>CM034151.1:282075406-282578257 GCA_019776745.2 Taxus chinensis | reverse complement strand
CCAACACTCTCTAACACATCATCTAATGTACCCCTACCCAACAAAACCCGACCAATACCTCCAACAACATTGGTGCTAAAACCATAGCTCGACCCATTCATATCTTCCCCCCCCCCCAAAACAGTCTCTCAACAATCAACCAAACCTACACCCCAAACCCATGTTCACTTCCATTGTGATCCACTAGCGGGAGGTTCCTATGCAAAATTTAACAACCCCTGAGACTTCTATTATCACGTACTGCCACTGCCGACCTTACGACCCTCAAACCCAAGCCAAAAGGGTTTGATGATACTAAATTTGAACATACCATAGTGTGCCAGGGGAATGATGTGGAGAATGTAAGGCTTTGAAAACCCTCCTTCTCCAATTGTGTCCACCAGAAACAACTTTGACACTGCCGACTTCTTGACGAGGATCCTGCTTACCAAACACCAATTCCCACACTGCTCCACTCATAACGGACATACCTCTAACCCTCACAGCTCTCGAGCCATACCCAAGATTTGAAATAACATGAGTTCGCATCAGAGAACTGCCACGCAACCACACAATTCATTGTGCCCAGAGGACCTGACAGGGATTTTCTCCTCCAGTAGGTTTTTTCCCTTCATGTCGTTATACCACTCACCCTACACCTTCTCCATTTTCCAACTCCCCTCAAATAAACATGATACACTTCACTACACGTGTGCAGAAGGGAAAAGAAAAGGCAAATAACCCACCAACCAATCCTATATCCAACATACCATCCGCACCCATACCTAAAATAACTATCTGCGGCCCCACGTATCCCATTTCTAATGCCATCACACATCGCACCATGCTCAAACAATTACACCAATCTCTCTCAAAATGTCCTTATATGACCTCATCCAAACCTCAGAATCCCATCGTCAAGCCCTCATGGAGGTTCTTCAATCTATTGAGGTTTTACCCAATGACCCTACACCCGTAACCTCCATTATCACACCCCATCATATAGCCTCTCTCACCAAATTACCACCTTCATCCTCACCTCACCTTGTTCACCAAGTGGCCTCCCTTAGCTTCTCAGAGGAGGAGATTGTGCCACACTAAAACAATGACCCGGACCCATCGCTCTTCATCTTTGTCCACATTGATGACATACGGGTACCTCGTGTGATGATTAATGGAGGCGCTAGCATTAACATCATTTCATCCCATGCATTTTCTCAAATGCGCATACCTAACAATTGCATGCATAAACATCTGGTCATGTTGTGTTCATTCAATGACACTATCACCTCCACACTAGGTACTGTGATCCTTCACATTCGCATCGGCCCCCACACTATTCCAGAATTGTTTTACATTTTGGAGGGGCAATTCCAATATAAATTTTTGCTTGGTAGACCCTAGATCCATGTCATGGGCTGTGTTCCTTCCACTTTGCATCATTGTGTAAAGTTTGAACATGAAGGACACACTTATACCATTCTAGCTGACCCATCACCTTTCAAAACATGCAACATGATTTACCAACCCAATGATGTGCTCATACCTGTCAAGCCGTCTACCTCCCCAACCACTACCGATTCACCTACACCTCCACCTACCAGTACAGTCACTACCTTAGCCACACATACCTGCTCTATTCCTACCATTGCTATAACCTCCATGGATGACCCATTAGCTTCCCAATCCGTTAACTCCACCTCCACATCAACCTCTGACACATCATCCATACCAGCTACCTACATACCAACCACTGATCCCTTGGAAGGTGTTTTTCAATGCCTCACTCTAGGGGAGTACCACCTTTATAGTGTCAACACATTCCTTACTCCGCACGAGTATGGAAGCCTTCACCAACACCCTCACTATGATCACCGTATAGGAAAACACCTCCATTATGGTCCTCCTCATCTTCGTACTAGTCTCACATAGGGGGACTTGATACTACCACTTACACACCTGAACCACCATCACAACCCCACCCATTTTCCACTGAATTCCAATCATTTACCAATCACCATTTCACCCACACCTTCTTGCACCACTGTGCATGGAAGGGTTTTGGTTTTGGCTTTTACGAGTAAGGCCGCCATACTATTATTCCATGTACCACCCGCAAACATAATGACCGTAGTGGTATCAGCTTCCCCGAACCTCCTACCAAATAGGCCCGCATTGAACTCATTAAAAACCCTAGCCCTCCTCTACCTTCATCTTCATCACTACCTTCACTCGCTCCACCTTCATCACCACCCTCGCCGACAGAGTCGATGGATCCTGAATCTATCCCCCCTATCTTTTTTTTTCATAAACACCATTTCCTTAGGGCCTTTGACTTATTAACGTGAAGGCAAGGCCCCTTCCACTCCTCCATTCCTGTATCATGATATGATCAATGACGAGACACCTACAATTAACATTGATCAATGTCAGGATGATGAATCCATACTCACTTACCTTGGTGCAAAAGACTCATATATTCATCGGTCCTTACCCTCTGAGACACAAACCATTTTGAATGAATCGACTATCGAGATCAACATTCATACTCAAGACGACCCGCACATCCTAAAGATCAAACAATCTTTAGATGATGCTGAACATGAAGTCATCACTTCTTTTCTCTGATATCATAACCACACTTTTGCTTGGTCTTACACAGACATGCCCAGTATTGACCCCACCATAGTGGTCCATAATATCGTAACTGTTCCGGATGCCAAACCTATCAAACAAAAGCTGAGGAAAATGCACCCTCACATTACTCTTCTTGTCAAAGAAGAAATTCAGTGCCTTCTTTTGGTTTCCTTCATCTTAGCCATTGATTATCCTCGTTGTATTTCTAACATTGTCCCTGTTACTAAAGCAACACGGGGACTCCGCATTTGCACAGACTTCCGTGACCTCAACCTAGCCTGCCCGAAAGATGACTTTCCCTTGCTTAGTATTGATCAACTAGTTGACCTCACCAATGGTCATGAGATGCTCTCACTCATGGATGGATTCTTGGGTTATAACCAAATTTTTCTTGCCCCAAAAGATCAGCACAAGACCGCATTCATTACCCCTTGGGGAACCTTTTGCTATCGAGTCATGCCTTTTGGCCTAAAAAATGCTAGTGCTACATATCAGCGTGCTATGACTTACATATTCCATGATATCATGCATCACATATTGGAATGTTACATGGATGATCTCTTGGCCAAATCTAAACGTCGCACCAAGAACCTCGTTGTCCTCGAAACCATATTTGACTGCCTCATTAAATATTGTGTCCGCCTTTAACCTAAAAAGTGCCTCTTCGCGGTTCTCTTAGGAAAGCTCTTGGGATTTATTGTTTCCCTCTGTGGTATAGAATTTTTGCTAAAGTCAAGGCCATTCTGGAAATGCCTCCACCCACTAATCTTAAACAACTTCATAGCCTACAAGGTAAATTACAACCCATTCACCGTTTCATTTCACAATTATTTGATCAGTGTCAACTATTTCATCATCTGATTAAGAAGGATGTCTCCTTTAAATGGGATGATGACTGTCACAAAGCTTTTGAGGCCCTAAAACAATACCTTCTCCAACCACCCGTACTCATTCCACCTAAAGACGATCAACCTTTTTACCTATACATATCAACTACCGATCATTCCTTGGGAGCCATGCTCGCTCATCATGATGAACAAAACAAGGAGTAGGTGGGTTATTACATAATCCGTACTCTTTTAGACTATGAAACTTGATACAACCATCTAGAAAAAAAAATTTAGCCTTAGTTTTTGTTGCCACCAAATTCCGCCATTACCTACTCAACCACAAAACCTATGTCGTGACCAAACCTTATCAAAATCAGAATGCTGTACGATGGCTTATGCTTTTAATGGATCTTGACCTCAAATTCATTCACCAAAAGTCCATCAAGGGCCAGGCTATCACCGACCAACTAGCTGATGCACCTATTTCTGGGGACCAACCCTCTAATTTTGACTTTCCCAATGAGTCAATTGCTACTCTTTCCCTGGACGAACCCCCTTACCAAATAACACTATTCTTCAATGGTTCCAAGTGTTAGCGTGGGCATGGGGCTGGTGTTATCCTCATTCCTCTAGATGGAGAACCCATGCCTTTGTCTTTCAAACTAGACTTTGAATGCACCAACGAAATTACTGAGTATGACGTGCTCTTACTAGGTCTCCAGGCCGCATATGCCCTAGATGTCAAATCAATCCATATCTTTGGTGATTCACAATTGGTTGTAAACCAAGTCAATGGTATGTACCAATGTCATAATAAGATACTTCAAAAGTATAAACATCATGTAGACATACTTTTGACCACCTTTGATTGTTACACCCTTCAAACCATCCCACGTTCAACCAAAAAATTTATAGATATCATGGCCTGCTTAGCTTCCCAAATACCCACTTCCCCTGCCGATTCCAAAATATTTGTTACCATACAATGCCTCCATTCACCTTCTTATTTACCTCATGATGTTTACTCAATCAGAAATGAAACCCCTAACCCAAGTGACCTTTGGTATAAACAATACTCCGACTACCTTTCTCTCTCCATCTTACCTCCTGATCTCACTCGTAACGGACAATGCACCTTCCTTAAAAAGGTCTCTCGTTTCACCATTCTGGGGGGACTCCTCTATAAATGTGGCTTTGATGGTATTCTCTTATGATGCCTCATAAGTTCTGAAATCCCTTATACCATTAAGGAGGTTCATGATGGCATATGTGGAGGTCACTTTAGTGGCCTTGCTGTTGCTAAGCATATTCTTCACTTAGGCTATTACTGGCTGACCCTTAACCATGATTGTTGCGACTATGTCAAATGGTGTGTGAAATTCCAACAACATTCCAACCTTCATCATACACCCAGCCATGCCTTACAGGTCACTCGTGACCTTTGGCCATTCTCTCAATGGGGTTTGGATCTTGTCAGAGAAATCAATCCTCATTCTTCCCAATACCATCAATGGATCATAACTGCTACCGAATACTACACAAAATGGGTGGAATCCATACCAGTCATCTCCATAAAATCTAAGAAAATATGTGAGTTCATTAACCATCACATCATTTTTCACTTTGGTGTTCCTCATTGCCTCATCACTGACAATGGAAAACAATTCAAAAACAAAACATTGCAAAAAATTTGCGACGTATTTGGCATTCGACTTAGTTTCTCATCACCTTATTACCCACAAACTAACGGCCAAGCCGAATCCACTAACAAAACCCTCAAAAAAATTCTCATGAAATTGGTTGATGATACTGGGAAGGATTGACATACACACATTCCTTTTTCCCTATGGGCATACCGCACTAGTATTCGCACTTCCACTGCGGCCACACCCTTTTTGCTAGTCTACGGTATAGAGACTGTTCTACCTCTTGAAGTCCAGATCCCCTCACTTCACATTTCTCTCCATGACATGCTTACTGATGATGACTTTCATCAGGACTGCTTAGCACAACTAGAGTTATTAGACGAATGTCGTCTTAACGCTCTGGATCACCTTCAAGTTTACCAACAACGTATCAAATGTGCTTATGACAAACATGTTCATGAATGAACCTTCCAAGTCGGTGACCTTGGCTTGAAAGAAAATCAACACGTAACTAAAGCAAAAAAAAGTAAACGGGGAAAATTTTCTCCTAATTGGCTTGGACCATACATCATAAATCATACCCATGGATCGGGTGCCTATCGTTTGTCCTCACTTGAGGGTAAACCCGAACCTGATCCCCTTAATGCATTACATCTTTGACCATTCTTTTATTGACTCATTGTCCTACCTCACCTTTTGTCTCTCTCCACGCTCATCCCTTTGAGTGCTATTCACTCCATACACCTCCCTAATGATTAAAAAAGAGTCATGTGAGTACCCGTCACTTGTTATCTTCTCTTGAATATGTGTACTACGACACTGCACATAGCATGATTCTCATGGATACTTCTTGTCTACCTTTAGATGAGATCCCATGGTTGTTCCACCTTGCCTTTTGAACAAGAGTCCTATCCTTCACCTTGGTCTTGTCCATGATTACAAAGACCTCACATGGGACCAAACTCCTTGAGTCAAACTTCTAATAAAAAGATGACTCCCTCAAAAGGACATCTTCCTCTCGACAAAATTTCTACTATAAATAGACTACTCACTTGAATGACAGCTATGTGAAGCTAAAAAAAAAATGAGAGAAACCGAAGCTTCCCACATCGATCAAATTCACGAATACCTCGAGGATTACCATATTATTTATCCCATATAGACTTCCCGTATTGATTAGTCTATCACAACAAAAAAAAAATTAGTCATGGACTTGCCCATTGTGACCTCAGATCTCTTACCGAAAAGCCCTGTCACTCAAAACATATAAAATTAACTACCTTTCACCCACCTTACCATTTCCACTCTCATTTCCTCAATCGCCTCAAGGGACATCTTGGAATTTTGACATTTGGTGATCCTGTGACTACTTTCATCGTAGAACCGTTAATCGTGCAATGCCTTTCAGGTCTTGTGTTCATCACCCCCTCCAAGGTATGATCTACTCAGTATGATCCTACCCAATCAGGTGGATTTATTACCCCCTCTTATCTTTTAACCATCTTTGTTGAGTTTTTGATTACCTTATACAGGACTTGCTACTCGACGCTTACCTTTGAGGTAGTCCTCCCCTTTCGGCATAATCACCTTCACCTACATCATTTTACCTATAATCTACCCAAACCTATTACACCTAAACCCACTATATGCCTAAAAACCTACCAACTCATTCTCATATTCTTCCCTAGCTCATGGGAGAACTACATCGGCCTGAGGTCCCTTTTTTTCCGGGACTATGTAGGTAGCACTCTAAGGGCATGGGGCCCTTGGAGGTTAGCTCATCCATTCTCTACCCTAAAAAAATCATCTTCCATGTTCCTCACATTACATCACACCTCACTTCATTTTCCTTTTTATACCCAAAATTGGAAATTAAACCACATACATAACAAGTTGCTTCATATTTTAATCCTTATCACAACATACATTTATTACACCTACCATCTCTCTATCATCACTATACATAGATTATAGAACATTTCACATATGACCCATAGTATCATTCGTTGCCAACATAATGAACCATAACTAAACCAACCTGACTCAACCATGCCTAAACCAACCTGATTCAACCATGCCTATAACCTGACACAACCATGCCTAAACCAACTTGATTGATCCATGCCTAACCATAAACTAACTCAATCCATGCCTATAACCTAACTCAATCCACGCCTAAACAAACTTGACTCAATCCATGCCTAAACCAACCTAACTCCATCATGCCTAACTCTCCTCTAACATAAGCCATACATTCAATATCTCATAAACAAATTAACGCATCACAAAATACCATGAATCTCATCATATAAATCAATAATTGTGTATCTCAAAATACAAGCCTATCTCATCATGGCCATCATCTCAAAAATGTCGGCATGTAGGCCAGTCTCATATATACAAAAATAATGAATGAATCAATAAAAAAAATCTTCGGCACGCAGGTCGGTATGTGATAAAAAATACAACTATCTTCAGCACACAGGTTGGCATATATATAAACAATAATCACTAGTATACATCAAAAATCAGGTGGCCACATATCAGACATCTCGCCGGATGTCCTCCATCTCTATGTCACCTGCATAGTCAGCCTCCTATGTCCCTGCTAGCACATCACTTAGCTCTGGTCGCCGTGTGCTGGTGGCCTCTCCTTGATCGGGCCTCGGAGCTCGCTGACCTCCTGTGCTCTCCACACTATGTGTGTGAGATCTCATCCTCTCACTAGATTCCTACTATGCCCTGTACTCTTCGTAAGAGAGGAAGTCTATCCTAGCTATCATGAGCTGGTTCTGATAGTACCTCGCCTCACCTAGGGCATCTCGTAACCTTGATATAGGCATAGTCTATGGTAATCCCATAGGTCTCGGCCCTTGTACCTGCCCTACTCCATCCTGTGAACTGGGACTAGCTCCCTGTGCTTGTATCTAGGCTTGTAAGGCCCCAATCTGTGCTTGGGCTGTGGCCAACTGACCCTGTAAACATGCCACCTGAGCTAGTAAGGCTGCCACCTGACCATCTCTGTATCCATCTCCTCCACCCTCTCCCTCTGCCATATGGGCCTGCAGACTAGCCACCTATACTCAATCTACCAATCCACTAGCTGATCCTCTCCTGTAGGCACTGTAGGCTTTGGTAGAGGTAGAGGCCTCTCCACGTCATCTCTCCGATACTATGGGAAGGATAGAGGAATATCCTGTACAAGCCCGAACTATCGTCGGACCCTGTCTACCAAGATCATCTCATCCTCCGTGGCACAACAACCCTATATCCACCTCTCTAGCTAGAGCTCAGTTAGCTCCTCATGTATGTGCCTATAAGAGGGGAATTCCACATAAGGCCTCCAGATAATTTCCACTTCAGACAACCCCTCTAACAACTGCTGAAAATGGGCCACATCGCATATCGGCCTATCCGACCTCCGCTCTCCTACAACCGACAGCCATCTCTTGTATCTCAACCGCACACATCTCACGGGAAATGTATCTACTCGGGGAATCCCTATAGGTCAAACATAGACTATGTGCTCCTAGGCCCAACAGTGCAGTATAAATGTACAACACAGGCTAAACCTGTGCAACCGCCCATACACCCAAAGCTCTCTGTATAGCCACACCAAGAATGTTTGTTCCCATGCAAAGTTTGTCTCATGCACCATCATATCATGAGCACCCCCATCGGTGATCGGGGAAAGCATCTACCCTCTACATCTGGCAGTGCATAACAACACACTACCTCCATCAATAAAACCACTAGCCTTGTCTCATTCGGATGGGCTAGGTACATCTCGCCATAGCTCAAACTGGCGCTATGAAATCTTAGCTCCGCTGCCCCCTCACCAAAAACTATCTTGATCAGCTCCTCTGAGGCCTCAGAGGAGATAGAGTATACCTAGGCCCTGAATATGGGTAACCGCAAAATCTGGAACACGTCCTCCAAGGTGATAGTCATCTCACCCATCGGAAGGTGGAATGTTTTGGTCACGGAGTCCCATCTATCGATGAGCGTGACCATCAAACTGGGTTGCTGAACAACATGTCGGTAGCATTGAATACCAATCAATCCCACTTCCTCCATGTGTTGCAGCTCCAAGGGGGTCACTAAGCCATGTAATGTCACCAGTAGCGGTGGAACTCTGTCCTGCATATGTAACTGCGATCTCCCTTGCATCCAATCCAAGCACAACATTAATCTACATTTACCATGACCATATTCACCAATTATCATTACACTCCACCCTATTTTTACTTTACCCATCTCCACTACCTAGCCCACATCCCTCTTGGACCCTTGTGCCTAAAATCTTGACCAGTGCCAGTTCATCCTAACTGACTCCGGTCACCCTTAAATTGGCATCGGTCACCTATTTGGTGACTGATACCAATTCCTCTTTACCGACCACGGTTACCATGTAACAGACATTGGTCACCTATTTGGTGACCGATCCGGTTCTACCCAACCGATGCTAGCCCAGCTTGACGGACACCGGTCACTGTCGCAGAAAAAACCGTGACTTCCCAAACCCCCCTTTTTCTAAAACCCTCCCACATGTCCCTTTTACCCCACCTACAATGACCTACACTATCCCAAAACCCCTACCCACCCCACCTATCCAATTTACTACCCTTCCCCCCCTCTTTTTTCCCCATTTTTCCCCCCATACCCACATTTCACTTTTTCCCATCCACAAAACCATACAAATAACAACTATCACAACCTCTACTCTATCTAATTCACACTATAGAGTTAGGAGATTACCTTGTCACGTTGCCGTCATCTCAATGGCACATCTAGCCACTATGCTGGTGGTTTTCCCAATCCCTCTCTAGCCTCTGCCATCCCCGAATATCTACCCGCAACCTTCAACCAATCAACTCTCTTGCCCTTATCTCGTGGACCTGCTACTCACCAACCCAACCACTGTCAACTCACACTGCCAGCTCACTGTCCCATTTCCTCCAGATGTTTTTCTCACTTTTCTCTCTTTTTTGTCCTTTCTTCACTTTGTAATTCACAAATCAATAAGAAAAACATGGATTGTTTGTTTTTATACAAAACCCGACCTAACCGACGTCGGTTTCCCCAAGAGCGACATCGGTCTTGCGCCCTCCCTAACCATCACCAATTTTCCTATACTGACATCAGTTATCCATGACCGCCATCGGTCCCCTTGCCTACACATTGCCCCTAATTTTCCATTTTACCCCACCCTCTACCTTGCTCTTTACCCCATACCTTTACCCAACCAATTAGCTTACCTTTCTTGTTCTCGTCACTTCCTACCTCCATTTATAATCCTTTGGGGACTCATTATTTTACCCTTACCTCAGCCTTACCCATGCCGTGACCTAGATATTTGGACCTGGACCATCGCTAGTGACCTTTGACCTCATGTGTTTGCTATACCTTTCGGCCCTATTACATGTGTTGATTGACCCAATGACCTTACCTAGCCTATTGTCGTGACTGTTTATCCTAACCGTACCTTTGGTGTGTCAGAACACACCTAAATGTTCCTGCACCTAATCTATGTTGTGGTTCCTGACCTTATCCTATACCTTGGATACCAGATTCACTTCAACCTTGTTTTGGATAAACCTATTGACCTTAGACGATGTAGAATTTTCCTGCTCTTCAACCCGGTAGCGTGCTACAGTTTATACGTGTGCGTGTATTTGACTATTGCTACCTCTGATCCTGACTCATTACCTAGATCACTTGAGTAGACCTTTCACCCCTTTGTCCCTATCCCATTTTCCTTTTTCTTTAAATTTACCTTTTATCTAACAACTCACCGCTTCAGCCTACTGCCTCGTTAGTTCCTAGTTTGAGGGGGATCACCTTCACCCAAACATGGGGCAACCACATCTTATTTTTGTTATCATCGCTTACCAATACAAGCTACACAACAAAAAGGGGAAAAATGTAGACACTAAAATTAGGTCACACTCCCCTTTTGTCCCTCGACATATAAGCACCCTTTATTACATTTACCTAGCCATGACCCCCTTCACCCCACTAATATTAATCACCTTCACCCAAACATGGGGCAACCACATATTATTTTTGTTATCATCGCTTACCAATACAAGCTACACAACAAAAAGGGCAAAAATGTAGACACTAAAATTAGGTCACACTCCCCCTTTCGTCCCTTGACATATAAGCACCCTTTTTTACATTTACCTAGCCATGACCCCCTTCACCCCACTAATATTAATTTAATTAATTTAATTAAATTAATGCATTATCCTCACTATATTTATTATTTAAATATCTTATTTAAATAATATATACACATATAGTTCACTTAGACACCTCACCAAGCTAACTCAATCTAAGACTTATTCTTAGCAAGTTCCCATAACTAACTAAGACTTACCCAAACCCTAAAAATCAATGCCTACATTCCATCTAACCACATTCCCGCATACTCACAAGAGGCTTTGAGTCTAATCCGTGGGATAACGACACGAGATCTAAGGAAATTAGGAGGATCTCCCTAGTTTATTAAACCTAGGAAATCTTGCCTTGGCCAACGTCGGTTACCCCTAACCATCACCGGTTAAGCCGGACCACCGTCGGTTACCCCTTTTAACCCAAAATAACCTTATTCTCAAGGTTGGAAGTTAGAACTTGGAAGCAAGAAAGTTGATGAGCAAGAACACATCTCAGAGAGATAACGCATCTTCAAAGAGCCAATTCTTGTGAAAACTCACATCCAAAGAAGGAGATTGAGCATCTTCTCCTACACAACCATCCCAACCATGATCTGATCTATCCAAGCAAAGAGGAGTGTACATGCATCCCATGAAAAATATTTTCTTTAGTTGGTGATCACTTGTAGTTTTCAAACCCATCATCAGCACCTCCATCCTTCACACACAGGCCTTCAGGAATGAAATCCAAGTACAACATCATACTTTCTTGGTTATTTCATTTCATCATCATTTTATCATCCATTAATTATCTTGCTCCCTATTGACCTTCTCCAACATTTTCACCTCCATAGACCCATTAAAACCTTGCAAAATCCTATTCCAGTCACCCAATACCTCGTCTCGATCAACCCAAAATCCATTGTGCAATAAAAAAGGAGACCAAAACCCTGTTCTATGACATTTCCAGATCTCACAGTAACCTGTGCCATTTATACCTAACTGTCTGTTGGTCACCCCTGACCGACATGCAGTCTCTGTGTTTTACCCACACAACCTTGAACAAATACCTACCCACCTAATTTTATCTCACCCTCATTCACTTGTGACCTACCTGAGACCTTTATCAGACCCGCAGAGACCCAGAACCAATCATTTGACCTTTGGATTCTATTCTAGCTTAGCCTGTTAGATTAGATCTATTTCTTATTGTGTTTTTAAGTGAGATACCTAAATCATTTTAAAATAACAATAGGATTTACTTTGTTTACAGCATTGAATTGTTTAAGATAGTTGACTGACAGGCATCTAGGAAGTATCATACTTCCCTGATCTAGCTTACGCTAGGGAGTTCACTTCCCATATTGTTTAATTATTTCAAGTGGTCTTGTTTCATTATAGGTAGTTCCTCCTAGCTAAAAGGAAGCTCTCATGATCAGCTGTGGATTCAAAATTCATACGCGTGCAACAACCCATCAACTAACATTTGAACAATTATTCTTCCTACGCCTGTTACCTTATCTGTTTCATCAACACTTCAAAGAAACAATCTAAGAAAAAGGTGAAACATTTTGACATGCCCAGTGGGACCCATTCGAGGTTCCTTGCATTTCGGATCTCATTCCTAGGAAAAAATTGTGTGTTTTTTTTCCCTTCTAAATAAGTGTACACACTAATGTTTCTTCCCTGGTACATCCACATCTCCTTTCTATTTTATGCTAAAGGAAACTTTTCTTTTGGTGTAATTAACAAAGAATCATTTCTTACATTACTATGGTATCATGGGCATTCAAGATTGGTGATCTTGTCCTAAAGGAAAACTAACACATAGGACCAGGACTGGAGAAAAATAAGTGAGACAAGTTTGCTCACTAATAGCCTATGGACCTTGGGTATTGATCACCCGATACCTATGGATTAGCGAACTTCATCGTTCTATATTCTCTTGTCAGGGTAAAATGGCTAGAACCTGAGCCCCTTAATGCAAATGCATCTTTGACCATTCTATTATTGAATAAAGTACTACATCACTTTCAACACATCTTATATGCTCATTACCTTGACTCACTAACCTCTTCTAGTCACCTGGGACACTCTTTTAAGGCCACCAACTTAAACAAAATTGAGTCGATTATCTGTCACCATTGAGCCTTATCTTGAATATGAGTACCAGCAACTCTACTCACTCACATGATTCTCATGGATCACTTTTTCATCCTTTTTAGGATGGAATGACCATGGTTGTTCATTCACTTTTTATCCATCTTTTATTAGATAACACTTTTCATGTTATGGTTTTTCCTGGTCACTAAAATAATCCTTACTCCTTTCACCTATTTTTTATGCTATGCACTAATCAGTCGCAAAATGAGATACAAAAAAAAAGTTGGGGTACCAAGAATTGTACTCCTTGAGTCAAAATTATTTCAAACTATTGTATTTTACTCACTCAACAGGACATCTATGTCTCTCTTGCTGCTATAAGTAGATTGCTCCCATCTAAGTACAACTATAGAAAGCTAGCACACAATGTTTGTGACATCTAGTCTATCCAACATTTCATAAGACTAATTTGTATCATGTTACAAAAATACTTTTGGCTCAGTGTTCATTCTCACCATCACTCTCCCTTTCACTGAAAGGGAGAGCATACAATCAACGTCACCCTATGATCCCCCTTACACTACTACACAATCATTTCACATATCAAATTTGTCATTATTGATAATTATCTAACACTTTATGTGACATTTCATACCACTTTCGAGTGATTCCCCATAATGACCTAATTTAGGGGAAGCAAGCTAAAATATCTATATGAGTAATCTATCATACATATTTAATCACAACATGATTTTCAACTTCTTGAATCAAATCAAGCCAATCGATAGAACAAAGCGTATTTTACTATCTCTCCCAAATGACCTAACTTGGGAGCTATATCACTTCGTATCTTTCCTAGATGACCTAACATGGGAAAACCAATTTACATTTTTATAACTTCTAGATGACCTAACATGGAAACCATCTAACATCATACACATTGCGGTGAAACCCTTGGAATGGGATAAATGACACATCATTTCCTTTCCTATACTTCTCCTATATGGGATATTCTCATTGGATCAAAATGAAAAAAATTTGGTCTTTGTCCTTCTGTAGTGGCTAGAAATTTTAAGGATGTAGTTAAAGTTGGAGGGGAAAAATAGACCTCTCTTGATGTAGAGCTCCACCATATTTCTATGCCTTCACCATGTTCATAGAATTCAAAATTATTTACACACTTTAGTTCAATGTTTGATGATCTTGTTCTAAAGTTTAGAGTAGATAAAAGTGAAAATTTTCTCTTACAAGAATTACACTAACCCTATAATACTATGCCCTATTTAAAAAACTTAAAGCATTGTTATTATATGCATTAAAATAATATAAAACTTTAAGAAAGCCCATTCTTGTATTAAACTTACCATGACTATCCTAATTTTCTCTTAAGGTATTTCATTGTAACCTTAGGGGATTGAACTATGTACAAGTACAGACCAAGAAATATAATCATCTATCAATACCTTAATTTTTTCTAACATCCTCATACAACCCCAAATTACCTATCAAGATGAACTCAAATGATGAACTTATCAAATCTACTCACCATATCTCCAATTTTTTATTTAACCTTCTTAAGGGCTTAGTCTAACCAAACACATCTAGATTTTACCTTGAAATCCATTTTCCAATGTATGTACCTACTCTATAAATCCCACACATGGTTATCCAATCATCAGATATCTTTCAATTATCAAGATACATTAGCTTTTCTCATTCTTCCCCAAACTAGCAATTTTGGACTCTTGAGACCAATGTCATAGAACTGACCTTGATTGAAACCTCCTGCATAGACTTGGATGGAAATATTATGATGCAACCTATAATGTACTATATAAACCCCAGGCGTCCTAACACATCACCCAACCTGAGATGAGTGCTCATCTGAAGTGCAAAAAAGGTACCAAACCCCTCTTTAGAGTTTCTTGTGCAAGATGTTAGTGTGTTGAAGATACAACATATTCAGAACCATAAACATTCCACAGAGTATACTCCAGATCTAGATCTTAGTGAATCATGAATTAAACAATAAATATAATAATATTAACCATACAAAAACTAGTTACAATCATGTTTAACACCATTAGCCATCCAATATACTCCATTATATTAAATACTGTAATACATAGAAGCTTCTTACATTATAAAATATCACCAAAAGTGACGCGTGTATCAGATCCAACAACATAACTCTATAATAATCCACTCTTTGTCTCTCTCTGAACTACATAGTTCAATACATATTTATAGGGGTGGGGACTTTCCCTTCACTACCTACATGCTTTTTAAAAATAGGTTACATGTTGATAATAGCCATGTGCCTTTACATTAACATGCATACATGTAAGTGTGCTAATAATAGAAATCCTATTAACAGGAATAATTAATCCTATTATTATCTTGAACTCTTACATGATGCTTATCAGATGCTCCTTCCCAAAATAGAATTTGTGTGTCACACAAGTCTCCATCTTGATGTGTGCTCCACACGCTATCTCCAAAAATAGCATGCATATATGAAAATGGCTAACTCCCGAATCAACCTGTCCTGGCACGCGTTTCCTTTCCTACCATTTTGTGCCTTCAAATGTGCCTTGTTCCCCCACACTAATCCTATGTGTGTCTTCTCCTTAGAAAAATATTGTCTTCTCAACATTACCCCATACTAAAGTACATTGCCATCCTGATAATGGGGATTTTTTTATTTTCCCAAATAATAAATAAAAAGAATGGAAAGAATGTAATGAATCATTGTACAAAAGAATGGGTCTTTACTCTAATAATTCTTCTTCTTAAACTAGAAGTATCAACTCTGGATATTCATTTTTAATCTTAGCCTCCAATGTCTGCCAATCACCTTGTGTGGTCCTTGTCTTCTCTGGAATGTTTGTAGTGATGACATCTAACTCATTCTGAGTAATATGTTCCTTCTCATTGTATACAATACAGACAACATTGGCCATATAATACATCATTTCCTCTAGAAGATCCATCTTATACGCTATGAGCTTCCCAATCTCATCTATTATCTCCTTATGTGGGTCTTGGGTTGTTGTAACTGCTTCACGCTTTTGTTTTACTAGTACCAATGTTTCTACGCGTCCCAATGTATCATCTTTCATGGCCTTCAGAACATCATTATCTTTAACCAGATTTCTGATCCTTATCACTGCTTTTGGTGGCACACAAATATTCAAAGCTTGGTTGGTTTTCTTCAGTTCATCCTTTAGAGTTTGGAGCAACGCCTCAAAATATGAAATTTTCCTAACCATGGAGAACCTTTCTCTTCCTACTTCTTGTTCAGGATCCTTTGGTGCTAGTATTCGAATTAGTCCATCTTATAGAATCAAATCAACCAATGTGCACACATAATGCATAGCCAAAGGAAACTTCTTAGATACCTTAGAATCCAGATGACGTATTGCTTTCAGAATGTAATCCCCAGTTTCTTCTGTCATGCTAATGAAGGCCTCATTATTTTTCCATTCTAGTTCCTTTTCTCCTTTTAAATGTGTTATTTCTTAAGATTTTGCCTTGTTATCTTCAAGTAGTTCTCTAATGGTGGAAACCTTATCTATGTTCCTCCATGTCACCTCTACAAATACCTTAACCAAGGCATTTCTCACCTTCTCATCAGAAATTAGAGTAGGCTTTACCGTCATGTGTCTGCTTTGGACTGGCTTCTTCACTCTCCTTGATACACAAGATTCCTCACACGCATCAAATTCTGACTCATCTATATGGATATGCATAGACCAGGATAAATGTTTCCTTATACACATGGTGGCCATGTTTATATCCATCATCTCCCATCCATACAACTCCTTAAGGCCTACTGTGCTTTGGAACCGGGTGCAAATGATTCTGCTTGTGTTTTCTGCATAACCCATACTTGGCACAACATATTATTCAATTTTAATCTTTGTTATTGGCCCTTTAGGAACCTAAGCACCAAGGTTTGGAATTGAACCTTCTTTGTCTTGAGTAGTAACATGTGCATTGGGATCCTCTTGCACTGTATCTTCTGCTTCCTTAACCCATTCCTCTTCATCTTTCATTTCTTCATCTCTGGGTTCCTCCATATCTTTTGGTTATATTAGGGTTCTAGGTGCACTCTCTTCAGACTCCTCCACCTCCTCATTCAGCTTCAACTTTCTCCTTCTCTTCTTAACAGGTGCCTCTTTCTGAGGGGAGAGTCTAGGTGATCTTCTTACAAGTTGTGATGTTCCCGCAACTTGGGTTCTGGTTCTTCTGAATACCCTCTTAAACTGATGCTCTTCAGGGACTACTTCCACATCCAAGTACTCTTCCCCTTATTGTGATTATGGTGGAATATTTGTGTGGTCACTCTCCACTTTGTCTGTGGGCTACCTCCGGCCCCTATTATCCAAGCTTCCACTATATTCGTGTTCTTTTTCCTCCTCATCTATCTATATGGTCACAACAGGATTTGGAGATGGTACATTCTCCATTGGATGTTTTACCTTAGGTGGCCCTATGAGCATGAACTCATTCTCCACATACTTATTATTCTCTAGCATAGGATTGAGCTGAAGATATATGAGTGTGGGTCAACTATCCCCAATAGCCAAACTTACTGGCTTCATATTTATGATGTCTGAAATGAGTCTCTCAATGTAGGCAAGCTGACCCGGATATACATATGTTTTCCTGAGAGTGTGGTAGTCACAATCTACCTTGTCTACATTGAAGTTCATACGATGTCCATCAATAAATATGTGAACTGAGGCCTATAAGTAGCGTGTTATGAAGGCATAGGGAAATTTACACCATGGACTCCATGTCCCATCCTTAATGGAAAACCACGCGATGTAAAAATACTAATACACCACAAACTACAATGCCTTAACTACTATCATGGGTAGCTCCTTTAGAATGCACCACTCCTCCTCAAACACCGTGTGAAGTCAGTCATACAAAATTTCTACCCTTTACTTAAATGTTGCACTCATTTATCCTTCACATAAATATGTCTTGAACCTTTCTGCGAGGGACTTCTTCTCTATGGGGTATTCCTAGATTTTATTCTTTGGCCCATCAGGCACTCCAATTTCTAAAAATACAAGAGATAAGAGGATGGTGCCAAAATGTATCTTTTCACCCGTGCATGTTTCCTCAACAATGTTTTCTACAATATATCATGCTAAATTGTACATTTCTTCCTGGTACATTTTCTTTGCAATATGAAGCCACATAGTGTTTACCTGTGACCATCTCTCTTGATCATTCAGTTTGGTGAGTAGATATGTGGCTAGGTGCACCACATGATACTTCCTTAATTTGTAGATGTCCATTTCATGTGGCCCCTTGGTATACCCCAAATCCTTGCTTGTGGTTATAATCGTTGCTTTATCAATTAGATCACTAGCAATGTTTGTCCTTGTGCCCTTCAATCCTATTAATGTCACAATTAGGGCCCCTATGAACCTAACCCTCTGTCTGGAGAAATAGAATAAGTCCTCATGGACTCTACTCATAACCCATTGGTATAAAGGTTCATATTTTCCAAAATATGGGAGCTCATACTATTGATAAACTCCTACCTTATTAAGCAAATTTTCCCCAGTGTCGTCATACACCGACATATCTTCTACCGTGCACTTCTTTGTCTTCTTATTCAACAAAGCGTCCAAAACTCCCTTGTTATCAATGGTGCAGTGGTTGTAGTCACTTACTTTACATCTGTAGATGTGGGAATCCCAATCTTATCTAACTATTACTCCTTCCAGGTACTCTATTTCTAAAAAATTACTTTCGGGAGCAATTTCAACCTCAACTTCCACCTTCTTCTTTCCTTTTGTGCCTACTGCAAGTGTTTTCTTTGGTGCCATTGTAAAAATCCCACATTTTTTATTTTGTATCAAGTAATTTTAAACCCTAGCTCAAAATCACATGCCCTACCTTGAAACCGCATGCCCTATCTCCTTCTCAATGCTTCTACTTTGATCAAACCCTTTACCAATGGGGACACAAGCCTTTTTCACACAAAAATATGCTCTCCACATTTGGTTTCACAACTCCCCACACCTCAATACAATTTTCCTAGCTCAGTTGCACTTAGCTTGCTTGAATACTTGTGATTGCAAAGGTGAAAATGAACCCACATCACATTCTTATATAGATTTTTAAAAATTTAGTGCATTTATTGTTCCTTCACCTACTAACAATCCTTTCATTAATTGACTATTTTCAAAAATTTCAAAAATTTCCATGCGATACAATTTTGCACCCCAGCTATAATCTTCTAGCATGCCTTCCTACCATATGGCTACAGACTTCTCTTCCACATGCTTCCATGCTACGAGTAGCTCACCATTGCGCCCTCTCATAGTATTTTCCACGACCGCTGCTTAACTCACGTTATATTGTTCCTTCCTTCATTTCCATCTATGGTCTTCTTTAGAAGCAATATCCTTTCTAACATCTCCTTTCCATACTTGAATAACATTTGTAATATTTTTTTTCTCATGTGTACCCATTTATGAATAAATAATAATAACCACCCCAACCAATGGTATGTGCAGTCCTCTGCGCTTAAAAATACTTCAGATTGTAATTAGCTTCCAACGCGTAAAAATGCTTATCACACAAAACACCAAACTAAATTGACAATACATAATGATGAAGCATGAAATACATTAAAGGAAATATAGAATGGGAAACCTATACTAAATGGAAACATTTCCTTATTACAAACACCAATAAGAATTATTTATGGTAGGGCTTCAACCTACTCTCGTTAAAGTAACCTGGTAACCGTATTCCATCAAGCGCCTCTAACTATCAATTTCCGTATTCAATTATATGAGTGATAACATATGGTCCTAACCAATGCACCTTAAGTTTGCCTGGATGGTGCAGGAACTTATAATCTTAAAGTAGTACCATTTTTCCAACCTCAAGCTTCTTGTCCCTAATGTGTCTGTCATGCCATGCCTTCTACATGATATTTTCCTACTTCTGAATCCAACGTGCTATGGTGTGCCTCTCATCCAAATTTATTAACATGTCAATTATTTCTTCTAAGGATTTCTCATCAACTAGACCTCCATCGCACATAATATGTAAAAAATGTAACATGAATTCCATAGGAAGAAATACTTCAATGAAAAACACCAACTGGAAGGGTGTGGCCTTATTCAACATCTTATAGGTTGTTCTATATGCCCAAAGCACAACAAAAACGTTATCATCCCAATCTTCCCTTCCATCATCACATTTTTTTTCAAGGTCTAGCTCAATATCTTATTGAAGGCTTCAACAGTACCATTTCCTTGAGGATGATAAGGTGTGGTCTTGTGGTGCATAACCATAAATTCATCCAATAATATCCTGATTGTATCATTCAAAATGTGTGTGCCCCTATCACTTGTAAAGTTTGACGGACATTCATACCTAGTAAGAATATTTTCCCATAAGAACCTGGCTGTTGTAGCTGCTATACAATCCTTTGTAGGTGCTGCTTCTGCTCACCTTGTAAGATAATCTATGTAGGTAATGATATAACATGATCCAGATCTATGCGTGGCTAGGGAAATAGGACCCAAAAATTTTATAGCCCACTTCTTAAAAGGTTCTACACTAGTAATAGGCTGTAAAGGCATTTCATCTCTTTTCCCAGGTTTGCTAAGATGCTGATAGTGATCACACGCCTTACAATACTCTTTACAATCCTTGTACAGGGTCTCCCACCATAATCTAATGAGTATAATTTTGTGCATGGTAGCGTCATCTACATAGTGCCCACCTGCAATACCACTATGAGACTCTTCCATGATATTTGTGTGCTCATGCTCTAGTACACATCGACACAATACTTCATTTCGGCCTAGTTTGTATAAATCTCCATTGATCAACATAAAGGGTGTCACGTAAATTACAAGTTGTTTCTTCTCCAATGCTTTCAATCCTTCTAACATCATACTTGTGCATAAAATGACAACAATATATTCCAATTATGAAGGCGCGTAATGTAACCTGTACAACTGTGCATCCAGCATTGTATCTTTAATCATCTTCGCATCCTACCCTGACTAAATCCTTGATAGGTCTAGGCCAAAATTACTTTTACCTGGTTTGACCACAACAGTGAAATCAAATTCCTTGAATAAGAGAACCCATTGACATATTCACCCTTGTAAAATGGGCTTTTTTACCGAGTATTTTAATGTCATGTGATCAATATAAAATACAAAAGGTGTTGCTAACAAGTATTATCTGAATATATGTAGCGCATAGATCCTTGACAAGGCCTCGTGCTATGGAGCTTTGTAATTATTCTCTACAGGAGTCAAATATCTACTAGAAAAACAGATAGAATGATCTATAATACCCTCTTTAGGTTGAGCTAATACCATGCCAATGGTTGTGCCATAGGCGTGCACATGTACATGAAGCAATTGGTTCCATGAAGGAAAATGCAAAATAGGCGTTGTTGTAGGTCTCTCTTTCATTGCCTCAAATGTGTGTTGCTGCGGTTCTCCCCAATAGAATAAACCTTTTTCTTTTAGTAACTCTTCCAGGGGTGTGACAATATTTGTATATCCTTTGATAAATTTTCTGTAATACCCTGTGTGACCCAAGAATCTGTGCACCTCACTCTAACCGGTAGGCTCTTCCAGATCTACAATAACTGCAACCTTAAATGGATCCACTAAAAAACCTTCCTTGTAGATGATGCGCCCTAAAAACATTCCAAAAGGTGTAGCAAAAACAGACTTCTTGATGTTTAAATATATGCTTAAATGTCTACATCTTTCAAACATCAGGCATAAATTGTCACAATGATCCTTAACAAGTTTGTACACCATCCAATCATCCAAATAAACTTGCAAGAAGTTGTGAATAAAATCTTGGAGTGTTTGAACAACTATACATGAAAATACAACAGTCTCGTTTATCAAACCAAAGGGCATCACAGTATATGGAAAAATTCCCCATTCAGTGGTGAAATTTGTCTTCTCTTGATCCTCCTGTGTAATTTTAACTTAATGATACCTAGAGAATCCATCTGTAAAAGAATAAACTTCATGCCTTACAAAACCTTCTAAAATTTCCTCTGTGAAAGGTGTAGGAAAAGGATCAATCAAACATGCAACATTCAGTTCTCTATAATTCACACAAATCCTAATCCAAGCCATCTTTTTTTATACTGATTACCATGGGGCAAACCCATTATGATTCCTCTAGGGACTTAACGATGCAAAATTTCAACATTTTGTCAATTTCCTCCATAAATTTTATGCGCAGGTTTGGGTTCATTCTATAAGGTCTCTTCCTGACCAAGCACGCTCCTTCCTTTAGCTTAATATTCATCTTTCCTAATGACTCATGCACTCCTTTTAATTCATGGAAGCCCCTAGGAAATAAGTCCTAAAAATCACATAGTAATTAAATTATCTTTACCACTTTAGAATTAGTCCAATAATCCCCAATTATTGCCTCCTTAGGTTCAACATCTGTTCCAAAGTTCACTTTCGGGGTCTTCATAGGTTCATTTTAGGTGCACGTGTTTTTATCTACAATGTTTAATACCTTGCGCGTACCTGCTAAATGATCTATATCTAGATTTTCTACTTCTTCATCTTCCACTATGTAGACCATCTTTCATTTTTCCTTCTCAAAGTAAGTGTGCTTAATTAGTGTGGAATTTGTCTCTTCTAATTCATAGAAACATGCCCCTGATACTACCTCACCAAATAAATCCTAAATGAGTTCTTCATCCTTTGCACTGTATCTCATAGTTAAACACTTTATAACCCTTAATACCTCTTCCACCAGAAGTTTAGTAGAGAAGTAATAAAAATTCTAGATCATCCCTGTAATCAAGTTTTCCCAATTTCTAGTTTCCCTATGTAATTCTACATAAACATAACAAGCGCATGCATAACCTTGTAAAGTCGAATAAAATTTTTGCACCCAAAGTGAAGGTCGTAGAGCTTCTTGCCCCTTTTTCCAGAGTCTCTCACACTACTAAACGTGGTGTTGAATAAGTTTATTACCATGATATATATAGATTCTAGTAGGTGCATTGCTCTAGAAGAACCAAGTGGTTAGAGAAATTATGACTTCATTCCATTCCATAAGATTATCCCTATGAACCATCCACCAATGTGCTACTATCCCATGCAAGTTATATACTAACATATTCCTTCTTTCCACTTGATATGTCCACTATTTCTCCACGGTGCACAATACTACTGTAGGGTCCCCTTCTCCAGTGTACCAAGGTATAGAGTTACCTATCCTCTTAATACAACGAGGTTTTCTCCTCCACAAAAATGTGCTTCTTACTTCATGCCCAACCATCTCATAGGTGTCATGCGCCCAATTATCACAAACAACACTTGTAGTATCACTAATAGACTATACATCTTCCCATTGGAGGATTACGTCCTTAGATGGCTCAAGTACTTCCATGGCTCAAGATACATTCTTTCTTATCGCTCGTTGTAATAATGGGCAACGAATCGTATCATGGTCCAAACGACATATCTCACAATCTAGCAATAATGAACACACATAATTGCAAGGATAACTATCTTTAGTGTGTCATTCCACTTCAAAGTCTGTACACCAAATCCCAATGTGCATTCATGTGCTAAATTTTTTGATAGTTTTTCCATCTACTTTACCATAGCTACAATTTGTGCCTCTAGGAACATGCTTACTCCAATGTCTATGCTCCAGACTGCTTCAACATGTAAAGTGGATTCAAGTGCTTCACGTGGGTCCGTATATGTCTTATGTGATAACACCCTTCTGAAAGTTGTGATTAAGCCCCCAATGAACCACTATGCATATTGGCTTACATGAATATCATAGGAAAGTTTAGAAAACAATGTCTTGAAATGGGCATCATATTCCCAAACGCTCTTAGTAGTGCCCTTCTTAATATCCTTGAGCACATTTATAATCTTCTAATCAAACTCATGGATATGAAAATCCTTACGGAAGACATCCTTCAATGCTGCATAATCCACGCAAGTCTAATCAGGTTCAAAAAATTTGTACAAACTGTGTGCGCATCCCTACAATGTAGTTACAAACTGACTTGCTTTGCGCTCAAAATTTGTTATTCCTTTTGTGTTCCACAATATCTCACACATGTTCACATATTCAACAACATCTTTTGTGCCACTATACTCTGGAAGATGAAGAGACATCTCCATGTAAATATTCTGGGGTTGGTGTGGACCCTACCCACCTGATCCATAACCTCCTATGTTACCTCTGCCTCTAGAACCACCATATCCACCAGATCTAGAGCCACCTATACCCTCTGATCCTCCATTGGTAGCTAGAAGTAGACCAGTGGATGTACTTCCCTATGTCCTAATAGTGGTACTAAACTGAACTCCTACAGTCTGTGAAGTGCTATTACTCCCAGAAGTGAGTCCAAAATTCTATGTGCTTGAGTTTTGTGTTGATGATACGCCTGAGAAATTACCTCGAAACAAAAAAGAAGATGTTTCTCCTACCATACATGTACTTTCTATCTGACTTAATCCTGATCTTCTACTGCCCAAACTAGCTTGCTAACTATTAGTTATACTAGATACTGGAAAACCAAGCGCAAGGGCTAGGTTTCTAGGTAGATTCAGATGCGCGCCTTTGGCCCATATCATCTCTGCTGGTGCTTTCCCATGTGAGGCTAAGGAGGGTTCCATATCATGATTTCCCAAATGGTGGAGATCCAGATGCTATGGCTTGATGCCTCCTATGTGAGATTTAAATTATTCACCAGCCATCTCTCTCCTCAACACCATCCGCTCTGCAATATCATGCTACTTCTTTATCTCCCTCTCACACACCTCATTATAATTATTCTACCTTTCTTTTCACTGCCTCTCTACCACTAGATCCACCATCTTTCACCAAACATGTTCCTAACCCTGCGCATGGTGGGGTTTAGCTAGCCATTGAATTATCTTCCAAATTCAGGGTTACCATCAAGATTTTTATCGCTAGTGGAATGTCTTGCAAATATGTGCCCCTTAAATAATGTAAAAATTGGAACTCACCTACCTCGGAGCATGAATAATTGGAAATTGAGTACTCCAAAATAAAGCTATTCAAAACACCACAAAACCAAGTATTCACAGTGTGCGTCCAAATTAGATCAACATCATAAAGGGCCTAAAATTATTCTTGCATCTAGACAAGTGTGTGATACCTTCAATTCCTTTTAGATGCATAAGCAACCAGCCACTCGTACAGATCTACCGGAAAGATAACAATGAAGCTCTCATATAAACAATCATACAAATTGTGCTCCATCCACATGCATGTGTCAAACTCAGATGTAGTGCTGAACCTCTGAATGTACTCTTCTTCTAGATCCTTTATCCAATCCTCAACACTTGCTAAGGTCAACCGATACATCTTCATCGTGAAACATCCTAAAAACAACTTAAAAAGAGGTCCTGAGAACGAAACTAATGATGAAGCCTAGAATGCACTATATAAAATCCATGCACGTTGACACATCACCTAGCCTGAGCTAAGCACTTACCCAAAACATGCAAAGGTACCAATCCCCTCTTTAGAGTTGCTTGTGTAGGATATTAGTGTGTTGAATATATAACATATTCAAAACCATAAACATTCCATAAAGTATATTCCAAATCTAGATATTAGTGAATCATGAATTAAACAATAACTATCATAAGATTAACCATAAAATAACCAATTACAATCATGTTTAAAACCATTATCCATCCAATATACTCCATTATATTAAATAATGTAATACATAGAAGCTTCTTACATTATAAAATATCACCATAAGTCATGCGTGTTTCATATCCAACAACATAACTCTACAATAATTCACTCCTCTCTCTCTGAACTAAATAGTTCAATAAATATTTAAAAGGGTGGGGAATTTACCTTCACCACCTACACACTTCTCAAAAATAGGTCGCATTATAATAATAGCTATGCACCTTTACATTAACATGCATACATGTAAGTGCACTAATAATAAACATCTTATAGTTAACAAGAAGAAGTAATCCTATTATTATCTTGAATCTTGCATGGTGCTTACCAGATGCTCATTCCCAAAACACCATTTTCATGTTGAATAAGTCTCCATCCCAATTATTTCTCCACATGCTATCTCCAAAAATAGCATGCATCTATGAAAATGGCTAAGTCCTGATTCAGCCTGTCCTGGCGCGCATTTCCTTTCCTATCATTCCGCACCTTCAAATGCACCTTGTTCCCACATGCGAATCCTATGCGTGTCTTCTCCTTAGAATAATATTGTCTACTCAACATATTCACTTACCCAGATGTCCTTTATCATGATTATGAATTTGTTTAAATTTCAAAACTCAATTCACAATCCTCCTCTTGGAGTCACACTCTTATTCTTTTCGGTTCACTAGTTCAAACTAGTCCCTCAACAACTATCATTCAAGGGTATATCGAGCACAAAAAAACCATTTTAAATCACCTGAATTTATCATATACCTTTAATTAAAATTAAAAGGTTTAACTCCACTCCTAAGCCTTGGTTCTCTTGTTAAATATCCTTTATATTTAGGCCTCTATCCTGAATCCTCTGTCTCCTTCTAAGACAGCCACAAATAATTCTAAAATCACCCAATGGAATATTAAATTTCCTTTTCCAACAAATAAAAGATACATCCACAATGGATTCATACCATTTTCATAGCTAAATTCCAAGGCTAATGGTTTTTGTCATACACTTCTTTTCAAAACCCTAGTTTTTACTGAGATAGGCCTGAGAAAGTTTACCTAGTAATATCTTTTGATGAGATTCACCTATAAACCTGAGATTTGACATAGAGCATTGTTATATTTTATTTCACATTATTTTATTAACAATAAGAAGATACCAAACCCATTTCATGTGAATATGGACATTACCAACCATTTACTAGAATGGAAAAATCTATTAATGCACATACCATAATTATATATGGAAAGATTACATTTTCATTAAGTTTATTTGACTTATACTCAACTCCACAGTATCAATACACATTAAATTTTCTCATCTATCCCTCTTAACCCTATTCAAGACATAAATATACCACTGGTAAGGTAATCACTACACACAATTACAAGTTTCAGGGTAAGCACAATCATATTTCCCGTAGTTTATTAGCATGCAATGAATAATAAAAAAAATGCTCACTCTGTGGACATTTCACCCATCACATAATTATTCTCAAAGAAGGCATGAAAATGCTAAGGATTAGACCATTACCATTGCAAAAGCATACTTGCACAATCATGTTGCTTCACACACACACACACACACCCAAAGTCCGTACGAAGCTTGTTCTAGTAAGATCAAAGAGCTCCATTCCATTCCACTCATTCTATGCAAGATATCAGTCACATTTCTATATGAAAATAAGAATCACAAATAGTGCTATCTGTCACAGAATTCTCAACAAAAAAGGTATATAGTAGTCCAAATGCATTATTAACTATGTTTTATCACAAAACTATAATTTTCTTCACTCATTTTGTCCTCTATGAGTTCTTCCTTCATGAGGAATGATCATCAAACTGACTCTCCTAAAAAAATATACGTGAATTATCTTATGACATGTAGCTACCATTGAGATGTAACTACCCTCTTTAGGATCATATTAACACATTATGTCTTCATAATCCAAAATAGGCATTTCACCACACTTGTGCACACTTTACTAACTCTTCTAACACCTACTTAACCTATAACACCACACACATTATTAACCTAAAAATAACCTTATAATATCTTGACAAGCCTCTAAGACCAGTTACATACTCATATTGATCTTTTGCAAGATTTGAAATTTTGAAATGAAGAAATGACGAGAAACCATAATATTGATCCTTCGTTTGCATTCATTTATACCACTTCTCCAGGCGCGCCTTGTGAGCAGCCGTCATGGTTTGACAAGTGTATTTTTCAAAGCTCTTTGTGGGTGAGGGATCCTCATCTAGATACTCCCAAAGAAAATTTTCCAGCCCATCTGGCACTCTAATTTCTGAAAAGACAATAGTGAGGAGGATGTTGTTGAATAATATCTTTTCTCCCTCCTGCGTGCTACTTATGATCTCATCTATAATGAAAGTGGACAAGTTATAAATGGTTCCCTATGATATCCTCTGGCATACATTTATCCATGCCTTGTTTACTTGTGTCCCTGATCATTGAACTTGGTCACCAAGCATGCGGCCATCCTCATAACAGGGTCTGGAATCTATGGGACGTCAAAGTATCACGAACCCTTCTTATAGTCATATGTGGCTACACTCTCCTTGATAGCCTCCTTGTCACTCAAATCATCATCTATACTTTCTCCTTCACATACAAGGCCTATGAACTTGGATATCAGCTATGGCGTTATGTGCATCTTGTGCCCTAAAAAATAAAATTGATCCTCATGCACACGTGACATGAACCAATGATAAAGGGGCTCAGGCTTGCCAAAGTAAGGAAACTCATACAGTTGAAATAATCACACCTTATCAAACTTTAACTTCACCTCATCATTGTAAATGAGCATCCCATCTGGTGTCCATTTTTTAGTTGGTCGGACCAACTCTAGCACAATTCCCTTCTCAGTTGTGCTCGTGTGATGGTTATACTTGCTCAGACTCATTTTCCTTAAATGCGATACCCATTCCTTTCCTAGAAATACTCCATTTGGGTATTACATCTGTACATACTATTCTTCATTGGTTCTCGTGACGGTAGCAGTTTGCTTTCCTTTTCCCTTTCCCTTTGTTTTTTGGTGAGATGGTTGCTTTCTTGGGTGCCAAGCTTTTTGTTTGGATAACTACGAACTCACTTTGCTACTCTGCTACACTCCAAATCTCAACTCTTGGAATAAACCCTTCTATCTTCGTGCCCTAACTACCAAAACCTAATTAGGAAAATCTTCCACAAGACAACACACCACAAATAATCTTTCCTCTCACCCGTGTACTCATTCATTTTGGTTTGTAGATTCAATCTAGTCACACAATAAGATTTCTTGGGTTCTTCTTCCTTCGCACAAATTTCTCTCTGGATGCCCTAATTTGTGAGAGCGCTTCAAATTCATAATATTAGGATGGAAAATGACTTAACTGACCTTGTATTTATAGCTTTTGCTTCCCTCCAGTAATAAATGCTATGTCACATACCAACGTACTTTAACATTAAATGTGGTTTTTTCCACTGAACCAACTTTAAGCACCCACCCTTACCCACACACCACATCCCATGTAAAAATCCTTTACAACCTTCTGGCGTGAAAAAATCCGACCTGACCGAAGACTCTTATGTGCGCATCTACATCGCTGAAGGCACTTCTCCTGTCCTTTTCATAATATTTTGCCTCGCCTACCTCATATTGTTCCTGTGCTCTTCATCCTTTGTACGTGGTCTTTGTTACAACCTCATTGGCACCATAATTTATCATCCACCATTTCCTCACATGCTTTCTCAACCTTATGCGCTTCCTTCTACTAGGCCACTTAACTTATATTATAGGATTATAATTTACATTACTCCACCCCACACTAAAATAGATGCACGGTCCTCTGCGCATATAAAACCTTGCAAAAATAATGTGGTTACTGACACATAAGGCGTAAAATGAAACAAACAGAAAGGAACAAGAAACAAGAAAGGGGAACACAATAAAGGAAAAGCATAAAGGGAAATTATAAGCTAATTGGTAATACTACCTTGTTACAAACACTAAGAAGACTTATTTATAGTAGGGCTTCAACCTACTCCCATTGAAATCACCTGGTAATCTTGTCCCATCCAACGATTGTAACTGGAAAATGCCTGAATCAAGAATGTACATGAGGATGTAGGGTCCCAACCAATGGACTTTCAACTTCCTAGGATGGCTCAGATACTTGTAATCATAAAACAAAACCATCTGCCTAACCTCAAACTTCTTGTTCTTGATATGATGATCATGCCATGCTCTTTTTCTTGCTTTTTCTATATTCTGACTACATCTAGCAAATGATCCTCTTTCATCTAACTGCATCAAATTATCAATCCTTTCTTCCAGCACTTGTTCATCAGCTAACCCTCCTATGCGTGCTATATGTAGTGATGGTAACATGAATTCAACTAGTAAAACAACCTCCACGTAAAACACCAATTGAAACAGTGTGGCTTTGTTCAACCTCTTGTAGGTTATCTGGTATGCCCATAGAATAGTTGATACTTTTTCATCCCAATCTTGTGTTCTAACATCATATATATTAGTTAATGTGTGACTTGCTATCTTGTTAAATTCCTCAGTACTTCCATTTGCTTGAGGGTGATAAGGGGTAGTCTTGTGATGGGCCACCATAAGTTTGGCTAGCATAATCCTGACCGTTTCATTGAGAAAGTGTGTACCTCTATCACTTGTTAAACTTAAAGGAAAACCATACCTATTGATTATGCTCTCCCATAAGAATATAACAACTATCATTATGGTGCAATCCTTTTTAGGTGTTTCCTCTACCCATCGTGTTAAGTAATCAATAAAAGTAATGATATACCAAAAACCATTCCTTCACGCAGTTGGTGAAATTAAGCCTACAAAGTCGATTTCCCATTTTTCAAATGGTTCAGCACTTGCTATTGGTCGTAAGAGCATATCATCTCTCTTAACAGGTTTGCGAGGGCACTGGAAATGGTCACATGCCTTGTAAAAATCAATACAATCCTGGTAGATGGTTTCCCACCAAAGCCCTGATAATAAATTGTTCCGCGCAATAGCATTTCTTACACAGTGTCCTCTTGTAATCCCACCATGCGCTTCCTCCATAATTTCCACGTGCTCATGTTCCAATACACATCAGTGCCAAACCTCATTACAACCTAAATTATACAGGTCTCCACTAATCAACATGTTATGCGTTATGCGTTATGCGTTATGCACACCAAAACCTAAATAGTTATGCGTTTGGCATGTTATCCTCAATTCTTTGCACGTTCTCCCCTGAGTTAATCCTTGGTAAGTGGTAAGGTCTTGAACTACTTTTTCCTGGTTTTATGACCACTATGAACTGAAATTCTTAAAATAATATGACCCAACGACATATGCACCCTTTAAAAATGAGCTTATTGACTAAGTACTTCAATGCCATGTGGTCCATGTAGAATATAAATGGTGTCACTAATAGATACTGCCTGAAATTTTGCAACACGTACATAATGTACAATGCTTCACGCTCAGTAGTTGTGTAATTCTATTCTATTGGTTTCAAATTTCTACTTGCAAAGCACAAGGGATGATCAAAAATTCCCTCACCAGGTTGTCCTAGTACTACCCCCATAGCTATCCCTGAGGCATCAACATGCACATGGAAAGGCTTATCCCAAGAAGGAAAACATAATATGGGTGTCGTGACAAGCCTATCATTCAAAGTGTCAAATACCTTCTGTTGCGCCTCTCCCAAATGAAAGGAACTCTTGTGTTTTAACAATTCCTCCAAGGGTACAGTGATCTTGGCATGCCCCTTTATGAATTTCATGTAATACCTCATATGCTGAAGGAATCTGCGTACTGCACTTTGGTTAGTAGGCTCCCCTAATCCCACAATAACTGTAACTTTGGCCGGATTCACTAGTAAGCCTTCTTTCCATATAATATATCCTAACAAGGTTCCAAATGTAGTAGAAAAGACACATTTCTTAATGTTGAGGGATATCCTTAATTTCTAACATCTCTCAAAAATCAACCTCAAATATTCACAATTGTCTTTCACACATCCATACATAGTCCATTCATCTACGTAAACTTGAAGAAACTTATGGATGAAGTCCTGAAATGCTTGTGCCACGATGCGCGAGAACACAACAGGCACATTCTTCAATTCAAAAGGCATAAACGTGTAGGTAAAAATTCCCCATTCAGTGGTAAAATTTGTCTTTCTCTCATCTTCCTTTGCAATCTTGACTTGGTGATACCTTAAGAATCCATCTGTGAAAGAGTAGACTTCACACCCGGCTACTCCCTCTAAAATTTCTTTAGTAAAGGGGGTTGGAAAAGGATCGATGACTACATTTAGATCCTTGTAGTAAACACAAATTCTTATCCTTCCATCCTTCTTAATACTGATAACCATTGGGCTTATCCATTTTGATTCTTCCACTGCCTTAATGATACCATATGCTATCATCTTGTCTATTTCTTCCTTGACCTATACACGTAAATATGGATTCATCTGATAAGGTCTCTTCCGAATCAGGAGTGCACATTCCTTCAAATTGATCTTTATATCCCCCAAGGAATGGTGAACGCCTTTGAGTTCATGGTAACCATGAGGGAAAAAATCCTAGAATCATGCAACAGATCAATGACCTTTGAAAATTCCTTTTCCGACCAATAGTCCCCGATGATAGCTTCCTTTGGTTATGTCTCCATCCCAATGTCAACCTTATTTATTTACAAGGGCTCATGGTAGGCATGTGCTTGCTCATCAGCGCTATGTATGACTTCATGAATACCTTCAAAATGGTTAACATCCAAAGTTCCCATTTCTTCTCCATCTACCACATAGACCATCTTTCCTTTTTCTTTTTCCATGTACATGCGCTCGAGTTGCTTTTCCTCTGATTATTCTTCATTGAGGATCATCTCCAAATAAGGATCATCCAATAACTACAATAGCCTATCCTCTACCATAGCACTATCTCCCATCATGAGGTTCTTGATTACTTGCAACGCCCTATCTACTGATGGATTTATAATCCTATACTTGAAAGCTTGAATGAGATTAGCCACCAACTCCTGCCAATTACATATTTGTCGACGCATCTCCAAATGAATATATCATGCTTGAGAAAAACCTTGTAAGGTGGAATACAACTTATACACCAATAACAAAGGTGGTAATGCTTCTGCACTTTCCATCCAGGCTTTCTCACATTCTTGGAGATGAATTCAGGAGGTTTCTTTACCTTAGTAGTCTTGTATGACCATGGGCACGTTTCTCTTGAAGAAACTTACAAAGAATGCAATTATTACTTCAAGCCATTCTAGGAGGCTCTTCTGATGTGTAGCCCACTAGCATGCTATAGTTCCAAGAAGGTTATAACTAAGCATTCCCCTTCTCTCGTCCCCATTCTTGCACTGAACTTCCATTTCCCGCAAGAAAATTTCAAGATATGCTCCTCAAGAGTAACTTGGAAACTTATTCCCTCCTAGGTGTTTCACCAAGTGCACCTTTGTTACCCTCATTACAAATCCACTCAACTATCACCCAATCAACTCAAAAGTACCATGCACCCAATTGTTGCATGTCATGCTAGTGGTATCACTCAAGGATTGAGCATCTTGATATTGGATAACTCCCTTCGTGGGATGAATTATCTTAGGATCTTTGATGGAGTGCACATATATTTTGTCAAGGAATTCTTCTCCTAAAGGCTCAACATAGGGCAATGACTTCCCATCTGTCAGAGGAATGATCACTCCTTCTTCATTGTTCTCAAAGCTGATATACCCTTTACTAAACCGCAGGTCAGCATTGTTCTTATAGCACCATGGGCACCCAAGCAATGTTCGAAAGTTATCTACCTCAGTAAGTCCCAAGACTTTGAAGTCTCTAGTGAATTTTTCCCCTTGAATGGTGATAACTACATCCTTTAGGACTCTAATGGGCATTTCCTTAGTCTTGTTTTCCATATACATCAAATTCGAAGATGGCTGTAATGCAGGCCTTCCCATTTAATGCTAGAAATCTAAGGTAAGAACATTGACCTCTGCACTCGTGTCAATGAGCGTATTACTCTGAAGCCATCGATCAAAAACTAGATTCAGAGTAACCTCCTTATCATATTCAAGGCTATGTGGAGGAAGGTTTACATGTAAAACCTACCTTTCACACTCTTCTATGATGCATGGTACCTTCTCCCTAAGCCATTATCATATCAAAGGAATAATATTCTCTTGTCTTAACAACCTACATACTTCCTTGACCTCATCCAGGCCATCCTTTGGAGTCTCAACATTCTTCTTTTGCTTTGAATGCTTTAATTTCTCCTTTAGACATTGGATCTCCCGTTGTAAACTTCAAATCACATCCATATTCTCTTAATACACCTCCTTCTAATGAATAAGGTCTGGATACTTTCCATGTACCACTTCCTCTCTTGAAACTAGTGTCCTTTGTCTTGGCATCTCCCTGGCATACATAGCCTCTGCTTGCATCGTCACCAGTATAGGTTCTAGCCTTGACCCATGCGCCACTCTTGGCATCCACTGTGAATCACCCTTCTTTATGCTCACCATCCCATCACCTTTTTCCTTCTAGTGCTGCTAGTTAATATGCTCCTAAATCTCTAGAAATTATTCATACTTATGTTTCTTTCCACACCATGAGCACTGTAACAGATCAGGACACTCATGTTTGTAATGCTCTATAGATCCATAATTATAACATGTTCTTCATGGGAATTCACTTAGTCCTCCACTGCAGTTACTGCAACCATAAAATCCCCCGCAAAAACCTCTTCCACGTGCTCCTTGATATGTGTCCCCTTTATAACAATGGTCATCATCCTTGGAATTGGTTGTAAGACTAGTCTGGTGCACACCAAGATCAATAGCATCATGGAACTGATCAATTAGTCTGCAATCCTTTGTATCATGGGTCATAGAGGTACAAATATTACAATAGAAAGATACATTCTTACAGATTACACATTGTAGTAGAGGACACCTACTTGCATCATGGTCCCCATGGAAAATTTCATAGTCTTCCACCATAGCGCGTACAAAATTTTGACAGAAAATATCATTTGCATGTCCATCCACTTCACATTTTATACAAAAAATCCCACTTTGAACCTCATGCAATGAGTTTGCAAAAAACTTCTCCAACTACTTGGCCATTGCAGCAATTTGAGCCTCCAGAAAAAGACTAAAACAAGTATCAATGCTCCTAACAACTTAGGCACACAGGGTAGCTTCCAATGCCTCATGCGGGTCTGTGAAAGTCTTATATGATAGGACCCTTCTAAATGGTGTTATCAATCCTCCGAAAAATCATTGAGCATGTTGAGATGAATGAATGCCATAGGATAGTTGAGATAAGAGAGTCTTGAAATGCTCATAATACTCCTGCACACTCTCTTCTATTCCCTATTAGATCTCATTCAGAGCATTGATGCTCTTTGCTCAAACTCAGGGATATGGAATTATTCCAGGAAGGCATTATTCAATGCAGTGTATTCTACTACCGTCTAATGGGGGTCATACTTCCTATATGAACTATGCTTACGCCCTTGCAATGTTGTTACAAAATTAATTACCTTCCACTCCGAGGTAATGATCCATTTCACGTGCCATAGTGATTCACACTTGTGCACATGCTCTGCATCATCTTCAATACCGCTATAGTCTGGTAGGTGCAAAGACATCTCACAAAAAACTTGGGGAGCTAGCTGGGGTCCTTGTCCTCACGATCTAGAGCCTTGGTTCCCTTAGGTGTTTCCTCCACCAGATCCACTAGATCCACTAGGTCCTGTTCCTCCTTACCCACCAGATCCACCTCCTGCAGTCGACAAAGGGCCTAAAGTGGTCACGCCTAGTGTTCCCAATGTCCCATTGAACTCCGTGTCAATGGTTTGTAATATTTTACCACTACCAGTTGTGTGTCTCACACCACTTCCAGATGTGATACCCAAACCTTGTGTACTTGCACCTTGTCAAAAAATTCCTCCAAATACCAGAATGGATTCCATATCCATAGATGTTCCAAACAAGAAATTATATCTCTTGGGCATAGATCAGTTACTCCCATCAATACCAACTGGGTTAACAATACTTCTCCCTTGATCTGGAAAACCAAGAGTCAGGGGTTAATCGCCATGTGGGTTCAGATGCGCGCTGACGGATCTCCTTTCTCCATGTGACAAAATCTCATTGGAAGCTGAAGGGGATTCTCTCCTACAGTTTTCAAGACGAGGTAGCACATAGTGTTCAGGTTTCACGTCCTCTATGTGAACCTCAACTCCTTCGCGTAATGTCTACCTCTATAGATCCATAACACTTGTAAACTCACATTGTCTAGTCATCTCCCTTTCTTGAGCTTTGCTAAACTTTATTCTTCTCTCCTCCCTTTCCTTTTCAACTACAATTTCCACCATCTTCCTCCAACCGAGCTTCCTCTCCCAACACTAAGAGAAGCTTAGCCGGCCATGGGAAATGCCTCTAAACTCAAGGTAATGACCAATATCTTCATCTCCAAAGGAATAACGTGCAAAAATGATCCTCTAGGCTCCCTTAGAAACTCGAACTTAACAACTTCTGGGAAAGAAAACGTAGAAATGGCATATTTTGAAGTATAACTAGTCAGCACTCTCTTCCATCAATGATCAACAATACACGTCCAAGTCATATCTACATCTTGCAACCTCTGATAGTCATCTTGGGTCCACACATGTGATCTATAGTACCCGCTTGATCTACATTTATATATTAAATTCCATTCATATATTTCTACTAGAAAAAATAGAAGAATGTCTCATACAACTGATGGTATGAGTTCTCTTCTACCCATCTACACGCATTGAAATTAGGTCTAGTGATGAATCTTCGAGCAAACTCATCCTCTATGCTCTTGAACCATATTTCAACACTTTCCAAGGTTAGATGTTCTGTCATTACGCATCACAGGGACCAAGATGCATGCCATTTCTCACAACAACTTAAAAAAAGGTCCCAACAATGGAACCAAGCTGTAGTCATTTTAATAACCTTAGACCAATAGTCTAATCCCATGTGTGTCAGTCCTATCACCCAGCGGGTGTTGGATGCTCACCCGAGGCACATACGGGTGCATGAAGTCTCTCCTTTATGTGAGTGTTGTGAGAATGCCTAATCTTATGATAGATACTCAAGTGAAAATCAATAGAAAAGAACCATGCATCATTCTGAGAACCTAGGTCTAGTTATCATCTCATTGCATCTAGAAAAGAGAAATAACCAAACAAAATATAGAAATGGTTCATACATAAAGGAAATGCACAAGGATGATACTCATGAACACATATATGATTCAAAACAGAGTCTTATATTCATATTAACATGTTTAATAACCACATTACAATCCTTTGAAGTCATAACAGACCCTCATATAATAATGCAAAATCAAGTCGTGCATTCGAACTACACTATGTTCATCACATTACAAAGAAGAATGCAGACCCATCCCTCTAAGTGTGCCATCACTCCTATATTTCCCTAATCCCAACCCATAGAATTATCCATGAGATCTCTGGAGAGCTTTGCATCTTTTCCAATGCACTACTCTCTCAAGATGACTCCATATATATGCCCCTATCTCTTCACACTCTCTACTTCTCTCTTGTATATCCTTTTCTTGCTACCTGCGCACCTCAATATATAACTTTCCTACCTTCACTACCATGCCCTTTAAGGTAACAAATCAGCTGCCAAGTGTCCAAGTGGTCCTCCAATGGAGCATGCCTCCTTTGATCTGAGCTCTCCACTTTGTGCAATGATGTTCTTCTGGAAACCTTCCATCGCATGCATGGAATATTCCATTTTTGATCCTACAGCTACCAGGTTGGCACCTTATCAACTCCGCATGCTAGAAGGGTCACATTTTTCTCGTGTGCTTCTTGAGGATGCCCAATATGGCTAAGTCCAAAACCCATCTTGCCTTGTGCACCTGTGCTGTGTGTTCTAAAAAACCCTGCTAGAACCTTTCCTTGTGTATGCTTTCAACCCCGTGCACCCTTCTTTGAACTAGGTCCCACATGCCCATGTGCCTTCTTTTACTTAACCAATAATTTGAGGCCCAACATCACCCCACACTACGCCTATTCTCTATCCTTCCAAAACACTCTTCAAAGAATAAAGAATGGCGGGCTCTTACAATGGTTGGAAGGAAAGAATAAGGGAATGAAGAATTGGGAGAAATAATGAAAAAATGGGGCACTTGTTTATTGTTGGAGGAGGAGAGGGAAATCCTTCCCTAGTTCTACCTCTAACTCCTCCCAAGTGTCGAACTCATTCTGAGCTTGTTGATAGAGGTCACCCACCAGGGCGCTCACTTCCTCAAAACTCAACTCCTTTCCTTTTGCACTCATGATCTCAACAATACACTCCAATTGATCTTCCCCAAGTCCTTCAAGGGCATCCATCCTTCGGGTGATCTGGGGGTATAGTTCCTTCAACCATGTTTTGACTAAGCCTCGCAGGGTCTCGATTGCTTCTGATTTCTTATCCACCTTGGCTAGGATCTTGTCTCTCTCCACTCTATTCCCCTTATTTTTCTCTTGGAACTCCTTGAGTTCTATTTCATGGGTGGAAACCAAGATACTTTTCCACTCTATCCCTATCAGTGCAGTTATCATAGGTAGCTTCAGTGACTTACGCATGGTGGCCTTTACTTCTACCAGAAGTTTAGTGTATTGAGCCACTATCTCGACAACCTTCATCTTGTTTTCTTTCTCTTGGCACACCTGTGCCTCTTCTGCATAATCCGAAGCAAGTGGTCACCTCTCCATTGTGAGAATGTCAGTCAGATCCTCCAGACATTGCAAGGCTGATTAATACTTTTGATCAGGCAATGCTAAATCGGGGTACTACAGGACAATTACATATGTAATCATCTTCACCTTCTTGGAGACCTCACGCACCTTTAATTTTTCTTCCTTCAGCTCATGGCTCAGCTGAGCACTGAATAACTCCTCTTGTTTTAGGTCTTTTCTCTTCTCCATGAGCTCCTTTTTTTCTTCTCCAATTCCTCCTCCAGGAAGTTCACTCTATCATTTCTCCCAAATAGTCTAGACTCAATTTTGACTGAAACCTTATTAAGCGTATTACAGACTTGTTCATCTGATAGCTGCTAATAATTCACCAATGGATTTATCCCTCTGGTTCATTAGCACTCTCTGACTTACCTCAAATTTTGGTTCATCCACGTAGGATTCAAATGCCCAAGATAGCATCTTTCTTGTCCATGGGTACGCACCTTCTTCATTAAACGATGACATAGCTAGGAGTTTCTCTATTGGTATGGTGATCTAGAAGAGTGCGCGTAGTACCTTTCTAGGATCATCAATGTATCCCATCCCCCTTCCCTTGTGCCACTACTATGCCTTTCCCGCCAAATCACATAGCTTTTGGGAAGCTCACTGCCAATTTGGGATCTCCACCTATGCAGCCATAACTCCTTCCCAATGCTCTCTTCTTCTATATCCTTTATAATCTCATTTGTGCTTCTTTCTAACTCTTATTCTACCAACTTCTTCATGATTCTAGAGACTTCTCTCTCCATGGATTTCTCTACTTCCTCCTTGGTGAGGCTTGGGTTCTTTGGTTCTTGGTGCTTACTTCTTCACTCACCCCCTTGCCTTGAGCCTTCAGCTTCTTCCTCATCATTCTTCTCCTCATCTTCCTTTCTTATACTCCTCTTCATCTCCTTCTTCCTTAGAATCATGTACATCATAAATACTGGATGGTCTTCACCTCCTTTAGGATGTGTCATCATCATCCTTGTCAGCTGATGTAGGCATCTAGAATTCTGTCTCTTACTGAATTTTACCTCATCTTTCACCTTCTATCTTCTTCCTTACTGGGGATTCTAGTAAAGAAGATTATTCTTTTTCCTTTCTCCTTGACAGGTAATCTCTTCATTGGTGATTCCTCATGGGTGAGGTGCTCTTCAATGCTCTAGCACCTCTTCTTATAGGGTCTTCTCCTTGACAGGAGACTTCTTTCTCCGCTTGTAAGTGCTCGGTTTGGTGACTGCTTTAGGCACGCCCACCGATTGTGTGGTCTGCACACTTGGTGCTTCTTCTCAGGTACCCCTCTTCTCTTTCTTATCTTCTTCCAGTGCATGGATTTATTTCTTCTTGTGGGATCTTCTATAATGGAGACATCATTCTCCAGATATGTTCCTTTATCAAACTTTGAAATTATTCAAAGTTATATCCTTGTTGCAACCCTTCCAGCGATTGTCACGTGTTATTGGTTTCATCATTTGAACTTCGTGGGAGACATACTTCTCAACATGTACGAGCACTTTTTAGAGATACATGAGCTTTTGCTACCGTAGCTTGCAGTGGTCTTGGTCTACCTCACTAAGGTAGAACCTTAGTCTTTTGGCTTCTTTGAACCTGTTGACCCCTACCTAGTAATTATTGCATGGTGAAGGAGAAGGGAAGCTTGCACCATGGACCCTTAGTCCCATTTGTCAAAGTAAATCTGGCAATGCAAAAATGTCGGTACACCTGCAAGTTTTGCCTCTCCATCCATGAGTGCGGGAAACTACTGTGGGATCCTCCAATCTACCCCAAATGTGTCATGCATTCATTTATACCACTTCTTTAGGCGCACCTTGTGAGAGGCTCGTCATGATTTCACACGTGTATTTTTCAAAACTATTTATGGAGTGAGGGATCCTCTTCTAGATTCTCCAAAACAAACATTTTCCAGGCCCATCGGGCACTCCAATCTCGGAAAAAGGCAATGGTGACAAGGACATTTTCTTAACAATATCTTCTCTCCCTCCTACGCGCTACTTATGATATCATTCGCGATGAAAGCGGACAAGTTATAGATGGTTCCCTCTTATAGATTTCGGCATACATTTATACATGTCTTGTTCACTTATGTCCATCATTCCTGATCATTGAGCTTGGTCAGCAAGTGAGTGGCCATCCTCCTAATAGGTTCCTAGACTCTTTGTGATTTCAAATTATCATGAACACTTATTGTAGTCATACACTTCTACAGTTTCCTTTATATCATCTTTGTCGCTCAGATCATCATCTATGTTATTCTCCTTCACAAATAGAGGCATGTGAACTTGGATATCAACTGTGGTGTTATGTGCATCTTGTGCACCCTATAAAATAAAATTTATCCTCATGCATGAGTGACATCAACCATTGATAAAGGCGCTTAGGCTTACCAAAATAAAGAAACTCATACAGTTACAATAATCCTACCTTCTCCAATTTGACTTTCACCTCATCGCTGTAAATGGGCATCCCATCTGGTGTCCTTTTGTTAGTTGGTTAGAGAAACTTCTAGCACCATTTCCTTCTTAATTATGCTTGTGTGATGGTTATAATCACTACAGTCATTTGCCTTAAATGTGATACCCATTATTTTCCTAGCAATACTCCATCCAGGTATTGTATCTATGTGTACCATTCTTCATTGGTTCTCATGATGGCATCGGTTTTATTTCCTTTTCCCTTGCCCTTTGTTTTCTTTGGTGAGATGGTTGATTTCTTGGGTGTTCCTCATGTTGTTCCTGTGCTCTTCATCCTTTGTACATGGTCTTTTTCAAAACCTCCTTGACACCATAGTTTATCATCCACCATTTCCTCATGTGCTTGCTCAACCTTATGTGCTTCCATCTACTGGGCCATTTTACTTTTATTGCAGACTTATAGTTTGTATTACTCCACCCCACACTAAAACAGATGCGTTCTCCTCTACACATACACAACCTTGTAAAAATAATGTTTTTACCGGCGTATAAGGCACGAAACGAAACAAACAAAAAGGAACAATAAATGAGAAAGGAAAACACAAGAAAGGAAAAGAATAAAGGGAAATTCTAAGCTAATTCAAAATACTTACTTATTATAGACACCAAAAAGACTTATTTATAGTAGGGCTTATGACTACTCCTATTGAAATGACCTGGTAATCTCATCCCATCCAGCGCTTGAAACTGGCAAGCACCTAAATCAAGAATGTACAAGATGATGTAGGGTCCCAACCAATGGACTTTCAACTTCCCAGGATGGAACAAATAATTGGAATCATACAACAAAACCATCTTCCCAACCTTAAAATTCTTATTCTTGATATGATAATCATGCCATGCTTTTTTTAATTTCTTTTTCTATCTTCTGACTCCATCTAGATAGTGATCATGTTTTGTCTAACTGCATAAAATTATCAATCCTTTCTTCCAACACTTTTTCATTGGTTAACCCTCCTGCATGTGCTATATGCAGCGATGGTAACATGAATTAAACTGGAAAAACAACCTCCGCGTAAAAATCCAATTGAAACATTGTGGACTTGTTCAACCTCTTGTAGGTTTTCCGGTATGCCCATAGAACGGTTGATACTTTTTCATCCCAATCTTATCTTCTAATGTCACAGATCTTAGTCAACGTGTGGCTTAGTATATGATTAAATTCCTCAACAATTTCATTTTCTTGAGGGTGATAAGGGGTAGTCTTGTGACGGGATACCATAAATTCTGCTAACAGAATCCTAACCATTTCATTGAGAAAGTGTGTACCTCTATCACTTGTTAAACTTAAAAGGCAACCATATCTGTTGATTATGCTCTCCCATAAGAATCAAGAAGCTATCGTTGCAGTGTAATCCTTTGTATATATTGCCTCTTCACATTGTGTTAAGTAATCAGTGTAAGTAATGATATACCACGAACCAGTACTTCGCATAGAAGGGAAAATTTGGCCTACAAAGGTGATTACCCATTTTTCAAATAGTTCAGTGCTTTCTATTGGTTGCAAGGGCATCTCATCTCTCTTCCCATGTTTTCCAAGGCACTGAAAATGATCACAGGCCTTGCAAAACTCAATGCAATCCTGGTAGATGGTTTCCCACCAAATCCCTGCTAATAAAATCTTTCACGCAGTAGCATTTCCTGCATAGTGTCCTTCTACAATCCTACCATGCGCTTCCTCCATAATTTCCAAGGGATCATGTTCTAATACGCATTGATGCAGAACCTCATCACAACCTAACTTATACAAGTCCTCACTAATCAACATATATGTTGCGGCGTGTATTGGTAGCTGCTTTCTCTCATGAGTCATCATCCTTTTCGGTGCCAGACCTATTTTTAAGAACACTACAATATCTTCCAAGTCTGAGGGCATGCATTGTAACCTAAATCTTTGTGCATCTAACATCGTATCCTCAATGCTTTATGCGTCCTCCCCTGAGTTAATCTTTGATAAGTGACCAGGTCTTGAATTTCTTTTTCCTATTTTTACGGCCATTATTAACTCAAATTCTTGAAATAATAGGACCCAACGTCATATGCGCCATAGCAGAATGAGCTTGTTGAATAATTATGTCAATTCCATGTGGTCCATGTAGTATATAAATGGTGTCACCAATAGATACTACCTAAACTTGTGTATCGCGTACATCATGGACAATGCTTTGCACTCATATTTTGCTGGTGTCAACTTTCTACTCGCAAAGTACAAGGGATGATCAAAATTTCCCTCACCAGGTTGTATGGAAAGGCTTACCCTAAGAAGAAAAATGTAGCATGGGCGTCATGACAAGCCTATCCTTCAAAGTGTCAAATTCCTTTTGCTGCGTCTCTCCCCAATGAAATGAACTCGTATGTTTTAACATTTCCTCCAAGGGCATGATGATCTTGGCATATCCCTTTATGGATTTCCTCTAATACCCCATATGCCTAAGGAATCTGTATACTGCGCTTTGACTAGTAGGATTTCCTAATCCCACAATAATTGTAACTTTGGTGGGATCCACTAGTAATCCTTATTTGCATATAAAGTGTCCTAGTAGGGTTTCAAATGGAGTAGCAAAGACACATTTCTTAATGTTGAGGGATATCCTTAATTGCTGACATCTCTGAAACATCTACCTCAAATAGTCACAATGGTCTTTCATCAATCCATAAATAGTCCAGTCATCTAGGTAAACTTGAAGAAACTTATGGATGAAGTCCTCAAATGCTTGTACTATAATGCGCGAGAAAACAACAAGAATATTCTTCAATCTAAAAGGCATAACCATCTAGGATAAACTTCCCCATTCAATGGTGAAATTTATCTTTCTCTGGTATTCCTTTACAATCCTGACTTGGTGATACCTTGAGAATCCATCCGTGAAAGAGTATACTTAATGCCCAACTACTCCCTATAAAAATTATTCAGTAAAGGTGGTTGGAAAAGGATCTATGATACATATTGCATTTATATCCCTATAGTTAACACATATTATTATCCTTCTAACCTTCTTGATACCGATAACCATAGGGCTTATCCATTTTGATTCTTCCACTACCTCAATGATACCATATGCTATCATCTTTTCTATCTCTTCCTTGACTTGTACGCATAAATTTGGATTCATCTCATAAGTCCTTTTCCGAATTGGGTGCACACCTTCCTTCAACTTGATCTTAATCTCCCCCAAGGAATGGTGAACGCCTTTGAGTTTATGGTACCCACAAGGGAAAAAATCTTGGATCTCATGCAATAGATCAATGACCTTTGAAACTTATTTTTTTGATGAATAGTACCTGATGATAGTTTCATTTGGTTCTATCTCCATCCCAATGTTAACATTATTTGTTTTCAAGGGATCATGGTAGGCACGTGCTTTCTTATCAGTGCTATATATGAATTCGAGCATACCTTCAGAATGGATAACATCCAAAATTTCAATTTCTTCTTCTTCTACTACATAGACCATCTTTCATTTTTCTTTTTCCATGCACGTGCGCTCAAGCTGCACTTCCTCTGATTATTCTTCATTTAGACATGTCTCTAAATAAGGCTTACCCAGTAACTCCAATATCCTATCCTCTACCATAGCACTATCTCCCATCATGAGGTTCTTATTTACTTGCAAATCCCTATCTGCTAATGGCTTGGTACTCCTATATTCAAAAGCTTGAATGAGATCAGCCACCAACTCCTGCCAATTACCTATTTGATGATGCATCTTTGAATGAATATACCATGCACAAGCATAACCTTCTAAGGTGGAATAAAAATAATGCACCCATAACAAAGGTGGTAACACTTCTGCGCTTCCCATCTAGGCTTTCACACATGCTTGGATATGAATTGAGGTGGTATCTTGAATGACTATGGGCGCGTTACTCCTAGAGAACCTTATAGAGAATGTGATTCTTATGTTGTGCCATTCTAGGAGGATCTCCTAATGTGTATTCCGCCAGCATTTTGTGGTTCTGAGTAGGTTATAACTAAGCATTCCCCTTCTCTCGTCCCCATTATTCCACTGAGCTTCCATTTCCCGAAAGAAAATTTCAGGATATGCTCCTCCAGAGTAACTTGGAAACTTTTTCCCTCATAGATATTTGACTAAGCATGCCTTTGTTACCCTTGTTACATATCATCTCAACTATCACCCAATCAACCCATAAGTCCAATGCACCCAATTTTCACATGCCATGCTAGTGGTATCACTCAAGGATTGAACATCTTCAAACTGGATAACTCCATATGTGGGATGAATTTTCTCAGGATCTCTTATGGTGCGCACATAAATTATATCAAGGAATTCTTCTCTTAGAGGCTTGGTATACCAAGGGCATTGAATTCCCATCTGTCAAAGGAATGATCACTCTTTCTTCCTTGTTCTCAAAGCTGATATACTCTTTTTTAAACCACAAGTCAACATTGTTCTTGTAACACCATGGGTGCCCAAGTAATGTTGGAAAGTTGTATGCCTCAGTGAGAACCAAGAATTTGAAGTCTCCAATGAACTTGGCCCCTTGAATGGTGATAATTACATCCTTCAGGACTCCATTGGGCATCGCCTTAGTCTTGTTTTCCATATACAACACATTCAAAGATGGTTGTAATGCGGGCATTCCCATTTGATGCTAGGTATCTAAGGTAAGAACATTGATCTCTACTCCTATATTGATGAGGATATTACTCAGAAGCCATCAATAAAAAACCACATTCAAAGTTATCTCCTTAAATTAGTCAAGGCTGTGAGGAGGAAGCTTTGCATGTAAAACTTGCCTTTCGTGCTCTTCTCCGGGGTGTGGTACCTTCTTCCTAAGTCATTCTCCTATCAAAGGAATAATATTATCTTACCTTAAAAACATACATACTTCCTTGACCTCATCCAGGTCATCCTTTAGAGACTCAACATTCTTCCTTTGCTCTGAATGCTTTGATTTCTCCTTTAGACATTAGATCTCCCCTTGCAAACTTCGAATCACGTACACAGTATCTTGATACACCTCCTTCTAATGAACAAGGTATGAATACTTTCCATGTATAACTTCCTCTCTGGAAACTAGTTTCCTTTATCTTGGCATCTCCCTGGTGCGCATGGCCTCTACTCACATTATCACCAGTATAGGTTCTATCCCTGACTCACGCGCCACTCTTGGCATCCACTGTGAATTGGCCTTCTTGATGCTCACCATCCCAATTCCTTTTTCCTTCTGGTGCTATTGGTTCATATGCTCATAAATCTCTAGACATTTTTCATACTTATGTTTCATTCTGCACCATGAGCATTATAGCAGATTAGGATACTCACATTTGTAATGCTATGTAGATCCACAGTTATAACAGGTTCCTCGTGGGAATTCACTTCGTCCTCCACCGCAATTACTGCAACCACAAAATCCCCAGTAAAAACCTCTTCCATGCACTCCTCCATCTACGTGCCCTTCATAACAATAGTCATCATCCTTGGAATTTCTTATAATACTAGTTTAGAACACACCAAGATCAATAACACAATGGATATGATAAATCAGTCTACAATCCATACTATCATGGGTCGTAGAGGTACAATTCTTACAATAACAAGACATTCTTATGGATTATGCATTATAGTAGAGGGCACCTACTTGGATCATGGTCCCCATGGAAAATTTCATGGACTACCTCCATAGCGCATATCAAATTTTGAGGGAAAACTTCCTTTGCATGTCCCTCCACTTCACTATCTATACACTAAAGCCCACTATGAACCTCATGCGCTGAGTTTGTAGAAAACTTCTCCAACTACTTGGCCATTGCAGCAATTTGAGCCTCAAGAAAAGGACTAACACAAGTATCAACACTCCCAACCAATTTGGCACATAAGGTAGCTTCCGATGCCTCGTGTGGGCGTGTGGAATTCTTGTGTGATAGGGCCCTTCTAAATGGTGTTATCAATCCTCTTACAAACCATCGATCATGTTTAGAAGGATGAGTGTCATAGGATATTTTAGACAAGAGATTCTTGAAATGTACATCATACTCCCATACACTCTCTGTCATTCTCTGCTAGATCTCCTTTAGAGCATTGATGCTCTTCTGCTCAAACTCAGGGATATGGAATTTTGCTAGGAAGGTGTTCTTCAATGCAGTGTACTCTACCACCATTTGATGGGGGTCGTAATTCCTATACCAACTATGCTCACGCCCTTGTAATGTTGTTACAAAAGGACTTTCCTTCCACTCCGGGGTAGTGATCCCTTTCATGTGCCATAGTAATTCACACTTGTGCACATGCTTTGCAACATCTTTAATACCCATATAGTCTGGTAAGTGCAAAGACATCTAGAAAAAAACTTGGGGAGGTGGCTGGGGTCTTTTTCCTCCCAATCCAGAGCCTTGGTTCCCTCTGGTGTTTCCTCCACCAGATTCAATGGATCCACCAACTCCTGTTCTTCTTGACCCACCATATCCACCTCCTGCAGTCAACAAAGGGCCTGAAGTGGTCATGCCTAGTGCTCCAAATGTCCCACTGAAGTGCGCATTGATGGTTTGTCATATTGTTCCACTACCAGTTATGTGTCCCACGTCAATTCCAGATGTGATACCCAAACCTTGCGTACTTACACATTGTTTAAAAATTCCTCCAAATATCGGAATGGATTGCGCAACCATGGATGTTCCAAACAAGAAATTATATCGCCTGGGCACAGATCGGTTACTCCCACCAATACCAAATGGGTTAAGCATACTTCTTCCTTGATCTAGAAAACCAAGTACAAGGGATTGGTCGCCAGGTGGGTTCAAATGCATGCTGACAACTCTTCTTTCTCCACGTGAAGAACTCTCATCAGAAGCTGAAGGGGTTTCTCTCTTGTGCTTACCAAGAAGGGGTAGCACATACTGCTCAGGTTCTATGTCCTTTGCATGAACCTAAACTCCTTCCCGCAATGTCTTGCCTCCATACATCCATCACACTTGCAACCTCATGTTGTCTAGTCATATACCCTTTTCATGAGATTCACTATACTTGAGTCGTCTTCTCCTTCCTTTCCTTTTTAGCTCACAATTTCTACCATCTTCCTCCACCTTAGCTTCCTCTCTTAGCAGCTCAAAGAAGCTTTAGCCAATCCATAGCAAAATGTTTCTAAACTCAAAGTAATGACCAAGATCTTTATAGCTAGAGGAATAGCACATGCAAAAATAATCCTCTAGGCTCCCTCAGAAACTTCAAACTCAGTAACCTCTGGGCAAATAATACGTCGAAATGGCATATTCTAAAGTATAACTGGTTAGTCACGCTCTTCCACCAGTGATCAATAGCATACGTTCAAGTTAGATCTGCATCCTATAACCTCTGATAGTAATCTTGGGTCCACATGCGTAATCTATAGTACCAACTTGATCTAGATGCGTAGGCTAAAATTCATTCATATAGTTCTACATGGGAAGAAAAGTAGAATAATGTATCATAAAAATCATTTTATATGTTCTCTTCTACTCATCTGCGGACATTGAACATCAGATCCAATGCTGAATCTTTGAGAAAACTCGTCCTCTGTGCTCTTGAACCATGTTTTAACAATTTCTAAGGTCAGGCACTCTGTCATCACACATCAAAGGGATAAAGATGCATGCCATTTCTTGCAAAACCTTCGAAAGGAGGTCCCAGAAATGGAACCAAAATGTATTCATTTTTGATACCCTTCATAGAATAGGAAAATCCCATGTGTGCCGGCCTATCACCTAGCAAGCACTAGGTGCCGAGTCTCCCCTTTATGTGAGTTTTGGTCTAGAATGCATCATCTCAGAACATACAATCAAATGCAGGATAGAAAAGAACTAACACCACATTCTTATGAACTTAGGAATATTTGTCATCTCATTGTATGCAGGTAATAGGAAATAACAAGCAACACATGGAGATGATTTATACAGAAAGGAAATGCATGAGTATTGATTCATAGATGATTTATAATGAAGAATTATATTCATATTATCAAAGTTCAATAACCAACATTACAATCCCTTGAGGTCATAACAGAATCCTCATATAATTATGTAGAGTCAAATCATGCATTCAGAGCTATATTATGCTCATCATACTACATAAGAAGAATGTAGAACCCATCCCCTTCTACAGTGTGCTATCACTCTTACAGAGCTCTCTAATCCCAACCCATATAATCATCCATGATATATCTGCAAAGCTTCACCTCTTTTCCGGCACACTACTCTCTCAGAACGACTCGATGTATATGCCCCTATCTCTTCACACTCTCTAGTTCTTGCTTATATCTCCCTTTCTTTCTACATGCACGCCTCAATATATAGATTTACTTCCTTCACCTCCATGTCCTTTAAGATAATATATTGGCTACCAACTGTCGAAGTGGTCCTCCAATGGAGCATGCCTCCTTTGATCTGAGCTCTCCACTCTGTGCAATGATGTTATTCCGGACCCTTTCATCGCATACATGGAACATCCCCTTTTTGAACCTACAGTCGTCAGGCTAGAACCTTATCCAATCTACATGCTATAAGGGTCACACTTTTCTCATGTGCTGCCTAAGACACTAAATATGACTAAGTCCAAAATCTATCTTGCCTTGCGCGCATGCGTCATGTGTTCTGTAAAACCCTACTAGAACCTTTCCCTACGCACCTTCAACCCCGCGTGCCCTTTTTCAACTAGGTCCTACGTGCCAATGCACCTTTTGTTACTTATATAATAATCTAAGGCCCAACAATATTGTTCTCCAACTCTACTATCTTCATTCCTTTATCAATTGTACCTACAAAATCAAGCACAAAAAATACAAATATGTCTTGCATTTCATGACTTTTGATTTTGTACACCTCTCTATAGCCTTTATTCCACATGATTCAATCATTTTCATTTCTTAAATATATTATATGCTGCTCATACACTTCACTTTTCTTATTTTCATCATCCTCATTCACTTTATCAATTGGTTTTTCCTCCGTTATACCATTTACTAGGTCCACAAGCTCTCCATCATGAGATTCTTCATTCTCTCTTTCATATTTCTCTTTTTTCTCTTTACTATATTTCTATTCCTCTTCACTTCCATCTTCAAGTTATTTCTCATACACTACACTAATTTTTTTATCTTCAAATTACAAAAACATGTCCAAGGACTCTTCTAAAACGTTATCTTCTTGTTCTTCACATGTTTCATATCTTTGAGTTATCACTTCTTAGTGATTTTCTTCATTATTTTCACATATGTACGTACTTGCTTGTATCTCATCAAGAATTTAGTAAATTCCATCACCATAATAACACCTCCTAAACTGATATATTTCTTTTCAACATGCAACTTACACAATTATTCATTATTTACAAAACTATAAAACTTAGATTCTTCACTTTCTAGATAATTTTCAATCAAGGAAATTTCATTTTAAATTAGAAATAGATCACATACCTCATCATCAACCTACTTTTCTACTCTTGCACTCTCATTATTCACATCCATCCTATGTTATCTCTCATACATGACCTCTTTGATCTATTCTTTCTCTGCTTTTCTTGCATGCTTCTTCATTTCTTAATATTTTTCTCTTCTTCCTTGATGATCTTTTTCAGCTACATCCTCTAGTTCCTTTTGACAATATGGTCTATATTTCATTTGACCTTTTTCCTCATGACAAATCCCACTTCTTCATCCTCTCTCATCATTATCAACTCTTCTAGCTTCTATACATCCTCTTTTAATGCCTTCATCTCTTTCTCCATCCATGCTTCTAGTATTATTTTCTCTTCTCATTTATTTTTGGATTCTCTCTCTTTTCTCTCTCTCCTTTCTTATCAACTTCATCAATTCCACCACAATTTATTCTCTCTCCATCCTTACCTTGGTATATTCACCTTGCATTGTCACAATCACACAACGTCACAATGTATTGTTAGAAATCAACAATGAAATTTTATTCAAAACATGAAACCTAGCTCTGATACCACATGATGTATATCTACACCATCTTTCTCTTCCTTTACCCATAGCATTCAACAATATTTACACACCTTAGTTCACTATTTGATGATATTGTTTCTAGAATTTAGAAAATTTAAAAGTGAATTTTTTTTTACAAGAATTATACTAACCCTCTTACACTATGCCCTGTTCAAACAACTTAAAACATTGTTATTCCATGCATAAAGATAATACCAATTTTTAAGAAAACCCATTCTTGTATTAAACTTTCCATGAATATCCCAAGTTGCTCTTAAGGTATTTCATTTTCACCTTAGGGGATTAAACTATGTAAAAGTACCCACCAAGAAATATAAGCATCTATCAACACCTTAATTTTTTCTAACATCCTCATACACCCCCAAAGTACCTATCAAGATGAACTCATATGATGAACTTATCAAAGCTACTCACCATATCTCACATTTCTTTCTCTAACCTTCTTAAGGGCTTAGTATAACCAGCCAAATCTTGATTTTACCTTGAAATCCATTTTCCACTATATGTACCTACTCTATAAATCCAACATATTGTTATTCAAACACCATATAGATTTTAATTATCAAAATACATTATCTTTTCTCATTCTTCCCCAAACTAACAGTTTTGAACTCTTAAGACCAATGTCACTGAACTGACCTTGATTGAAACCTCCTGCATATACTTAAATGGAAATATTCACTGAATCAGATGTCCTTTACCATGACTATGAATTCCTTTAAATTTAAAAATTCAATTCACAATCCTCCTCTTGGAGTCACACTCTCATTCTTTTTGGTTCACTAGTTCAAACTAGTCCCTCAGCAATTATCATTCATATTATTTCATTCAATGGTATATGGATAAAAAAAAAACCATTTTAATGTACCCAATTTTCTCATGTGCCTTTCACTAAACTTACATGGTTCAACTCCACTCCTAAACCCTGGTTCCCTTCTTAAATAGCCTTCATATTTAGGCCTTTGTCCCTAATCCTTTGTCTCCTTCTGCGACTATCACAAAAAAAACATTAAATCACCCAATGGAATGAAAATTTTCCTTTTCCAATAACTAAAAGATACATCCATGATGGCTTCTTACCATTTTCATAGCTAAATTTCAAGGTTAATGGTTTTTTCATACATTTCTTTCCGAAACCCTAGATTTGACTCTGACAGGCCCAAGAGAGTTTACCTAGTAATATATTTTAATGAACTTCATCTCTAAACTTGATATTTCACACAGAGCACTTTTATCTTGTGTTTCAAATTATTTTCTTAACAGTAAGATGATACCAATCCCCTTTCATGTGAATATGGGCACTGTTATCCAAAATGTGCCCCTACTCATTTTGTTGGCTAACTCTTTGTGTTCTTGCCTCTCTTATGCCTCAGTCTTCATTTTTTTATTTTTAGGAAGTCAAATCTTTCTGGAAATGGCACCATCAAATAGAGCTCTCTCTTAGCTTTCCAGAAAGGTAAATTTTGCCTCCTAACTCCTCGTATTTTTCAAGTTATGGCTTGGCAGAGTTTTTGTGGGAAATTTCCCCTTTAGAAGCCCGCAGCCAATAGGAAGCTGCCACGTGATAGAGGAGTTTGGAGGTCGGAGGCGAGTTTAAAAAATTTCCCAAGTGTTTGGCGTAGGTTCAAATGAAAAATTTTGCCCGCGGGGCCCACGGACCAATCATGGTGTGACACGTGTCATAACGGGAGGCGAGGTAAAAAATTGGCTAAGTATATGGCGCAAGGAAATTTCTTGAGGTTTTGGCCCGCAGTGAATAGGAGCTCGTTACCACATGTTCAGAGGAAGGTCGCGGATGGCGGAGGAGAAATGTGAAATTTGGCTAAGTCTTGCCAAAAGTTTCAAGTGCAAATTTTGGTCCGCATGGCCCACGGTCAAATTAAACATCGACACGTGTCTCCACCATCGACCTAACGGAGGAGAGAGTAGAATTTTTACTAAGTGTTTTTGCCGAGTTTTTCAAGGGCAAATTTTGGAGTATTGGCCCAAGCCAATAGAAACATGACAGGTGGCAGAGGTGGCAGGGGAGTTCGTGGCATGGGAGGACTTGGGAGTTCTTTCCCAATGGAAAAAACAAAGGAAAATTCACGGAGGAAAGCCCGCCCCCCCTTTTTCGCAGCTAATAAGAAGCCGCCACGTGTCCAGCTCGCGGGCCTGGCGGAGGATTTTGGAAAAAATTTCCAAAGGCAAAAATGAAGGGAAAGTGGCCAGGAGGAGCTCGCGCCTAATCAAATCATGCCACGTGGCACCTGGGTGGCAGGGCACGGGGGGTTTTTTGAAAATTTTTCCAAAGACCAAAAAAGAGGTAAAATTTTAAATTTTTGCCCGCCGATCCGTTTTTGGGCCGTTTTTGCCCTAAAACTTGAGACCTCCATAACTTTCGATCTAGAGCTTAGATTTGCACGTTCTTTATATCAATGGAAAGCTTATGAAATTCTCTACATGATTACATGGTCAATTTTGAATTTTGATTTAGTTTGGAGAGATAAAAATAAAAAATGCTTCTGGTACGTGTCCATGGCCAGAAATGACATTTCAACAACCAATTTTAATGCAAAATGGGTCACTTTTCTCTCCAGCATGGTCAAAAATGTCAGATCATGGGTTTGTAAGGACCTCGATGCTGTTTTAATGAAGTTTCATTCAATGAGGGATGGCTCCCATGTGTTTTGCACATTTTCTCTCTCCTGGGCTCGACCCATGTACTGTAAAAGCCAGATTTGGCTCATTTCTTCATGGTTGAACACTTTTTTGAACATTAGACTTCTTATTTCACCTGAAAACAAGTGAATTTTGTAAGTATCAGGCCTTTTTCAAGGATTGTAACAGGTTTATACCTCTTTGATGGTGTAATGCAAGGGATTTTTACGTGGAAATGACAGTGAAAACTCTGTGAATGCTTTCAGTCCTCTGTTTGTATTGTTTTTACTTCATTTTCAGATCTCTTATTGCATCTTATCAGTTTGTGTATGTTTTTCATGTTGCATTTCATGGATTTGTGCTTATTTGTATGAGCAAAAATGTTCACCACTCCTTTGGTGCATCACCATCATTAGGTTAGTTTCATTTTTTACATTTCTTATCCCTGTCTACTTGCAAATTAGGGTAAAATTAGGATCTAAACCTCTGTAGTTGTGAAAATACTAGATCTAATCAGAGGAGTTTGAGGAACCAGCCTCTAATATGGAGATTCCTCTCTCATTTTAACAAGTCCCACACTTGGAGAGAGGTTTCCATGTTGTGCAATCACACTGGATGCCCTAAACATCAACTTAGAACCTTGATTTGCATCCAGGGGTGCTGCTGATTTGCAACAACAGGCACTACTAACCCTTTACTAGTTTGGGAAAATCTATTAATGCACATACCATAATTATATGTGGTAAGATTATCTTTTCATGAAGGGGTAAGTGCAGGAAGTTGATGGACAAATATAGGGTCATCCGTGGACATCATATTGCAAATAACAACATAATATCAACTTGTAGGGATTATTAGCAATACATACACTCAAAATTAGACAAAATTATATTAATATGAATCAGCATCACACTGGATGCCCTAAACATCAACTTAGAACCTTGATTTGCATCCAGGGGTGCTGCTGATTTGCAACAACAGGCACTACTAACCCTTTACTAGTTTGGGAAAATCTATTAATGCACATACCATAATTATATGTGGTAAGATTATCTTTTCATGAAGTTTGTTTGAATTATACTCAACTCCACAGTATCAATACACATTAAATTTTGTCATCCATCCCTCTTAACCCCCTTCAAGACACAATTATACCACTGGTAAGGAAATCACTACACATAGTTGCAAGTTTCAGGGTAAGCACAGTCATATTTCCCATATTTTATTAGCATGCAATGAAGAATATAAACTTTCTCACTATGTGGAGATTTCACCCATCTTATACTACATACTTGTTCAAAAATAAGGCATAAAAATTCTAAGGCTCAAACCATTACCAATACAAAATCATACCTACATAGTCATGTTTCTTCACACACACCCACAGTCCATACAAAGCTTATTTTAGTAATATCAAAGAACTCCCTTCCATTCCACTCATTTTATGAAATATATCAATCACATTTATATATGTAAATAATAATCCCAACTAGTGTTATTTGTTACAAAATTTTAAACAAAACTGGGTATATAGTAGTCCAAATGCATTATTAACTATGTTTTATTACAAAACTATAGTTTTTTATCCCTCATTTTCTCCTCTCTGAGTTCCTCCTTCATGAGGAATGATTATAAAATTGAATCTCCTACACAGATATAATGGAATTATCTTATGACATGTAACTACCATTGAGATGTAACTACCCTCTTAAGGATCATATTAACACATTATGCCTTGATAAGCTAAAATAGGCATGTCACCACACTTGTGCACACTTTACTAACTCTTGTAACACCTAATTAACCTATAACACCACACACACACACTTATTAACCTACAAATAACCTTATAATATCTTCAAAAGCCTATAAGACCACTTACATACTCATATTTCTCTTTTGCAAGTTTTGAAATTTTGAAATGGAGGGAAACTATATTATTAATATTGATCAAAATTCAAATTTCATGACCCCTTAGAGTCTTCCATCCTCTTTAAATTATCCCTCTTCACCTCTTGGTCATGTTTTGATGAAACCAGTTCAATTGGTGTCTCTTCTAATGATACTCCCGCATCATCTCTCCCTACACTCTTCATTTGGTGGCAGGACGCCCAAATCCTTCATTTTTTCACGTATACAAAAAAATCGAGTTGGGAACTGATTCCTCCCTACCCCACTAAATCTCCATCATGAAACTAATAAATCTCAAGATAAATCACAATAAAATCATCAATTTATCCAAGTGCTCCTCATAACAGTTTGTTGTCTCTTTTTATGCAACATGGATCGACACGCTGATCCATGGTCCGTCATGATATATGTTCTTATTCTACGCATACTTCTGTAATAGGGATTCTCTATATTTATTTTAGGTACCTTCCTTACTTCCTTTACACTACTTGAATTTTAATCAAAAAACATAAAGGGGAGAAAATGTAGACACAAAATCACACACTTACTACTATTTACTATATTGCCAAGTATGTTATTTTATATATGGATCTTGCGTAAGAAAAGTACTCACTAATGACTTCCTTTACACTACTTGGATCTTGTTGTTTTATATTGTCTTTATTATTATTGGGTCAGGTCACAGGGATCCCTTTCTTTCAGTCTTCACACATTTTTCATTAGTTTTCTCTTGACACTAGTGCCCAGGACTAGACACTAGCTCCCAGGCACTCCTTTCCAACATTGGTGCTCGTGTCCTCTTTATTTTTGATCAATTTTTTGACATTTGAGGTCAGTATTTTTGGGTTTTACCTCGCATATCCCAAGGTACTAGTCCACATTTCGAGTCATTAGTGTCAAATTTTAAGCAAGAGATACCTATATAAACAAAAAATACATACCGTTATAATGGTAGAAAATTTCTATCAAGAGCTATCTATTTACATATCAAAGGGACTGCATCTTGGGCTTATTACTATTTATACACACTACATAGGAAGGGGACGTTGATTTTTCCATCCACACATTTGGATTCAATCTATCTATCAACCACTATCTTAGCATCATCAGGGTGAGGGAAACCTAGGAGAACCATTGCACACAAAAAAAAATAGAACTAAATTGTGTTTGAGATGTAGCGCACTTGTTTGACAGCCGAGGATAGTCTGACCCATCATTTTGCATCTTTCTTTTTTAGGATTTGATATTGGTTGAGGGTTTTGCATGATATTACTTGTGTTGTAGATTTACAGGTACTTTGGCAATCCAAGTTCAACATACATGTGATAAATGGTGAGAAATTACGAAACCCTAGTGATAGTGCCAAAACTAGATTCCAACCTTTTCGGTAGACTCTAGCACTCCACAGAGGTCTAAGACACCCACAAATGTCTTCTCCCTTATCTAAGGGCTCATGTCCTAGTATTTTAAACACCTCTAAATTTTTCAGAGCATGATTGTGATATTTTGAGTGGTTGTTCCATCAGTTCTCCGAATCTAGACACACTTCGAGATAAACGAAATCAAGATAAGTGCCCTATCTCTTTCATTTACTTGCATAATTATATATATATAAATTACCTAGCATCTGTATTTCATTGTGGAAATATTTCAATTCATATTTCAATAAAATATAAAAATTTTATTGAATCAATATGATATATTCATGAAGCAAGTCATTCATTTTTTATGGCGACTTGATCAGACCATCAAAGATAGGGAGAAATGAAGCATTATAGGTATGTATGTGAGTTGAATTGGTTTGTGTGTTGTCTCTTATTTCTTGACTCATTATTTGAGATGTCTCAAGAGTTTTGTATGCATCATAGAAATTTTATAGAGATGGTTAAGCAATGTTAGGTCAGTGAAGTTCAATGGATAAGTTTCTCAATTGATGGATATGATTGAAAAATTGTATAAGGGTACTTGAGGTCTATAGAGGTATATTAAAGAGTACATAGAGTGCTAACAAGATCTCCAAGGGTTTAAGTGAATATTTTGATCTTGGTAAAAAACTATAAAGCTTATACAAGACCAACATGAACTAAGGTATGCCTGTTGAGTTCATTACTAAAGTGACAATAGTGTTACAAGTTTGTGAGTGAGTTGACTAGGTCCATATGATGGGTTATTAGTGTTTGAATCATGGTTGAGGTGTCTGAAGAGTGTTTTTACATCTTGGAAGAGGTATGGAGAAGAAAAAATCATGATTAGATCTGTAAGATCCAAAGAAGTAAGAAATTTTGTGGATAAGCATGGTTACAAGTATGTGTATGGTTACCTAGGTATGTAGTGGTTCATTTAATAGGTGTGTAGGATTTCAAGAAGGTTTGCATAGATATACTTTCATAGAGTAAAGATTGGTATCTTAATTTAGGACTACAAAGTTTATGCAGTGTCATAATAATGTATGATATGATTTATGAGTTCATTTCTTGAATGGGTTACAGAGTAGCAAGGTGAAGTATATCATATCATTGACTATGTGTGTGAAGTTCATGATTCATTGTAATGGTGCATGAGGTTGAGGGGGAGATTGATTTCTCTTTACCCTTGAGATGTGAAGCTAAGTATGTTGTAAGTCTAGTATGGTTAATTTCTTACATCATGGTTGGATAAATGTATTATACAAGGGTAGTGTAGATTGTTGAATCTCTGCAAATGATGAGCTACAAGTCTATGGAGGATTCTTGAATCAGGGGGAGCTAGTGTTGATTATTAATCAAGTGAAAAAAATGATAAGGAGGAAATTATGGAAAAAAATTTGATGATTTCAGGTCTACTTCAAGGGGGGTAAGTCATTGGTTCAAACAACTAAGTTAGCAAACAAAGAAGGCAAAGACTATTGAGAATGTGTTTCAGGAATGTGTAGTTGAGAATGATCCACATATAGTGCGAATGCTTAAGGTAAGTAATCATATTTTTTTCTTAGATAGTTAGAGGAGAATAATATGTTTCCAGGGGGAGTCATACGACATTTTTTCATGTGATGAGTGCACTTCTATAGCTAGAAAAGGTTTAAACTTTTTGGTCTAAAGAGTTAGTTTAGGGCTCATAGTCCTAAAGATATTAGAAGTCTGTGTGATGGTATATTTATATTTTATTATCCTATTTATGAGTCAAGATGAAGTTATTACTCATAATCATGATTGTTGACATGTGTGAATATCATGAAATTTTCTGCCCAGGGGGAGCTATAGTGCTTAAATGCTACCATGACACCAAAAATAGAGTCAAGAAGAAGCAAATAGTTTTGTGTGTTATTTTGATGTCTTTGGTTGATGTTTCTAACCAATAAGGGTTTCTAATAATAATAATAATTTACACTATAATTTGAGATTAATGTAAAAAAGGGGGAGAATAACTAGGTTGTTTTCCATCAATGAAAAAGGGGGAGATTATTGGTATGAGTGAGTTAGTGTTGTCATTGATGTAAAAGGTAAATGCACATTAATGAAAAATGTGTATGAAGTCTATGAGTAATATATGGAGTTTGGTATGATAATGAAATGGTCAAACATTTTGTGTCAAGGTTTTTAGAGTGGAAACAGGGAAATTTTCTTAGTCAAGATGGCCTAACTAGGTGGCCTAGTCTGCATGGATGACAAAGCATGATGGTTTGAGTTGCATGGTGGATTTAAGAGTATGGTAAAGGAATAAAGATAATGAGGAGAGTGTGTTTAGACACTCATGTGAATTTCAGAGTGTAGGTACATGTTTAAGTATGGTTCGCATGTGATCATCTAGACCTAGTCTAGGTACTTGAAGGCTAAATGGAACATCACATTGAGTTATAGAGCTATGTGAGCCCATGAGGGCATACATAGGTATGATACATGTTGTCTCAAGTGTTTTAGGTATTTTTGGAGAGCTTGGAAGTAAAGATATAGGGGTTTCTACATTTTCTAGGTCTAAACTAGACCTATTTCTTAAGACTCAGTTGAGTATGTCGTAGTGGTTGAAGAGATGAAGAACTATTTATGAGAGGGTGAGAATTGGATATGTTTGTAGAGGTTTTCCTAGTGATATGGGAAAACAGTTCAGGAAGATATGAAGAATATTTTACTAGTTATGGGGGTTTTGGTCATATCGAGCTCAAGAGATTGTGTTTTCCAACTTGAAGTGAGAGAACTATTATTGGTGGCATGTGTTATGTTTTGATGTGACCCTGATCCTTTCATGGATGTTGGGTTAAGGAGTTAGGAATATCTTAGAGTTGGAAGGAGATCAAATGAGGTCTTAACATTTATGAACGATTGCTAAGAAGGTAAGTTACTTTTTATGAGTTTGAAACCCTATTTCTTAAGCGATGGAGGAAATATATATTTTTTGAGACCATAATGGAATTAATCATCAAGTGTGATTATTGTAGGATGTAGAGTAATCTCCTATATTTCATATGGTTTTGTAATGGTGTCAAGACTGTAGGTGGAGCCCACCCATATTTGCATGTTTTCAAGAAAGAAGGTTTTACTCTCAGGTTTTCCATTAGACCCTATGTATAAATTGATTTTCTGAGTGGTTTAGGAGATAGGATACATGTATAAAGTGACTTCAGAGTGTGGGGATAACATTTGATGACCTTCACATGTTAAAATATGTTGACAAGTTTTTTGGCTAAAAGGATAGTTTTAGCAGTCTTGGAGAATGGATTTCCTTGGGAATGTATGGCCCAAGGTGATGAGTGTAATAATCATGAATTTGTTTTAGAAATCTAATATTATGTGTTTCATGCTTTTTTTAATCTTTGGAAGTGTGATGATGTGGCATGGTTGAGGTCACAAGTTGACTTACTTTGACTAGTTCAGAACATCACTGCTTTGGTGTGAAGATTGGTCTAGAGTACCAATATTTTGTCTTAGATGATGATGGATATCCAATTTATAGTGAATAGAGGTTAAATTTAAACATATTAAATGCATTTAGAAAGCTTGAATGTATCATAAAGGGTGCAATAAGGTCCCATTTCCAAAACTGGTTTCTGGGTAGATCAGGTTACTTAAGAGGAGAAGTTGTTCTTTTGGCATCAAGAGTTGAATCGTGAGTTATAAACTACTTGATGGTTTTACATATGTCATTTTATTTCCAATGACTAGTTACATGGCCTATTTTATTTTTTGGTATGATCTTGGAATTCATTGTTGGAGACTGGTTCCTGGAGGTGTCTAGTATGAGTAGGAAACAATCCTACTTGAAGGTATTATGAAAGAAATGAATGAAGAAAAGTTCCATGAGATTGTGAAGGATGTTTTTAGGATGAGTTTGAAATGTGTGTATCCTTATAGGCATGAAAAATATGTATTAACCCCTTGGAGTTCGTGGAGTTCTTGGTGAAGGAGAAACTACCCTTTTAGGCCTAGTTGTGCATTTTGGATGTCTTGGTGCATTTACGATCCATATGGGTATTTCAAGTTGATTTATATGAATGATTAGATGTTATGTGATTTTATTATGATTGAAATTAATGGGCATGTCTTACCTAGTTATGTTTAGGAGTTGAGTCATGTATATAAAGTACATGTATGTATTTTGAACTAGTGGTGTGAGAGGGAAAAATTGTGAGCAAGGTGTGAGTGTGAAATAGGTATGAGGGAATCAAGATAGAGATTGGATAAGGCATGAAGTTGTGAGGAGTTTTGAAGTAATCATCCCATTAAGAAGAAAATTTGAGCAAAGTAGGAGAGTGTGTGTTTGAATAAGGTTTTGAGGTGTGTGAGCTGAATTTGGATCACTATTAGTTGTGTGAGCATCATATCATAAGTGATAATCCATTCAAAACTTGTGTGATTAGTAATATTTCTGTAATTCCTTTGTTATGAGTAATATTAGAAAAAAATTATGGTTGGTGTTCCTTGTGGAATTGGTGTCTCACTAAAAACATATTGTGTGATGAGTCATACTCATGCAAATATTTTGGTTTGAGTAATATAATAAAAAATTTAAGAGGTTTTTCTTCCCCTTGAGGGTTTCCCACTTACATATTGTGTTATTGTGTACTCTATTAAATGGTTTATCTAATTTTAATTGAATTGGTTAAAGGTTTTATAGGACTAATTCGCCCCCCTCTTAGTGCATTGTGCTTCCAACACACATTACACAAACCACACCAGGGGCATCATTATTCCTCCCTTCTTGCTGATTTTATTTCACATATATACATTTGAAAAATCTAAAAACATTATCTTAGATCTTAATTGGATGCTTTATTCCTTGTTTATACTACTCTATGTTTCACATTTTCTTAACATGCTACTACGGTTCATAGTATGTTTTATCATTTTTCATACACAAATGCGCATTCACATGGTATCTTAATGTGAATACATGTCACTTATAGGTTATTACACAATGTATGATGTTTGGCCCTATCCATTGCTAGTCTCACTGAGGCTCTTGGGGGCATCTACCATTTTCCTATTTCCTATCAGGTGATATTGTTGCAATATTTCAAATTTTAATTCCTATATTCAGATATCACATTGTCACATACTATTTATCTATTGGAACATAATTATTAAGTGAGATGGCCACCCCTTAATCAAATGGGTCCATCACTATTATATAGGTTAATATTTAATAATATGAAATTTTCATATTTCTATTATTAAATATTATAACCTAGGTATATACTTTACGTTAAATATTTAATATCATGAAATGATTATATTTCTAATATTAAATATTATAAACCTAGGTGTATGTGTCAACATTTTAGGTTAAAAAGGTGGGTCAAGAGACATACCTGATCACCTTCTATAAAAAGGACAGTAATATCCTCATTTGATATGTTCGTGAAAATATATCAAAGGTGAAAATTATTTACTCTTATGATTAGGGATGAAAGGAGGAGGTGAAAGTTACTTGATGTAAGTTTGGTTCTCTAATAATAAAAGGTTATTTGAAGTGGTTTTTACCCTATTGGGGTTTTCCACTATACATACTGTGTCACATGTGTATTTATCTTTGGTATGTATTTACTTGTTTCATCATGTAATGTTTATTTTATTATATGGCATAATGTTTTAATGTTTAAATGTTAATATGAATGTTGATTAAATCCATACTAGTTGAATCCTCAATTTCTAACATGGTACCAGAGCTAAGGGTAAAATTAAATAAGTTACATCTAGGGTATAGTATTTAATCTATTTAATTTTTTATGGGTTTATTCAATCATTTCGAAAGGGTATTCAAAATGGTCTAGACCTTTTCTTTCTATTTTTTTTGTGCAACCTAAGTTTTTTTTGTAAAGAATTTATGTGGATACACAAGTGAAAATTTGGGAAGAATATTACCTCCCGTTAATATTTGCATGAAAAACCTGGTAAGGGTTAAATATTGTATGAAATATATTTCTATGTTTCTGTAAGTTTTAATATGTGCAGGCCCAGGGTAAATTCTAGGGTAAACATGTAAAAATTCAAAGGGAGAAAATATTCCTCGAGAATAGGAATTTTTTTTTTCCTATTGGCTCGGTTAAAGAATCTTGGAATGGAGCAAAATAATATTGTTACTGAATACTTGGGTTGGATTTTCCTTTAATTTAGTATCATCTATTTTTAGTGGTCTCCCTTTAATAGGGTTCTTTCTAATTGTTTTTAATAAATTTATACTATAGTATTAAAACTATAGTAATTATTTATTTTAATAAAGAAAAATTATATTGATGTTTTTCGACATAATTTATACTTTGGTCCCTTCAGAATCTGTACAGCAATAGTAAAAACCAAAACAAAAGGAATATTAGAATCAAAATTTTAAAAAATGTTGATAGTTTTAGGAATCGCAGGTGATTTTTGTCATTTCTAACAATTTACCAGCCAGAAACCCAAATTTGGAAAATATAACCAAATTTTTATTTAGTTAAATTTTGATACCAAATCGCTAGCGATTGGCTTAATCATCGATGATTCACCCTAGAATCGTAGGTGATTCATGGAATCTCTAGAGATTTCTGTAATGTTTTCAAAATTGGGTTGTATATATTACTTATCATATATTTCTATAGATCTGGTTTTGTAAAATAGTTATAACTAGACTTAAAAATATATACTTGATTGTTGATACAAATTGTTTTGATCAAAATATGGATATCGTCATCTTTTTAAAATATGTATCTAACTTTGTGGTGTATTATAAACTACAATGAGATGTGTTTTATAGGTTCAGAAAGACAATGACGTCCAATTATTTCTACCTCAATAAATCCTAGATCCTGAATAGGGCTAATTACAACATCTGGAAGGTCAGGTTAAATCATATTTTATGGCAAGGAAACTCTGGATGATTGTTTCTACATCTAAATTTTATCCCACCGGTCATCAAGTGATGACAAATAACGTGAATTTATTCTCACATCAGATGCAGGAGGCTCTTTCCATGATTTTTTGCAATGTGAATGATGAATATCTTCTGCACATTGGTAATATCAAACATCCGAAAGAGGTATGGACACAATTAGAATCCATGGATTAAGGTATATGCTTATCAAAGATCAATAATATTGTTTTATATTTGCTTACGAATCCTATGAAAGGAGATGAAAAAGTAGTTAATCAAAGCACAATTAGATGGATATAATTGTGACTTAATTGGTGAAAAATTAATCTACTTTATTATTCAGTTGAATATAAATGAAATATTTAGGAATTTTATTTCTATCTTAAACTCTAAATATCAGAATGAGGATGAATTGCCTTATTTAAATTCTTTGAGTTCTCTTCTGATACAAGAAGAGCAAGTGATGTTGAAATTTGACTCTAATGATAATTCCTATTAGGCACTTGCAATCCCTTCTCAGATCATAATTTTAGATCTAAATCTTCATTTGACGATAAGAAAAGTGTTTCTTCTGAACAATTACATGTAAGCTTTAATGGTAACTATAACAAATGTGGTAAATTTGGGAATAAAAAGGAATATTGCAAATCTAAGAAAATTAGAAAAAGGATGTGTCTTCTAAATATAATTTAAGGAAAAAAAATAGTTCTATGCTCCTAAAACTATTGCATTAAGTTATTCCTTATTCTCTTCCTCTATTTTTGAATGGATTCTAAATTCAGGTTCTTCAAATCATATGACTGGTCTTTGCAATTCGGTATTTGATAGTGTGAAAATTAATGAACATGTATATCTTGGTGATAATTCACTTTTAGAAGAAATAGAAAAAGGAAACGTAAGCTTTACTAATGGTGTTTTGAATAATGTTTTGCTTGTTCCTAAACTAAAAAATAATCTTTTATCATGTTCTCAACTAACCCACAATGGATTATCTATTCAAAATTTGAAGGACACTTGGTACATCAAGCATAGTGATGATAACATAATTGTTAAAGGAATTCAAAGAAATGGTCTATATATTTTGTGATGATTTCTCTTTTGCATATTGTTTTTTATCTCAAAGTTTGAATAATTCAAAATTATGGCATGAAAGGTTAGGACATGTTAATTATCAAAGTTTATATGAAGTGTATAGATATAATCTAGTGAAAGGTTTACATGTGTTCCCTTCTTCTTTTGAAGTCGCTTCATTAAATGTTTCTTTATATATCCCTAAAAAGAAAAGAAAGAAACTTGATATGAATTCTTTTTTCTTATGTTGGATATGGTATTAACACTGTAGGTCTAAGGATTTACGACCCTGTAAAAAGGGAAGTAACTAAAAATCACAAAGTTATTGTGTTGGAATTTTTTTTGTTCATCTATGAATGGTGATGATATTCATAAATCTACCAATTCTTCTAATGATGGTTTTGATTCTAATAATGAAAATTTGGTAAATAGTCGTGATGATATTTCTTGTGTTGATACTATGAATATTTCTAAATCTCCTATCTCCCTAGTTAAGAAACCAAAATTTTATCAATATGTGTCGAATCACAGCACCCCTGGGACTCTGCAACTCGATGGGTTGAGAATCTCAGTGCGATTGCACAACATGGAGCTTTTCCCAAGTGTGGGACCTTGCGAAATCGGAAAAGCTCTCCGGATGAAGGCCGGCTCCTATTCCTCTGTTCAGATGCACCAATAAAATGCAGAGAGTCTACTAAAACCTAATCTAACTACCAAGGAGACAGGGAGAGAGAAATTCATAAAAACAAACCTAAGCTAAGGAGGTGATGCACCGAGGAATGAAGAACATACGTTTTGCCAATTAAACACAGACCACAGAAATGCAATGCAAAATCATGCACAGATAAACATATTCACAGTGAAAGATCAGGAGGATGCAAAATGAAACACATAGAGGGTTGAGAAACATCCAACAGTCATGCATTTATTTGCTCTGAAGGTTGATACAATACACTGCAAAAAATGCCCAGAGGCAAAGGTGCATTACAGTTTCAGATGGGAGGTTTGAGCTCCACAACTCCTACCTGCCAAAGAGAAGAAGGGAGGGGCCAAAACAAGAATGTCCAACCTTTAGAAAGAAGCCCCTCCTTACAATTTATAGGAAGAATGAGAGAGAGAAGAGAGAGAAAGTCCAAATCTACCCCAACCACCGCAGGTTGTATTTAATTCATCTCATTATGGTGGTAGGTGAGGACCATATCAAACCCCAAAAGTGGCAAACTGTATTTTACATTTTTAAGAACTTTTTCCCACCCAATTAAAGATATCCAGTTCGTAGTTAGGTAGAGGACGCCGTAGGCTTTCCGAAAATTCCAACCTTGTGTGAATCGGAGCTCCCAGTCAAAAGTTATGGCCATTTGAATATCTGGGTCAGGGTCTGCTTCCTGTTAGCGCTCAGAATGTTGCGCCTCCTGAAGGTGCGCCATAGGCGCATCCGTGTGTGTGTCGACATCTTTCTTACGTGTGCCAAGGAGTTTGCCCCGTTGACACTCATTGTCATGCGCCACTTCTGTGCGCCATGGGCGCATTCTTTCTTATGTCGACACTCATTTCTGTGCGCCTCTTCTGTGCGCCATGGGCGCATCCATTTTGCTGTTGACACTCATTGTCATGCGCCACTTCTGTGCGCCATGGGTGCATTCTTTCTTATGTCGACACTCATTTCTGTGTGCCATGGCGCATCCATTTTGACTGTCAACACTCATTGTCGTGCGCCCCTTTTGTGCGCCATGGGCGCATCCATTTTGCTGTCGACACTCATTGTCGTGCGCCCCTTTTGTGCGCCATGGGCGCATCCATTTTGCTGTCGACACTCATTTTCGTGCGCCCCTTTTGTGCGCCATGGGCACATCCATTTTGCTATCGACACTCATTGTCGTGTGCCCCTTTTGTGTACGCCATGGGCGCATCCATTTTGTTGTCGACACTCATTGTCGTGCGCCCCCTTTTGTGCGCCATGGGCGCATCCATTTTGCTGTTGACACTCATTGTCGTGTGCCCCTTTTGTGCGCCATGGGCGCATCCATTTTGCTTTCGACACTCATTTTCGTGCGCCCCTTTTGTGCGCCATGGGCGCATCCATTTTGCTGTCGACACTCATTGTCGTGCGCCCCTTTTGTGCGCCATGGGCTGAGGTTTGAATTTCTTTGGTTTCCATATTCTTCCGCTTGTCTATATCTACCCGGGGGGAAGATATATACAAGAAGTCATGATGATATTTCTTGTGTTGATACTATGAATATTTCTAAATCTCCTATCTCCCTAGTTAAGAAACCAAAATGGGATCAATATGTGTTATAAATTTCTAATCCTATTAACCTTAGGAATATGACCATAATCCATCATATGTACCATGCATTAATGACCTTGTATGAACATGAGCCGAAAAGTGTTATAGGGTTTAGATGGTTATAAAAAGTAAAATATAATGTTGATAGTAATATTGAAAAACATAAATCTAGACTTGTTGTTAGAGGTTTCTATCTAAAACTTGGTATTGATTACGTTGAGACCTTTTCTCTTGTAGCTAAGATGAGTACTGGTAGGGCCTGGTTTGCTATTGCTTCTCATTTTTGGGTGGGAAATCCACAAAATGGATAATGAAATTCTTTTTTGAATTGTGATTTAAAATAAGAAATTTACATGTTTCAACCTAAAGGATTTGGAGAAAATGGTAAAGAAAACTATGTTTATAAGTTGAGAAATCCTTGTATGGTTTAAAGAAATCTCCTAGAGCTTGGTATGCGAAAATTGTTTCCTTCTTTAAACTCTTAGGTTTTGTTAATTGTTCTTCTTACAATGATATATTCATTGAGAATGAATTATCTCATATTATTATTATATGTATATATGTTGATGATTTGCTAATGACTGGTGATAGTTTTTCTTTAATTCATAGGATTAAAGAGAAATTGAAACAATACTTTTGAAATGAATGAGTTAGGTTTCTCACATCATGTTATTTGTATGGCTGCATTTCATTCTATTGTTATTTTTCAAAACACAATATGTAACCTATGTATTGAAAACGTTTATTATGATTGATTGTAAACCATTTTTTACTTCAATGGAAGTTGGACTAAATATTGATCCTAAAAACTACATATGAAAAAGGTTAATCTTATTTTATGTAGGTTGTTAGTTGATAGTTTGATTTATCTAATTATAATTAGATCAGATATTTCCTATACAGTAGGAATTACTTCAAGGTTTATGCAGGAAATTTTTTTGTAGATCATTGGAATCTTACAAAAATAATTTTTAGATATATTAAAGGAACAATCAATTATGGGTTACATTATACTAAGAATGAAAATTCTATCTTATATGGATTTTGTAATTCTAACCATACTTGTTATGTTAGAAAATATACTGGATATGTGTTCAACTTTTTTGGTATAGGAACCATTACTTGGAACAAAAAATGCAATCAACAGTCTCCATTTCTTCTACTGAGGCAGAGAAGTACAATGGAAGAAGAAAAGAAGCTATGTGGCTATAACAACTGTTGGTAGAGATACACATGGAAGCTAAATGAAGTATTCCTTTTCTATATGGTGGTCAGAGTTGTATTAATCTTGATTAAGAATCCAGTTCAACATTAGAGGATGATGCACATTGAGATACATATATACTTCATCTGTGAAAAGGAGCTAAGTGATGAGAAAAAAATCAAGTTTGTGCTGACTGAAGAGCATGTTGCTGAGATTTTCACAAAGTCCCGAGTATTGTAAAAAAATTTCACATACGGGGAAAACTTGGATATTCAAATTTTCCATTGAGGGGGAGTGTGCATGAAAATGTCACCTCCTAATGGAACTTGGTATCTGTAATATTAAAAATGCAATTGTAAAGACCTTCAGGCATGTATACCTCTTTGATGTTTTTTAGAAAGAAGTGTAGAAAGACCTTAAAGGAAATCTTCAGTAAAATCTTTAGTGCTATTGAATTTATTGGTAAATGTCTAGTACAAGTATATTGTTAAGAATGTCCTTAGTTATAAACGGCTCCTATATGCTTGGGTTCAATAACCTTTTATGATAACTTGTGAGAACATGTAAGACTCACAGATCATAATTAGCCACTGATCATGGGACGATCTTTGGGATTCTCAATCCTTTTGTACCAAAAGGTAACTTGAGTATGATGAAGGTGTTATAATTCCTTCACCCGATATGCTAGCCTAAAACCTTTATGGTTTAAGGATTCTAAATCCTGTAGTGTAGCACAGGCAAGTAATCGATTGGCATATGTTACTCCACTTATCATTAAGGGGGAGATTTGGAACATAATGATTAAGTGGGTAGGCCACCCCTTAAATAAATGGGTCCATCACTATTATATAGGTTAATATTTAATAATATGAAATATTTATATTTTGTCTTTACTTCAAGGATTCAAGAGAAATTGAAACAATACTTTTCGAAATTACTGAAGTTTGGGTTTCTCACATCATTTATTTGTATGGCTGCATTTCATTCTCCATTGTTATTTTTCAAAACACATTGTAACCTCTGTAGTTGAAAACGTTTATTTATGATTGATGTTAAACCCGAAACCATTTTTTTACTTCAATGGAAAGTGGGGGGGGGGGGACTAAATATTGATCCTAAAACTACATATGACAAAGGTTAATCTTATTTATGTAGGTTGTTAGTTGTATTTTTCTTGATTTATCTAATTATAATAGATCAGATATTTCCTACAGTAGGAATTACTCAAGGTTTTATGCCAAAAAAGAAAAATTTTTTTTTTGTAGAATGATATTGGACGTCTACAAAAATAATTATTTTAAGATATAAATTAAAGGAACAATCATTAATGGGTTACATTATGACGAAGAGGAAAATTCTATCTTATATGGATTTTTTGTAATTCTAACCTCTTGTTTATGTTAGAAAAATATACTGGATTGTGTTCAACTTTTTTTGTATACAAAGGAACCATTACTACTGGAACAAAAGGAAGGCAATCACAACGTCTCCATTTCTTCTACTGAGGCAGAGACGTAACAATGAAGAAAAAGAAGCTGGTGGCTATAACAACATGTTTTGGTAGCGAATACACATTGAAGCTAATGAAGTATTCCTGGTCCTATATGGTGGTTCAGAGTTGTAATAATCTGATTAAGAATCCAGTCAACATTGAGGATGAATGCCATTGAGATACAGATATACGTCATGCTGTGAAAAGGAAGCTAATTGATGAGAAAAAAAATCAAGTTTTGTGCTGACTGAAGAGCCTGTTGCTGAGATTTTCACAAAGTCCCGGTTATGTCAAAAAATTTCAACATAACGGGGAAAAACTTTGATAGTCAAAGTTCATTGAGGGGAGTGGTGCAGTGAAAAGTACCTCCTAAGGAACTGTATCTGTAATATTAAGTTTACTCTAACCACTTGGTTTATATTTTCTAATATGCATTTCCATTTTTATTAAAGTTTAATTATATTGTTGGGTAAATTTTATGCTCAGCTAAACACAAAACCTAGGCAGTTGTGGGATAAATCCCCTTCATTAAACGATGAAGATCCCATGTGCTTTATTTTTTATTCTCTAACCTATTTTAAGATAAGTTTAGGCTATTACTTTAATTGAATAGCTAATGAACCATAACTAAACAATTTTGCAGGAAGCAAGCAGTCGTACTGTGAAGTGATTACTAGGAAGAGTAAGAATGGAATGTGGAAAAAATAGGAATAACTTGTGAAGGAGTGTGCTTAGTAACAAGTAGATAGTATCTTAGAGCAAGTTACAATCACATAGAATAAAAAATATTAAATTATTCATACAACTTTAAGCAAATGAAAAGAAGCATACTCATATGAAAGCTAAAGATAATACAAAGTTTACCATTATCATTCACAACTTACACAATAAGACTTTAGTAGACACAAATTTCAACCAAAATCCTCCTTTCTTCTTATTCAACTTTCAACTCTTTACAATATGCACATATAATTATTTCAATGCAAAGTTTGAAACAACTGTGTACAACGTAAAACAACAGTTTGCCAAAATTCTCAGATCCCTTGACCCATAGGTCTCCTCTTATATTTATAGTCATTGTAAGGACAATAAAAAATTGGCAATGTCCGTTATTCTTTCATAAATATATAACTATAAAATTGTGAGGAATTGAGCACTTTCTTTCTCAAAGTAATCATTGCATGCCACATGAAAATTTAGAATTTTCCATCATTAAACAAGAATAACCATCTACCCACTATCCCCAAGTGATTTTTAATTTTTCAATCAACTTAAAGTAATGGTGATTAACCACCGAGTTACTTAAGTCTTACAATGAATATACTTGAAGAGTAGAGAGAAGAAGAATAAGAAAAATAATAAAAAGAAGAAGAAGAAGAATTCCAAATGCACAACTTCAATTTCTCCCTTATTTTTTTCCTCATTATTTTCTTAATTTCATCTTCATTTGCATCTCTATTATTTTCCTGATACTTGGCATATTGAGCTATCATGCATTTGATTACATCATTATCTGCCTTCACAATAGCCTCCATCTCCTTTTTTCAATGTGAATGATTTCTTTTCCAAAATATTACAGCATCCTCTGACCTTCCCAAGACATGACCCTAAATAATAAACATCTTCTTGAAGTTTTGAAAAATTCTCCAGGGATGCATGAATAAAAGGAGTGATAGAGTTACTTATTTCTTGCTGAAGTAATTGAAGCAATTCCTCAATGTCTTTTAGAGGTTTGTCAGTTCCATAATTTTTCAAGTCATAAATTCCATCATCCAGTTCATCCAAGGCTGGCTTGACCTATTCTTCTAAGAGCTGTATCTTTTGTATTATATGCTTAAGAATTATTTTCCTGAATGAGAGGAGAAGATGTTGTTTTCCTTTCTTCACTAATCCCTCTAGTACCATTTGTTCTTCAATCAACACATTATCAGGAAGTGATTCTATCTCTTGAATGCTCTGAAGTTACAACTCAACAATTTTACATTCATTGTCATCCTCTAAGTTTAAATTCTTCAATTTATCCCACTTTTCATGGAACTCCTTTGTTTTCACAAGTATCTCCTTATAATAATCTTTGGCCACCTTAGTTATGTTTTCCACCCATTCATCCAAAACTTTTTCTTTGTCACAATTTTATTCCATTATGGTGATCACTTGAGGATTCACTTGTTCTCCTGTTAATATTGGTTATGTTGAAGACATTGCAACCTTCATGATTATATAAAATATCTTGGATGTTTGCTATTTTAATTTTGTATTCGTTTCCTTTTCTTCATCTATCTTAGGGAAAATTCTATTGATTAAAGTCTATGTGTCTTACTTTAAGCCTTCAGTGGTGACTTCTCCGAGGGGCACCCTTGTGACCACCAAATTTTCTTTAGTTATTTTATACTTACTTTTACCCTCTGTTGGGGTAGACACATCATAAAATTTCTATCCAAAGGATTCAATAATCATTCTCAAAGTCACCTTAGCTGCCTTGGACCTTCTCCCATTTTTCTCAATACTCTTCAGTAATTGAAGATCCATCTCTTCTAAATTGATTACTTCATTGGAACTAGGAATCATTTGTGAGGCCAGCCACGTTGCAAAGTCCTTCCTGAAGAAGCTTGACCACCAGAATGAACGACAACATCTTGACCAATTAATTCCAAAAATGTAATTACAATTGTTTCTTGTTGTTTCTCAAGTACTTCAATAGCAATAGAAATTTGTAGCAATTCTTTTTCAAATTTTGTTATCTTTTCATTTATCAACTAATTTTCAATTTCCTTCTCCTCCTCAATTCTAGTGTCAATTTTAGTTTTGAAATATTTTTCTTTCTCAACTTCTTCTTGTAAAAAATATTTTTGAGTTTTTTCTAAATGAGTATCTCATGTACTTCCCTTCTCAATCTCTCCCTCGTTTATCTCCACATTTTCTCTTAAGACTTCACCTTTCTCCATTAGTTGAGATACCTCCTGAAATAAATATCCTTCTATGGCAGTATCATGTATTATTTGTGATTGAGAAGCTAATTTTTCTTCTATAGATGGAAGAGGAGGATGAGATAAGGATTTTGAAACAACTACAAGGAACAAGAATGTAATTGGCTTGAAAGGTTGTAACACAACCTCTCCCTGTGTAGAATGAACTTTAATGGTAAGAGTATCAGTAGATAAAGACAACAATAAATGAGAAGCTTCACTTGAATTAGCTTCTAAAATTGATTTTTTCCTTAGAGAAGTTGGCTTTGGAGTTTCCTGTTTTGTCTTGGGCTTCTGAACTGGCTTTAATTTTGTAGGCCCTCCACTACTCTCTCCTGATCCTTGCTTTCTTTTTGGCCCCCCTTGATTATTTCATTCATTATAAGTTCCTCTACGAAATAACCTTGATCAATTAGCCAATTTTAAGTATACATAAATACTTTATATGTCTTCTCCATAATTGTCTTAGACTTATTTCTTATGGCTAACAATGGAGCATCATCACCAAATTCTTCATAGTAGGCATCTGAAATGACTTTCCCATCACCTGGGAGCTTCTTTGGAATGTTTTCCAATCCCAAGGTTAGGATTTTCTATATCGTCATTCTAATATAATCTCTTCTTCTAATTTCATATTCATCTCTAAAATCAATCCATAAATCTCCAGTGTTGGAAAATTGTGTGTGATCTAATGAAACTATTTCTAAAGCAATATTTAGGTAGTCAAAATTATTAGTGGACAAGGTAGTGTTCTGATGTATATGTGGAACATTTATTTAGAAACATTTCGAGCTTGTGGATGTTGGCACAATGGGAAAATAAATCCCAATGAAAACATGGACAGCAAATACTGATATATGAAACCTTGTTTCAAATCATGAAGTTCACTAGTTGTCTACAATAGTTCCACGTTAAAATCCAACCTATAACTAGGATACTTGGGATTTTTGTGGTTTTCTTGAGAAACCACAAACTCTCAAGTAGTGTGAAATGAGAGAATGAATAAAGATGCTTTAGTTATATGCAATTGATTTCCATGCGATCAGTACCCTCTTGCCTTTCATCTCAGTATCATGTTTGTAAATGACTCATAGAATAAAAATCAGTAAATTTCTTGTAATCCTTGAAATATATAAGAAAAGTAATATGTGGATAATATTCATGGGCAGGTTTCTCAGCTATAGTAATGTGTGTCCTAGTTTAGCAAAAGAACATGTGTGTTGCAAACATTATATAAGATTATTGAAGTCATCTTGAAGTCCAGTGTTTGGGTGACATTTTCTACCTGGCTATCAATGTTATTACTAATAGTCTTAGCCCAATTGATCAAAGTACTATGTTTTCCATTCTCAATCATTCTGATGAAGTAAAACATCCATATAGAACAGAGTTGAAATTTTTATCTCATGATTTGCACAAATGATGAGTGATATTATCAGTTTCTTAGACTAGATTAGACCTTACAATTAGTTATAGGAAATAGGGATGCCTGATTTTTTCTTCAAATAACTAATATTCATGATCCGAATGGCATCTACTCTATTGTTCTGAGTAATATTCTGCATTTTCCACTAAACACAAGTGATTTAGTGTTGTAGTTTGTAGTTCCTAGTGTATAGGAATTTTTAAGTAAAATTTGCATAAATGAGCATCAAGTCTCGCCATAGATTACCTGAAGAATCTTGACTATCCTTGTAATGAGACTCATAAATTTAGACACATTCTAGTACTAATTCAGGTAATTGAGTAGTAATTGGAGAAAAAAGGAATTGGTGTATCACCTACCCATAGTCAAATCCCTACATGACGCGGTGTCTTGAAAATGATCCTTGGATCTCAATCAATTTCGTAATGAGAGATACCCATATCCGTATCCGTAATTTTGTTGTGACCTTGAAATAGCCAAGGACTTCACTGGAAACCGTTAAGTTCATGCTTCATCTTGATTCATTTTGGCTTCACTAAATAAACGTCCCTTTTGCGTTTTAGCCTTGGAATTTTCCTCAACAGTAAGATTAGGATTCTCTTGATCACAACAACTTATTCTTCCCCTACTGAATTCTCACATACTTCAATTGATTTCTTCTCTAGCTTCAGACAATTTTTCAGTCAAGTAACTGGTGTGTTCTTAACTACTTAAATATTAGCCAACAACTCATAACTTTACTATAGAACTCGAGTTAATCCAATTATTCATTTGATGCAGATATTCATATTTAATTTTTCCAGTAAAGAGCATTAAAATCATTTAGAAGTGAAGTAAAGGTTTATGGTAGTGATGAAGTGAAAGAATTTTCTTTTCAGTTCATTGTGGATTTTTAGGGTGTTACTACTTGAGACAAGGAGTTAACAAGCAGAAGTAATTCAATTTTGTGTAATATAGGAGAGGTCAAAAATATTTAAAATGGCACAATATATGAGAAGTAATTGGCCCTTGGTTTAGCGCAAAGCATATGAAGTTGTGACCTATCATTTTATCATAAAATTTGGGAAGTAAAAGTAATGCAAAAAATTGCATAACAAAGCAAGTAATGGGTGGTCAATTTAATGTAACTTATGTTATGAAGTAAAAGTAATTCCAATCAATGCATTATATAGGAATTCATAAGTAATCAGTTTAGCACAAGTAACAATAGTTATAAAAAACACATTACATAGGAAGGAAAAGACATTAAGATTCACACAAATAATGTGGTGTTTGAGGGGATGATTACTTCAAAACACTACTTCTCTAAATGAAAAGTAGAGTCTTAATGCAAGATGAGGGATTTATTAATATTTTTTGGGATTGCATAAGATTACTCCTGTTAAAACTCAAAATAAAAATAAAGTTCAAACACCACATAAAACGGTAAGCAGAAGACATTCAAATCAGCAAAAAACAAAGAGGGAAGGTAACAAGTAGGAAACCAGAATGTTTACGGGGCGATTTGAGACTAAATTGATTTCACTAAACAAAGGAGAAGAAGAATAAACCTAGAACACCCCCCCAATACAAAGAAAGGAGTTACACAAAACCACAAAGGACAAGCAATGATATATAGGGAAACTAGGCTTTGAATGGTGAAAAATGCAAAGGCTTCCAATTAAAGGTAGATGGGCCTTATTTAACTTGAACAAACCTAATCCCAATAAAATGTCATGCCTTCAGTTTAACCAACTTTACCAAAAACCAGAGGAATATGAAATTCTAAGGGGGGCCAACAACCTAAAACAACTACAACACAATGGAAAATAAAAAAGCAAATAAAAGATGCAAAAAGTACGCAACCTCTACTACAAATGGGTCCAAAAGTTATTTGTGAAATTGCTTCTCCAGTTAATCATAAATTACTTGACATTCGGGAATTGAAAAATTCGCCTCGCTAACTTCGAATGCGTGTATACAACATAAATACTTGAGATTATATATTTTCCATTTCATTACAAGTAGGTCATAAATTTGCCACAAGCATTACTCCTCTTATATGCATATTTTGGAGAAAAATCCTTCATTGTTTTTAAATAAGTAAGAAGTCCCCAACAATGATAAATTAATGACTAGTTATCAGTCTTTTATACTTACTTTACTTGTCTTACTTTTTTAGAAGTAAAGTTGTTTGGGGTTTAGCAGCAATGAGATGAGGTGAGAGGGTGGATTTAGCGTAATAATAGACATAGTTTATGGCATTTAAGATAACTTTACTTTCCTAATAATAAGTGGTAGAAGCATATCGATTTAGTGGTAAGCTAGAAGTACAAGAACTTTATTTTAGTGTTAAATGAGGCAATATAAGACTGTTTAGTGGGGTGTTCTAGGACTACTTTTCTTATTGAATTTGATCCAAGAAGACAGTACTTTCCCAATCAGTGCAAAGAAGAGAAGTCTCTCCAAATCATTTTTTTTGGAAAGACAACTTGTTTACTTAGAATTAAAGCACTCTAAAAACCTATTCCTAAGATAGAAAGTAATTGATTTTCCAATGGATTGTAGCATTTTGAGGTTAGATGGGTATTTCATAAATCAACCCCTAATGTCTAAGAAATCTTTTGCAACTACTCTTGAAGAATTATAAATCCTCTGTAAACCCAGAAAAAAGTAAGGCAACAACCTAAACACGCTAAATAACAACCTAAAGCCTAGAAACAACATGAAAACAACTCATCATAAGACAAGGGGGAGGGTGAACACTCAAAATTTTCAAAGGGGTACCCAACAATCTCTAAGATACAATCTGGGACACCATGCATTTACTAGAAATTACTCACTGGGTTTCTTTTGTAGGTCCTATCCTATCCAAACAAAGAAAAATCACACAAGCAACCATAAGCAACTCTAAGAATACTCTGAAAATAGATATCCATGATTGCACGCATGTTTTTACCATCCTTCAGGCATGTCAATATTTCCCCTAGGATCCTTATCCTTCCCCTCCTCCCGTATAATTTAATTGTACACATCTTTCAACTATCCATTCGATATGCTACAACACTCAACTCAACATGTTATTAGTATAATATTCTTAGAATCTCCAAGGTATGTTTTTTATTCTACTTTATGCCGTGATTCCTTATTCACCAACATAAAGTGAGTGGAAATGTAAGTCACTAAATCACGCACTTACTATGTACATATAGTACTTAAATAATCATTTATATGTCATGATTCATACACAAGAGATCTACTTAGTAACACCTCTTTTACTTTACTTTGACATTGCTTTTATCATTTTCATCTCTATTTTGTATGTTCATATGGTGACAACTACAGTTTTAACCCACTATTCAAATTTTCCTCAACTATTATTTCACTATTTTATCTTTTGTGACACGCTTATCAGACCATTTCATTAGGGCCTAGGAGCATGCAGTGTTTATTATCCCCATCTCGGTGCATTATCCTCTTTACTCTTTTGCGAAGTCTTTCAATGTTACTTCTTCCTTGTTCCTTTTACACTCTTAATCAGCCTTGTTTCTTTAATGATGGAATCTTAAATCGGGTACTCATATTTATACATTTTATTTAACCACTCATTGAAGGGGGAAATCATTAAGAGAGACATACAATACAACAAGGAGCTAATATTTTTCTATCTACTAGATATCAAGGAATACATTTTGGACTGCAACTTCATTTGCATAGGCGGGTTTATTTCTGAATTCCAGTGTTGGGTGACATTTTCTACCTGGCTATCAATGTAAATTACTATATAGTCTAGCCACTGATCAACGTACTATGTTTTCCATTCTCAATCATTCTGATAAGTAAAACATCATATACAACAGAGTTGAAATTTTTATCTCATGATTTGCACAAATGATGAGTGATATTATCAGATTTCTTAGACTAGATTAGACCTTACAATTAGTTATAGGAAATAGGGATGCCTGATTTTTTCTTCAAATAACTAATATTCATGATCCGAATGGCATCTACTCTATTGTTCTGAGTAATATTCTGCATTTTCCACTAAACACAAGTGATTTAGTGTTGTAGTTTGTAGTTCCTAGTGTATAGGAATTTTTAAGTAAAATTTGCATAAATGAGCATCAAGTCTCGCCACTAGATTACCTGAAGCATCCTTGACTATCCTTGTCTGAGAATCATAATATTTAGCACATTCTAGTACTAATTCAGGTAATTGAGTAGTATTGGAAAAGGAATTTGTTTGTATCAACCTACTCCTAGTCAATCCCTACATGACGGGTGTCTAAAATTTATCCTTGGATCTCTCAATCAATTTAGTAATGGAGATATACCCCATATCTGTATCAGTAATTTTTGTGACCTTGGAAATAATGCAAGACTTCACTGGATAACCTTTATATTCATGCTTCATCTTGATTCTTTTGGCTTCACTAAACTTCCCTTTTGCTTTCTTAGCCTTGGAATTTTCCTCAACAGTAAGATTAGGATCCTCTCTGATCACAACAACTTATTCTTCCCCTACTGAATTCTCACTTACTTCAATTGATTCTTCTCTAGCTTCAGACAATTTTTTTCCTTCAAGTAACTGGTGTGTTCTAACTACTTAAATATTAGCAACAACTCCTACTTTAAATATAGAACTCAAGTTAATACACATTATTTCATTTGCATGCAGATATTCATATTTAATTTTTCCATTAAAGAGCATTAAAATCATTTTAGAAGTGAAGTTAAAGGTTTTCTGGTAGTGATGAAGTGAAAGAATTTTCTTTTCAGTTCATTGTGGATTTTTAGGGTGTTACTACTTGAGACAAGGAGTTAACAAGCAGAAGTAATTCAATTTTTGTGTAATAATGGGGTACTGGAGGTCAAAAAAATATTTAACATGGCCAAGATATGAGAAGTAATTGGCCTGGTTTTTGAGCGCAAAGGCATATGAAGTGGTGACCTATCATTTTAATCCTAAAAATTTGGGAAAGTAAAGTAATGCAAAAAAAATTGAGATAACAAAGCAAGTAAGGGCGTGGTCATTTAATGTAACTTAGTTATGAAGTACAGGTAATTCCAATCAATGCATTATATAAGGAATTACTAAGTAATCAGTTTTAGCACAAGTAACAATAGTTATAAAAAACACATTACATAGGAAGGAAAAGACATTAAGATTCACACAAATAATGTGGTGTTTGAGGGGATGATTACTTCAAAACACTACTTCTCTAAATGAAAAGTAGAAGTCTGTAATGCAAGATGATGGATTTATGTATATTTTGGTATTTGCATAATAATTTACTCCTGTTAAACTCAAAATAAAAATAAGTTCCAACCACCACATAAAACGGTAAGAAGAAGCCATTCAAATCAGCAAAAACAAAGAGGGAAGGTAACACGTAGTGAAACCAGAATGTTTTACGTGGCGATTTGAGACTAATTGACTTTCACTAAACAAAGGAGAAGAAGAAGTAAACCTAGACACCCCAATACAAAGAAAGGAGTTACACAAAACCACAAAAGGACGAAGCAATGATATTAGGGAAAAACTAGGGCTTGTGAATGGTGAAAATGCAAAGGCATTCCAATTAAAGGTAATAATGGGCTTATTTAATTGACCAAAACCTAATCCCAATAAATGTAAATGCCTTAATTTTAAACCACTTTACCAAAAACACAGAGGAATATGAAATTCATAAGGGGGCCAACAACCTAAAACAAACTACAACACAATTGAAAATAAAAAGCAAAGAAAAGATGCAAAAAAGTACCAACCTCTACTACAAATGGGTCAAAGTTGATTTGTGAAATTTATTCTCCAGTTAATTACATGAAATTACTTGACATTCGGGAATTGAAAAATTCTCTCTCTAAATATGCGAATGCGTGGATACAACATGAAATTACTTGAGATTATATATTTTCCATGTCATTAAATGTAGGTCATATAATTGCCACATCATTACTCCTCTTATATGCATATTTTTGAGAAAAATTCACTTCATTGTTTTTAAAATAAGTAAAGAAGTCCCCAACAATGATAAATTAAGTGACTAGTTATGCAGTCTTTTAGACTTACTTTACTTGTCTTAATTTTTAAGAAGTAAAGTTGTTTGGGTTTAGCACAAATAAGATGAGTAAGAGGGTGTTGATTTAGCGTAATGAATAGACATAGTTTAATGGCATTTAAGAATAACTTTACTTTCCTAATAATAAGTGGTAGAAGCATATCGATTTAGTGTAAAGCTAAGAAGTAAAAGAACTTTATTTTAGTGTTAAATGAGGAAATATAAGACTGTTATGTGGTGTTCTAGGACTACTTTTCTTATTGAATTTTATCAAGAAGAAGTACTTCCAATCAGTGCAAAGAAGAGAAGTCTATCCAAATCATTTTTTTTGGAAAGGGACAACTTGTTACTTAGAATTAAAGCACTCTAAAAAACCTGATTACCTAAGAGAGAAAGTAATTGATTTTCCAATGGATTGTAGGCATTTTGAGTAGATGGGTATTTCATAAATCAACCCTAAGAAATCTTTTGCAACTTCTTGAAGAATTATAAATCACTCTTGTAACCCAGAAAAATTAAGGCAACAACCTAAACACACTAAATAACAACCTAAAAGCTAGAAACAACATGAAAACAACTCATCATAAGACATGAAAACTCAAAATTTTCAAAGGGGTACCCAAAAATCTCTAAGATAAATCTTGGGGACACCATGCATTTACCTAGAGAATTGACTACACTTGTTTTCTTTTGTAGGTCCTATCCTATCCAAACAAAGAAAAATCACACAAGCAACCATGAAGCAACTCTTAAGAATACTCTGAAAAATATGATATTCCAAAGAATTGCACGCATGTTTTACCATCACTTCATGCATGTAAATATTTCCCCTAGGATCCTTATCCTTCCCTCTCCTTAGAATTTAATTGTACACATCTTTCACTATTCCATTCGATATGCTACAACACTCAATCAACATGTTATTAAGTATAATATTCATTAGAATCTCCAAGGTATGTTTTTTATTCTACTTTATGCCGTGTAATCCTTATTCACCAACATAAAGTGAGGGAAAATGTAGTCACTAAATCACGCACTTACTATGTACATATAGTATCTAAATAATTCATTTATATGCATGATTCATAAACAAGAGATCTACTTAGTAACACCTCTTTACTTTACTTTGACATTGCTTTTATCATTTTCATCTCTATTGTTTGTTGTTCATATTTGACAACTTACAGTTTTACACACTATTCGACATATTTCTCAACTATTATTTCACTATTTTATCTTTGTGACACCTTATACAAGACCTTTCATTAGGGATAGGAGCATTCAAGTGTTATTATCCCCTCTAGGTGCATGTATCCTCTTTACCTCTTTTTCTAGTCTTTCAAATGTTACTTCTTCCTTGTTCTCTTTTATCACTCTTAATCAGCCTTTTTCTTGTTAATGATGAATCTTAAATAGGGTAATCATATTTATACATGTATTATTTAACCTCATTAAGGGGGAAATCATTCAAGAGAGACATACATACACAAGGAGCTAATATTTTCTATCTACTATATCAAGGAATACATTTTGGACTGCATACTTCATTGCATAGGAGGGTTTATTCTGAATTCCATGCCACACATTTGCATTTGGGATAAAGTATTTGTATCCTGATATCCCTTTGTGTGACTGTCACTAGGTCATCCTAGCTCAATGGACACTATTCTAATCACACACACAAAATAACTACATTGAGTCTGAAATGTAGTGCAACACTCAAATACAATCACATTAAGGGGATCGTCGAGTTTAGTTTGACTCAAGAATTTACATTATTGTATTCATCTAATTTTTTCTTGAGTACTATGTAGGTATCTAGGGTTTATTTTACAATATACAAGTGCAAAAAAAAATCTAATGCAACACATAGTGAACAAAGAGAGACATTAAGGGACACAAAAAGAGCTAGACCCTAAACACTTCCACAGACACTAGTACCCAAAATAGACACTAACATCTAGGTGGCTCTATACCCTTATGGGTGCTCCTATCCCTGAGATTGTCACTTTCCATTATCAAACACAGAGCTAATAAAACCTAGAATCTTTCCATCCATACCAATCTAAAGTCTAAAATCATTTTAGACCTACAGATAAAAGTTAAGTCACTCTACAGACCCTATCTATCACTCTTATTTATACTTCTTTAACTTGATCTTGCTTTAATATTGTTATATTTATCTTATCATCAATTTCCTTTCATTAGATTTAAATTTTATTAAATTGGTTGGATAACTTAGGCTATTACTTGCTATTAACTACTTGGGCAAAGAGAAACTTTCAAAGATTACATTTTGGGCTACATTATTAACTACATAGGAGGGGTTATTTATAAATTCCATCTCACACATTTATCTTGGTGTGACTGAAAAAAGGGAAACCTAGCTTCAATTGACACAATTCAATCACAAGCACACACTAGAACAACATAGAGTCTGAAATGTAGTAATGCACTCGGTGATAATCACATTGGGGTGACCTTTGAGGTCGATTTGACTTAATAATATGCATTATTTATTTTATATGATGTTTTCTTAATCCTTATGTAGGTAGCTAGGGTTTTTTTAGTAGGTTCATGTGTGATATAAGAACCCTATAGTGAATCTAAAGCAATAAATATTGAAAGGATGAATGCAATTTTAGACCCTAAAAAGATCATAAGCCGAGTTGTTTCCAGGACACTAGCAACTAGTTCAGACACCAACACCTAAGTAGTCCTTTCCTCATCTGGGTGGTCTGGTTGAAAATATTTATAGATCACAGTTTCCCAGGTGAATAATATCCAGTCCATATTTATCATTTTCCACTCAATTTTCATCCCATAACTAACCTAGATTTCTGAATACAAGTTGAGTCACTCTTATGTCTCTATTGTACACACTTGTTTATTTCTTTCATATTACTGTTATACTCTTTTGATCTCAATCCTCTAATAAATATTTAAATTTCATTAAATCATTTGGTAAACCCACTTATTTATCAAACCCTATCTTTCCCTAAGATCCTTCATTTTTTAATTCCTCATAACTTATCAAGAAGTGTTGTGAAACCTTCATCCCAAACCTCCTTCCCCCAAGTATGATCCTATTCCCATGACACGTCTTCAACATATTTTTGCAAATGGTCAAGAGGAAGCATATTTCTATCATAAGCCACATATTACCGCTACATATAATCCAAAAATCCCTTTTTTCTTTGTAAAGCTTATCAACCCCATTCTTGATGTTGTACTCCTACTCCTATTGAGGATACTATCTCTTGTTAATCTAGTATTGATGATGCTTTTATTTTTACAAATGATACATGTGTTGAGGATTTAGTTAAATTTTTAAATCAGGAAATCATTTTTAATGATGTTTGTGATACTCGCACATCTTTTGATGTTGTGGATGATATCATAAATGGCCCTAACCTTACTCCTTCTTCCTCTCCACTTACATATGCACAAATCATTAGAGTTGATCCTATTATTTTTCATAATGATATTTAGATCCCCTATTCTTCTCAACCAAGTGATTATTCATTGAATATTGTACCTCAAAATCCATATCTTTCTTCCTTGTAGTCACTTATGTATGCCCAATTTCCTAGGCACGCTGGAACTTGATCCAGATAAATCTGAACGCTCACCTGAATCATGTGAAGCTACCAGGTCCCTCTTTTATGAAATTTTGTCAAGATGTTAGTGTGCATATTCATAGTAACCATTAATAGTTCATAATCTCAAGTATATGTCACTACATTCATCATATGGAAACACATGTAATAAGAAAACATAACAAATCAAACCATTACTAATATCAAATTCACCATACAAGTACCATGATCAATAGCATCAATTACCATAATCCAATGACAATTAGCCATTGCATTAATTCATAAAGTAACAAAATTTGAATATATCACAATAGTCACTAGAGAGTCATGTGCACTAGAACATATGAGCAACATAACTTTATTATAATCCAAATTACCAAAACAATACATATATATAGGGGTGGGGATTTTCCCTTCACCACCCATGCATCACAAAATAGACTACATAATCAAAAATATCCATGCACTTACAGCTGCATGATTTTACAAAGAGGATAATAAAATATTAATATATAAATAAAATCTACTTTAAACCTATTATTAGCATGGTCTATGCATGAAATTTGGTCTTCTACTTTGTTCCCAGAATAAATATTTCTTATCCACGAAGTCTTCTTATTTTAATCCATTGTGTGATCTGCACTCCAACCTGCTTTTTCTATTTTAAACCCGTTCCATGTGAAATTGGTTAAGTCCCAAAATGATCTTCTTGGGTGAGTCCTTCTTAAACTAACACTTGCGCATGCATACGTGCCCCATTCGCACACCCTCTCAATACTTATGCAATTTTTTGAACCCAACATTACCCCAAACTAACTTTTTTGCCACCCTTGGAAATGGGGTTGCTCAAATTATCTCTCGAAAGAATCATAAGAATAAATAATGATGAATAAAGAATGAAAGGAAATGGAAGAATAACCATCGTGCTTACTAAGTTGGTAGTAGAAGTTCAAGGTAGTCCTTATTGACATCAACTTCTAATTCATTCCATTCTCCTAGTCCTTTTTTGGCTTTATCAGGGAATCTCCAAACACTTGTTTCATCTCCTCCAAGGTCATGTCTTCACCCTATTGCTTCATCTCTCTTATCAATCTAGACATCCCTGAAATCATGCCAGAAAGCAATTTTTCATGCGACTACTTCCCCAATTCCTTTATTATTTCTTCTAGGGGTCCGTGGATTCTTGAGGTATGCATTCTTTGCTACTCTCATATAGGGCCTTCCTTTTACCTCAGGTCTATCCTTCTTAGCTGTAAGGAATTCATGTTATTATGGATGGTCCTTGTCTGAGGATCATTAAAGATTCATCACAGTTTCCCAGTTAGTGTCCATCCTTCCTTTTCCAATCATTCTTTAAAAGTGGGAGTATGGCATCATACTCTATAATTTTGACGCAATCAATTTCTTGGTTCTTTCCTTCTGGCCGCCAACATTTTCTTGTTGTCTTTTTACTGTGTGGTTTTCTTTTAAAGAAAAGATTAAAAACAATCTTGTAAAAAGTGTAAGGATGAATTGTAATTTTTATTCATTTGTTCATCAAATTTTGGACGTGACTCAAGAATTTCACCTCCAATTTCCACAGAAAAGTCTAGAATCTACTGTTTTTGCTCCTTATCCTTCTTACATGCTTGAGTTAGTTGCTAAATTTATTCCTTTATATTTTTATTTTCCTTGAGAAGTGTCTTGTGCGTGGCTACTTTATCCAAGTTCCTTCATGTTACTTATGTTTTCATCTTAGTCAAGGCATTACTTACTTGTTCATCAGTGAAATTTTTTTGGCTTTTAAAGTAATATGCACGTACTGGGCTCCCTTTTTCATTTCCTCCTAACACATGCTTCTTCCTTAACATCCAATCTGGTTATCCATAGGCATTGCATGCTCTAGCTAGTGATTTCTTGTGTGCATATTTTCTCCCTGGGGATCCATCAATTCCCATCCATATAGTTTTTCAGGGGTGAGTGTGCTCTAAAATCTAGTGTGAATAATATTCAAAGGGTCATTAGCATAACCTAACTCTGGTGCCTTATACATTTATTCTCCATTATCCTTACCAGATTAACCTCTCCTTGGGATCTGTATCCCGACATTGGGAAATTGGGACTTTAAGGTCATGCCCCCATGCTCTCCAAAAGTTTTGTCTGATGGCTCACCAACACTTTGTTCTCTTTCTTCACCTCCTCCCATGGGGTCTTCCTCCTTGCGTACACCATGTGCCTCTAATATGCCTCAAATTCTTCATTCTAGGATATCTCCTCTTCTACATCAATAATGGTGTTTGTATCGGTCATGGGTGGGCACACCTCTCAGAAAACTTATTCACTTTATTTCCTAGGCACATACTTATGCATTTTTTCTTCTAAAAGCTCATTTTAATAGGAGATGTCCTTGGAAAACTCCTTAGTGGATGAGAATATCCCGTGCTAGTGCTCTTTGTCCTAGTTTTCCTCAATACTCTTCTGAAGTCTTGGTCCCCTGTGCTGACCTCTTATTTCTTTTCCTCCTCAGTACTAGTTTCATCTCTCACTTCTTCTTCTTCTCCCCTAGGAGGAGTACTCTCACGCGGCCTCTTCAAAAATATAGTTGGTTGTCTCCTTGTGCCATGATCTATCCCACCATTTTCTTCCTAATCTTCCTAAAGTTCTTCCACAACTATGTGAGGAGGAGTGGGCTCATCTTCCTACATGGTTCCAACTGTGTGCTTTACCTTGGGTGCTCAGGAAGTTTGAACTCATTCTTAATATATTTTAATATTCACCAACTGGGATAAGGTTAAGGTATACCTTATCCACACCCAACTTCCTAACTGCCAAATTCATGGAGCTGATAGTAATATCACCATATATCATTGTTTCAATGTATGCAAAATTACCTAGATAAATGTATTTTTTACTAAGTGTATGATAATAAAAATCAATTTTGTTTGCATAGAACCTAAGTTTGTGTACATTTGAAAATATGTTAACAGAAGCTTGAAATAATGCGTGGTGAATGCGTAAGGGATATCGGCACAAAGGGCCTCCACTCTGTTATCTGAACTTCCAATATAGTAAGTTGAAATACGGTAAACTTGTATGTTTATCCACACAAACAAGTAATCCTGGGCTCTCCACTTAATCAACTCTCATGCATGCGCTTGTATAAAATCTTTAGCATTTTCTTATATGGGCCACTCATAGTATTCTCACAAGTGTATTTTGCAAACCTCTCTTCTAATGACTTACTTTCCTCTAGGAACTTCCATATCTTGTTCTTATGGCCATCTGATACCCCAACATCTACAAATACTATAGATAAAAGAATAACACCCCAACTTATCTTTTTTCCCTTACGTGCCTCTTCAATGATAGTTTTGGCTATGAACACAGATAAGTTATATATATTCCCCTCCGCAATTTTATTGACAATGTTGAGCCACTTCTTGTTCACGTGCCCAATCGCTCAAGTTATGAACACTTTGTGAGAAGGTGTTTTCTGTACAATTTTTTTTTGACAAATTCCATGCGTGACCTCTTTGAGTAGAAAAACTCAATGGAATATTCCCGGACCACACACATCATCATCTAAGGTTCTAGAAATTTCAGTCCATGAACTCCTCAATCCTATCAATTTCCTGATCAAGGATGCGGTGAGGCGCACCCACCATTCTATAAAATAAAATAGGTCCTCGTGGAATTTGGACATTAACCACTGGAAAATTCTCTCTAGTTTTCCAAAGTATGAAAATTCGTAAGACCTGCAGGACCCCAAATTTCTCTAACATATTGTTCCATTCTCATCTATATGGGTTGTTAATATTAGTCTTAAAATCTTTCCTCTTAACTAGATCCTTTTCAATTTGGTCTGATTTTGTAGTGATGTGGTTATTGTAGTCACTCACCTTGCTTCTTTGTATATGAGACTCCTAGTCCAGCCCTATAATGACTCCCATGGGGTATTACATCTATTTGAAAAAATGACGACGGGTGGGTCTTCAAACTTTCCAATCTCTGGGGTTACCGTCCTTCTTCCTCATGTGGTCATCCCAAGTTCTCTCTTGGGTGCCATTGCAATTTTTACAATTCTTATTTATGTTCATTTGACCTCTATAACTAAAAATTTGTGTGCCCTAGCATGCCCTAGTTGCAATTATGTTCTCTTCAAACCATGTCTCCATGAAATTTCCTTCTACACACCTTTTACTAGCTCAAACACCGTCTAATTTGAGCATCTCATTATGACGTGTCAAAATATCATGTCGCTACCTATTACAATCCACTACTCACACTTTGGTTTGGGCGCACTTTCAATCACACTTCATAGCCAAATACTAAAACCTACAAGGTAGAATGAAATCAAAAACACCTCGTTTAATTCGTTTACATTTGTATGCATTAATTTAGTTCCTCACCTACCAAACATAATCAATCTTTGATGACAAGAATTTTTAATTTTTCAGTTCTTTCCAATTTTTCTTTGGTGCCCCCCAGTCGTAACAGTTGGAATGCCCAATATTTCTTGGCCATAGACCTCCTTTCACGTTCTTCCATGCACCAAAGTACACAACCCACTGCACCTCTCACTAAGTAGTCCATTATGCCGCTACCTAAATGTGTACCATGTGCAAGACCTTTCTGTCTGATTGTGGTCTTATCTTGCGAAGATTTTCGTCAAAGCCTATTATCACATCCTTCCATTATTTAGCAACCTTTCTCTCTAATAACCAACATTTTTCATCAACAAAGCACATCCTTCAATTCTTAGTCACCTTCAAGCCCCAAATATTAAACCTCGTGTTACACATAATTGCAAATCCACCCACACTAAAATTATGTGCAGTCCTCTACAAATGACCTCAAAGATAATAATTGACTTTTTGTGTTGCAAAGTGCTTATTATAATAACCCACAAAAACTAAATTGACAAAGCAAAACCACAATGAAATGAAAAACACATAAATGGAAGAATAACCATCGTGCTTACTAAGTTGGTAGTAGAAGTTCAAGGTAGTCCTTATTGACATCAACTTCTAATTCATTCCATTCTCCTAGTCCTTTTTTGGCTTTATCAGGGAATCTCCAAACACTTGTTTCATCTCCTCCAAGGTCATGTCTTCACCCTATTGCTTCATCTCTCTTATCAATCTAGACATCCCTGAAATCATGCCCTCCATGAAATCCATTTTTTCCTGCGACTAACTTCCCCAATTCCTTTATTATTTCTTCCTAGGGGTCCTTGGATTCCTTGAGTGTATTGCACTTCTTTGCTACTTCATATAGCCTCTCCTTTTGACCTAAGGTCTCATCCTTCTTAGCTGTAAGGAATTCATTTTCTTCTTGGATTGTCCTTGTCTTGAGGATCTATTCAAGATCCTCACAGTTTCCCAGTGTCCATCCTTCCTTCTTCAAATCATCTTTTAAAGTTTGGAGTATGGCATCATACTCTATAATTTTTTACGCAATCAATTTCTTGGTTCTTTCCTTCTTGGCCGCAACATTTTCTTGTGTCTTTTCTACTGTGGTTGGTTTCTTTTTAAGAAAAAGATAAAAACAATCTTGTAAAAAGTGTAAGGATGAATTGTAATTTTTATTCATTTGTTCATCAAATCATCTTAGTCAAGGCATTACTTTCTTGTTCATCAATGAATTCTATCAAATTAAATTTTATGTGTGCTTCTTAGGCCCCTTTATTCATCTTCCTCCTAACGCATGCTTCTTCCTTCACATTAAATTCAGGCTCATTCATATGCATCTACATGCTCCAAGATAGCTACTTTTGCGTTCGCATATTCACATTCTAGGGATCCATCAACTCCCAACCATACAAATTCTCAAATGCAAAGGTACTCTAAAATCTAGTGTGAATAATCTTCAAGGGATGTATTGACATATCCCAAGTCAGGTGTTCTCAGAATTTATTCTCCTTTATGTCCTTCTGTATTGCCTGACCCTTCAGGGACATGTGTCTTCCATATGTCACCTAACCACTTATTGGGAATCCTTCACCTGTTGCACCCCATTATATCCCTCTTGATAATGGTTCACCAATATTTTTATCTTTCCTTTATCTCCTCTTCTTCTATGAGGCCTCTTTCTTCATCGCACTCACTGATGCACCCATATATCATCCTCAGTATTCTTCTTCTTCTAAGATCCAATCTCATCTCCTCCCACAATAATTACCAACATCACCCCCATGGTATGTGTCATCTCATCTGAAACATATTCTTCCTCACTATCTTTCCTAGGAACATACTTACGCCTTATCTTTTGTCTTCTTTTGTGGGCTCATTTTGATAGGTGATAACCTTGGTGACCTCCTCGATGGATGAGAGGGTCCCATGCTTTGCCCTTGCATCATAGTTTTTCCCTTGGTACTCTTCTAAAGCCCTGGTCCACCGCATTTCCTTCTTATTTTTTAGTTTCCTCCACATATAGTTTCAATCCTTAACTTCTTCTCCCTCTCCTTCCTCAAAGGGGAGTACTTCTCATGTGGCCTCTTTGTTACCCACAGTTGGTTGTTTTCCTCATGTACCATGTTCCAATGCACCAATGTCTTCCTTCTCCTCCTCCTCATCATTACCCTATTCTTCCTCATATTTTTCCCAAGGAGGAGTGGGGTCATGCTCCTATTTTGTTCCACTGTACTTTTCCCCCTTTGGTTCCTTAGGGATTTGAACTCATTCTCAATATATTTCTCCATTAACTAATTTAGGATTAAGGGTAGTGTACACCTTATCCGCACCCATCTTCCCAATCGCACAAAATTCATAGAATTGATAGTGATATCATCATATATCATGGTTTCAATATATGTAGACTTACCTAGATAAACATATTTATTCCTAGAGGGTGTTGGTACTAGAAATCAACCTTGTCTGCATCAAAATGAATCCTGCTTGCACGTGTACATCTAAAATATTGGGTAACAGAAGCTTGAAGTAATGTGTGGTGAATGCGTAAGGGAGCTTGCACCAAGGGCTCCATTTATCTATCTTCAATTTGAACCTTCCAATACAGTAAGTGTTGGAACAAGGTTGCAAATTGTGCTTATCCATTGACCATTGTAGGTAAGTCCTTTGGTATGTGCCACTCATATTCAAAGGCTTCATGCATGTTTATACCATATCTCTAACCTTTTCTTATAATGGGCACTCATATTGTCCATCATGTATACTTGGAAAATATTTCAGCCAATGAATTATTTTCCTCTGGGTACTTCCATATCTTATCCCTCGGGCCATCAGAACCCCAATCTCTACAAACATAATACATAAAAGGATAGCACCCCAACTTATTTTATCCTCCCTTGTGTGCTTCCTCTATATAATTTCTGATTTGAATGTAAATAAGTTATATATAGTCCCCTCCAACATTTTCTTTGCAATGTGGAGCCACTTTTTATTCACTGGCCCCATCTTTCCTGGACCATTAAATTTTGTTAACAAATGAGTAAAAATTTTCATAGTAGGGTTGGTTACCTTGTATATGGGAAATTTGTGCACCTTATTTCTGAGTAAGACAACTCTATTTAGCAATGGTCTCCAACACCTACATCATCATCAAGGTCACTAGCTATTTCAGTCCTGAACTCCTCAACCCTGTAATTTGACCAATGAATGATGTGGTGAGTCACACTCACCTACCTGTAAAGTAGAAAAAGTCCTCATGGACCCTTGGACATTAACCATTGGTAAAGCCCTCTAGTTTTCCAAAGTAAGGAAGAGCTCATAAATTTGCAAGACCCCAAATTTCTCCAACATATTTTTCCCTTTCATCATCATAGATCAGTTTGTCATTTGTAGTCCTAAAATTTGTCTTTTAACCAGCTCCTTCTCAATTTGGTCTGAATTTGCAGTGGTGCGGTGATTATAGTCACTCACCTCACTTTTTGTATATGGACTCCCAGTCCAGTCCCATGATGATCCTTTAGGGTATTACATCTCTAAAAATTCTTTCGGGTGCTTCTTCAACTTCCACTTCTGCTTCATTCTTCTTCTTCCTCTAGTGGATGCTCCAGGTGCTCTCTTGGGTGCCATTTCTTATCTTTACAATGCTTCCTTATTTTCATACCTCTGTAACTTTAAAATTGTGTGCCCTAGCTTCAGTTTTGTATTTCTCAAACCCTAACTCCTCGAACCCTTCTCTACACATGCCTCAACTTTATCAAACACCTTCTCAATGGAGCTTTGTTATGGTTGTGCTCAATATCAATCTGGTTCGTTACTCTAATACATTTGCACTCGCACTTCCCACTTTGGTCGCACTTTAACTCACACTTCACAGCTCAAAACTTAAACATGCAAGGTAAGAATGAAATCACATGCACCCCTTTTATAGATTTTCAAATTTTTCTGCATTAATTGTACTCCTCACCTACCACCATACTTCAGCTTTAATGACATTTTTGTGCTTTTTCCTCCTTTTCTTCTTTCTTCCGTGCCCCATTCATAACCTTCTAGTGCGCCCACTACTTCTCGGCAACATAACTCCTTCCATGCGCTTCTATATGCCAAAGTACATAACCCTCTGCACCTCATACTAAGTAGTTTCCCATTATTTACTACCTACATTACGCTACACTATGCGAACCTTTCTCTTACGTGTGGTCTTCAATCTGAGATATTTTTCATTCAAATCCTTATTATCACCATCCTTCTCATTATTTGTAGCACCTTTCTCTCTAGCAAACCCACATTTTCATCAACAATTGCACACTCCTTCAGTTCTATAGTCAACCTTCAACACAAACCAATTTACTCTTCTTCACGTACTTGCAATCCACCCCACACTAAAATTATGTGTGGTCCTCTATGCATGAACTCAAAAGATAGTAATCAACTTCCTACACACAAGCACACTTATTACAACAAAACACAAAACTAAAATTGACAAAGCATAACAACAATGAAAGGAAACACATAAATGGGAAATCTAATCTAAGTGGCAATACTGCCTTATTACAAACACCAAGAATATTTATTTATAGTAGGGATTCAACCTACTCCCATTGAAGTAACCAGGAAAAAAATTCCATCCAGCGCTTGTAATTGATAAGCACCTGATTCAAGTATCTTTGTTACTAAAAAAGGTCCCAACCAATGTACTTTCAATTTCCTAGGTGGCACACAAACTTTGAATCATACAGAAGAACCATCTTCCTGACCTCAAATGTCTTGTTCCTGATGTGCCTATCATGTCATGCTTTCTGTCTGGCCTTCTCAGTATCTTCTAGCTCCAATATGCAATGACGCACTACTCATCTAACTGCATCATTTTTCAATGAGATCTTCCATAACTTGTCTCATCAAGTTAGTCCTCTTACGCATGTGTGTAATACACAGGGATGGTAACATAAATTCAACAGGAAATACAACCTCTACTACTAAACACCAACTGAAAGGGTGTGGCCTTATTCAACCTCTTATAAGGTGGTCCTATATGCCCAAAGTACAACATATACTTTATCATCCCAATCCATTCTTCCAACATCACAGATTTTTTTCAATGTTTGGCCCAAGATCTTGTTAAAATATTTTGTAGTACCATTAGCTTATGGGTGATAAGGAGTATTTTTATGGTGTGCCACCATAAACTCTGACAAAAAATTATTATTGTCTCATTAAGAAAATGAGTTCCTCTATCACTAGTCAAACTCAAAGGACATCCATACCTGCTAATAATCTTTTCCCATAAAAATATTGTTCATTTTTGTACAAATCCTTTGTAGGTGTTTCTTCCTCCCACCTTGTAAGATAATTTGTACAAGTTATAATATACCATGTGTCAGTCCTACACACGGGTGGGGAAATAGGACCTAAAAATTCAATAGCCCACTTCTCAAAAGGATCAACACTTACAATAGGCCAAACAACATCTCATCTCTGTGTCTCAGGATTTTCTAAGGCATTGACAATGGTCACATAACTTCACATATTCTTTGTATCCTTGTAGAAAGTTTCCCGCCAAATTCCAGCCATCAGAATCTTGTGCATGGTAGCATCACCCCAACATAATGACCTCCTGCAATTCCACCATGAGCTTCTTCCATAATAGCCTCATGCTCATGATCCAGAACACACCGGTGTAAAAATTCATCATGGCCTAATTTGTATAAATCTCCACCAATCAACTGATAAGGTGCCGTGTGTATTGCAAGCTACTTCTTCTCCAATGTATTCATTCCTTTAGGCACCTTCCCAGTGTGTAAAAACACTGCAATGTCCTCTAATTATGTGGGCACATGGTTCAATATAAATAACTGTGCATCTAGACATTGTGTCCTCAATGCTCTACACATCCTCACTAGAATTGATCCATGACAAATGGTTAGGCCTTGAATTACTCTTTCCTGGTTTGACAACCAATGTAAACTAAAACTCTTAAAAAAATTATCCATCTACATATGCACCCTTGTAAAACAAGGCTTGTTGACCAAATACTTGAGTGCCATATGATCTGTAAGAAAGATAAATGGTGTTTCCAACAAGTATTTTCTAAATTGTGTAGTGCATAGATCATAGAAAAAGCTTCATGCTCAGTAGTTTGTATAATTTTCTCTGCTGGGGGTCAACTTCCTGCTTGCAAAGAAATGGGATGATCCACAATTCCTTCTCCTAGTTACACCAACACTGTGCCAATTTCCATACCAGAAGCATCAACATGAACATGAAAGGGTTTTTCCCACGAAGGAAAGCACAAAATAGGTGCAGTAGTCAGCCTTTCCTTCAGTATTTCAAATGCTTTCTATTGCACATCACCCCAATAGAATTTCCCTTTAGCTTTCATTAATTCTTCCAATGGTGTGCAGTAATATTTACATAACCCTTAATGAATTTCTTATAATAACTTGTATGTCCCAAGAATCCATGCACCTCACTCTGATTGTTAGGTTCTTCCAAGCCCAAGATCACAACTACCTTGGTTGGGTCTATCAATAATCCTTCCTTAAAAATTATATGCCCAAGTAAAGTGCCAAAATGTGTTGCAAATATGCACTTCTTAATGTTGAGGGAGATGTTTAACTGCCTGCACCTCTCAAACATGAGCCTTAGATTATCACAATGGTCCTTGACTAAGCCATAGACTATCCAATCATCCAGATATACCTGTAAGAATTTATGAATGAAAGTCCTAAAAATCCTACACAACAATGCATGAGAACATTGCTGGTGCATTCTTTAGTCCAAAGGGCATAACTTTATATGCAAAAACTTCCCCACTTAGTGGTGAAAGTTTTTTTCTCCTGATCTTCCTTTGCTAATGCACACTTGATGATAACCTGAAAACCCATATGTAAAAGAGTATATCTCACACCCAACAACTCCATCAAGTATTTATTCTGTGAATGGGGTGGGAAAAGGATCAATAACACATGAAGCATTAAGTTCCCTGTTGTCTACAAAAATCCATATCCTCCCATCCTTCTTAATTTTTATAACCATGGGACTAACCCCCTTAGATTCCTCAATGGGCTCAATTATACCAAACTTGAGAATTTTTTCAATTTCTTCCTTTACCTTCACACGTAGATTAGGATTCATCCTATAAGGCCTCTTCCTAACCAGGCGTGCACACCTTCTTTCAGCTTGATTTTCATCTCACCTAGAGAAGGGTGTACTCCCTTTAACTCATGATATCCCCATGGAAATAAGTCATGAAAGTCACGCAATAAGTTCAATAATCTTACTTATAATGGACCAGTAATCACCAATAATGGCCACCTTAGGCTCTGTATCTGTACCAATGTTAACCTTATTTGTCTTCATAGGAGCATGATACATACACACCTTTTCATCTTCAGTATCCATTACCTCACATGTACCTTCAGTGTGGTTAACATCCAGGTTATCAACTTCATCATCATCTATCATATATACCAGTTTACCCTTTTCTTTTTCCTTCTAGGTGCGACCATTTCTTCTTCATTTGTTTCTTCAAGATCTAGGTGTGCCCAAGATCAGGTTCTCTAAACCATTCTAACATAAGATCTTCATCCTTTTTGATATCTCCCAAAGTGATGCAATTCATAATATGTAATGCTTCATTGACCAAAGGCTTAATAGAAAAATAATCAAAAGTATGAATCATACTTGAGGTCATCTCTTTCCAATTATCTATTTCCCTTTTAAATTTTGCATAGACATGGACATACCATGCACGCAACTACTTAAGGTGGAGTAGAAATTATGTACCTAAAGTGATGGTGGTAAGGCCTCCTACCCTATCCAGAGTCTCTCACAATCCCAGACGTGATGCGAGGTAGGGGACTTCCCATGAAATTCACATATTTGAGAAGGCACATTACTCCTTAGGAACCTAGTAGAAAAGGTGATTCTCACTTCTTACCATTCCAGTAAGTTTCCTCTGTGTGTAGCCCACCAGCGCACTTCTCTCCCACATAAAGTATAGACTAGAATATTACTTGTATCCCTTTAATTTTTCTATTGGGCCTCCATGGAATGAAAAAATACATCAGGGTTTCCTTCACCAGTATACCATAGTACATAGTTACATCCTAACCACCTTACCATGCATAGCCTAATCATTCTTATGAATCTTCCTTTGACCTCGTGCCCAACCATTTCATATGTCCCATATGCCCAGTTATCACAAGAAACACTAGTAGTGTCACTAATAGACTATACATATCTTCCCAATGAAGTACGCCCTCCTTGGATGGTTCTAAATTCTCTAGATCACACACTGAGTGTGCATATATTCTATTAAGCTCTTCCAAGCTCAATGGTTCAACATAGGGCTCAACCTTATTTTCAAAAATAGGTATGATCACATGCTCCTCATCATTCTCAAAACCAATATACTATTTATTGAAGAAAAAATCTACTTTATTTGCATAACACCAAGGTCACCCAAGTAATGTTGGAAAGTTGTCTCCTTTAGTGAGCTCCAATACCTCAAAGTCTCTAGTAAACTTGGTTCCCATGAATAGTAATATATGCGTCCTTTAATAACCCAATAGGTGTGGCCCCATTCCTATTCACCATATATAGCACATTTTTGGATGGTTGCAATTGTGGTCTACCCATCTGATTCCAAGCATCCAGAGTTAGCACATTCACTTATGCGCCAGTGTCAATCAAAATGTTGTGTAATAACTAACCATCAATTACTGCATCAAGTGTAATCTCTTTGTCAAATTCATGATTCTGAAGTGTTAGGTTTACATGAAGTATATGTATTTCACACACATATCCAATGCATGGTACCTTTTCTCGCAACCATTCCCCTAACAATGGAATGATGTTCTCCTATCGCAACATCTTACACACCTCCTTCAAATCATCCACATCCTTCTGTGGGAGCTCAACCTTTTCTCACTCTCTGTCATGTGTTTATCTTTAAGGACATTATATCTCACCTTGTAATTCTATAATGACTCCCATATTCTCCTGGTAGACTTCCTTCTGGTGCATAACATTTGGATACTTAACATGTACTTCTTCTTACCTTATAATGAGTGGTTTAGTCTTCAATGTATTGTGGTTTCACATGAACTCAGTGCATGTATTCACCATCATAGTCTGTAAGTCAAGGATCAGGTGTCTTCTTCAACATCCATTTATCAGAAGTATCACACTCAACTTTAATCACTCTCATTCCCTTTTCCTTCTTCTGAGTCTTACACATGTGCTCATACAGCTCCGAAAAATCTTCTAACTTATGTTGCTTTCTACACAATGAGCAAGTAATATTCTGAGGGCACTCATGTTGATAATGATCAGGGGATCCACAAGTATAACAAGTTCCTCACAAAAATCTCCTCTACCACCACTGCGACCTCACCCTATATACCCTCCTCTGAAGCCACCATCCCTTTTATGTCCATTTTTCGTTCCCTTCATGATTATGGCACTTCATGCTCCTTAGATCCACTAGCTACACTAGTCTAGCACACTCATGTCTCAATAACTTCATGGATGTGATCAATTAACTTGTAATCAATGGTGTCATGAGTGTGGGACTTGCAAATATTATAGTACATAGACACCTTCTTTGTAAGTGCACACTACAACAATAGGCAATCTCAAACATCATGATTTAGGTGAAAAACTTCACAGTCTAAAAGTAATGCACACATCAACTTACGTGTGAAATTATCTTTAGTATGTCCCTCCACTTCACAATTTGTGAACCAAATTCCACTTTGCACATCTCATGAGCTGAATTAGCTAAAATATTCTCTAACTGTTTCTCCATAGCTGCAATCTGTGCTTCCAAAAATGGGCTCACTCTAGTATCAATGCTTCCAATCAGCCTCAGCATGCAGAAGATACTTCCAAATCCTCTGCACGGGTCCACATAAGTCTTATGAGAAAGTGCTCATCTGAAAGGAGTCAACAATCCCACCAAAAAACCATTGTGCATGTTGACTCAGATGAATGTCATAAGATAACTTGGATAATAGAGTCTTGAAACATGCATCATATTCCCTTACACTTTCAGATAAACCTTGCTTAATTTCCTTGAGAGTGTGTTGATGCTCTATTTCTCAAACTATAGAATGTGGAACTCAGCCAGAAATGGAATGCAAATAAGGCATCATAATCCACCACAGTCTGATGTGGATCATACTTCCTATACCAGCTATGCACATGCCCTTGAAGAGTAGTAGAAAATTGAATTTCCTTTTCTATCTAGGTTGTAATTCCTTTAGTGCATGCCATAGTAGCTCACACTTGTGCACATGCTCTGTTGTCATCTTCAATTCCTCTATATTACGGTAGAGTATAGGACATCTCATAGTAAATCTCTTGAGGTTGATGTGGGGGTTGTTGGGGATGTGGGCCTTGTCCTCCAGATCTAGAACCAGAACCTCTACAATATTTCCTCCACCTCCAGAACCACATCATCCACTTGATCTTGATCCTTCTGGTCAACCTAACACTCCTATAGTGGGCACTATACTAGTGGATGTACTTCCTTGCATCCCAACTATAGTGCTAAAATTAACTCCCATAGTCTGTGAATTTATAGTACTTCTAGATGTATTCCCAATATTCTACGCACCCACACTTTGTCCTGATGACGTGCCATAAAATATTCCTCCAATCGGACCTCCAAAAACAATGTTGATTGTGTCACCATGGGTGCACTATTAACTTTATCTCTTGAATTAAACATAAGACAATATCTACTTGGTTCTGCTTGATTACTCACACTAGTCTACTTCTCAATGACTACTGGATCTAAAACACCAAGCACAAGGGCTAGGTGACTAGGTGGGATCAGATGCATGCCTACGGTTCTAATACTTTCCTCTGATGCACTCTCATATGAAGCTGAAGGGTATTCTCTACTACGCTTGCCCAATATTGAGGGAACCAGATGTTGTGGCTCCTCATCTTCCATGAGAGCTCCAAATCCTTGGCGAGCCATCTCTTCCCTCAAATCCATTGAATTTGCAACTTCTCTTGTTATCTCCCTTTCCCATGCTTCATTATATTTGAGTCATCTTTCCTCTCTCTCCATTATTTCCACTAGGTCCTCCATCCTTCTCCACACCTACTTCTACCTCTGCACGTGGTGGGGGTTTAGCTAGCCATAGGTAGGCACTCTAAATCTAGTTCTACCATCAAAATATTGATTGATAAAGGTATAACGCACAAGTAGGATCCTTTGGGCTCATGAAAGAACTAGAACTCAGCTTCTTCAGGACACAAATACATAGAAATAGTGTACTCAAAAATATAACTATGCAATATGCCCAGTTCACCAATAATCTACATCTCTAGTCCACTCCACATCAACATCAATAATAGTTTGATAATACTTTTGTGTCTAAGGCCTCAACCTATAGCTCCAACACTTCCCTATTGCATATACTTGACAACCACTCATACAAATCTACCAGAAAGATGTAAAAGAAAGTCTCATAGAGCTCATGATAAAGATAATCTTCCACCCACTTACATGCATTGAAATCAGATCTAGTGCTATATCTATGTGAAAAGCTATCTTGTCTGTCATCTATCCACCCTTCAATACTCTTCAAATTCAATCGATACACCATCTGCAAGCAATATCCTGGAAATTTTTTTGAAAAGAGGTCCCAGCAACGAAACAAAGACGTGGTCACTTATTTATACCCAATTTTCTAGGTGTATGACACTTCATCTATATAAATCTGAATGCTCACCCAAAGTGTGTGAAGCTACCAGGTCCCTCCTTTGTGACGTGTGCTTGTCAAGATGTTAGCATGCATGTTCATAGTAACCATTATTAATTCATAATTCAAGTAAACATTGCATCCACATTCACATATGGAAACACATGTAATAAGGAAACATAACAAATCAAACCATTAATAAGATAATATTCACCATACATCAGTCACCATGATCAGATAATCAATTACCATAATCCAAATCCACAATTATCCATTACATAACAAAAATCATTACATAACAGAAGTTGAATACATCATAATAGTTTCCATAGAGAGTCATGTGTGCCACTCTAGAACATCAGAAGAAGCATAACTCTATTACATTCCTACATCATCAAAAAAATGCAGATCAATACATAATATATATATAGGGGTGGGTAATTTCCCTTCACCATCCATGCATCAAAAAATAGATTGCATGCTCAAAAATAGTCATGCGCTTATAGCTACGTGCTTTTACAAAGAGGCTAATAATAGATTAATCTATAAATAAAACCTACTCTAATCCTATTATTAACATGGTCTATGCATGACCTTTGATCTTCTACTTTATTCCTAAAATAGTTGTTTCTTATCCAATAAATCTTCTTTGTTTAATCCATTGTGTGATCTGCACTCCGACTTGTTTTTCCTATTTTTAGCTCATTCCATGCAAAATCAGCTAAGTCCCAAACTGATCTACCTAGGCGCGTTCTTCTACAAATGACACTTGTGTGTGCATACTCACCCCATTCATGTTCCCTCTCAATAGTTATGAATTTTTTTCAACACAACATTCCTCCACCTCTTGTGTGCTTCCTAATGATGTTAGTACTCATTTTCCTACTCATAATGTCTTAAAATCTACAAAATTTAGTGATGCATGTGTTTTTACCCTTGATATTCCTAAATATAGTGTACATAATGATGATCATAAATATTATATACATGTTTCTTGTGTTCCTTCTTCTTTTGATCTTGCTGATAAAATTGTACAAACTTATTTTTCTATGATTCTTTTTCCCATGTTCCTATTCCTAGTTTTCCACTTGTTAATCCAAAGATTGAATTTAAACTCAATAGTGTCACTATGGCTACTTATAATGGCAATATATAACCCCCTAATGTTTATGTCATTCCTACCTAATAATTTATTTCTCTTATGCATGTTGTACGTGATTTAAAAAATAAGGGCCATACCCTTACCCTTGAGAGTAGGGTTTACTATGCTAGCATTGATAATAATTCTCTTCATGGCAATCTTATTCCTAAGGACATTTACATTTCAAATTTTCCTAAGGTTTTTAATTTTCCTAATTTTACACTTTTAGATGGAATGGGTTATCCTTATATGCATCTTAAGGATTTTAGAGTAGTTATGGCTTCACATTCTAATAATTGACTACTTCTAAAATCATTTCCTAATAGTCTTATTGATATTTCTTCTCATTGGTTTCATAACTTTCCTAGTGGGTCTATTAGTACTTATCTTGATACAGAAGAATAATTTCTTATACTTTTTATTTCTAACAATGGTCCTAAAGTTACATTTGAAAATTTTCCTTCTTAGCACCAAGGAAATAATGAACATGTTAATGATTATATCTTATGTTTTAAATCTTACATGCATCATTTACTCTATCAACCTATTGATCTAGAAATGCAATATATCTTATATTGTGGCTTTATTCTTCCTTTGAAATAAAAATTATTATATTATACATGTGAATCTTTTACGCTTATTTGCTTCAAGGTTATAGCTTTAGAACAAGAAATACTTAATGAACATCTTGTTGTGTAGGCTCCTAGTTCTTCTACCACTCCCCCACCTAATACATCTTCTCTTCCACCTATTACATCACATTCATGTTCCCCATATCCTACTAGACATACCCATGATCATTCCTCTCATTTTGTAAACCTCCACCACGTTCCATTCCCCCTCCTAGGTGGGAGTCATTATACTTCTCACATTATGCTAGGCCTCATAATATTTTTCACACATTACTTGATGAGAAGTTGATTAGTCTACCTTTTAATGAGCATCCTCCTCCTCATTAGTTATGTTGTAGTTGTAGCCATTCATTCTATAATTTTCATAGGATTAATGGTCATAGAGATAATTATTTTTATGCACTCCATGATAGGATTATGTTTCTTGAGGACAATGGTGTCATTTCTTTTCACACACACCATAATAATAGATCACATTCTCTCATGTCAAAATGCCACATGTATGCAATGAAAAAAAATCACACTAATGAAAGATTAAAAAACAATTTGCAAACCTCCTAGTAACCTTCAATGAAAAGGTTGCATACGGAAAGGTGGTTGTACGTGCATTTTAATTGCCCCCACCTTTCTAGGATTCTAGAAGTACAGTTAACTAGGATAAGGATAGGGAGTCCAAGTTGAGTCTAAGTGGAGTCTAGGTGGAGTTTGATCAAGTGGTAGATGACTAGGATGTGCACACACTCAATTAATTAATTATTTAATTAATAAATAATAATTAATTTAGCTAAAGGGGTACTAAGGATACATGGGATTAATTTAATTAATCAAAAGGGGTATAATGTGTATTAATTAATTGATTTAATCAATTTATCACAAATGGATGAATAACAGGGAGTACTAGGATAACAATGGAACAAGTGGAAACAAAAGTGTAATTTTGGGGTGTCTACATTTTTCCCCTCTTTAAAGTGCTATTGTAGAGTAATAGTGATTTAAATATAGTAGACGCATGCAGATCGGAAAATGGAAAAATTGTGAAGCATTGGGATGCCCCACCAAGCAGAATGGTGGAGGAATGCCCCCTTAAGTGGGTGGATGATGTAGCAAGGTGGTTGACAACTACTTGATAGGAAGGAAAAAAAGGCATTAGAACAAGAATGGAAAGGACTGTGTTTGTAGCATGAGTGTTATTTGGAGAGTAATTGTTAGAGTAACCTGATTTTTATTATTGCACAATAGATTTGTCACCATGATTATGAAAGAATCAAGATGGTTAACCCAGATGCATGTAAACAAAAACACACAACAAAGAAAAGAGAAAAAGGAAAACAAACCCAATATACAAAGTATGTTTCATCATCATGGTTACAAAGGAACCAAGAGGTGATCACACTACTTGTAAGTGGTCCAAAAGAGTAAACATCAAAAATGCAATACAAAGTCAAAGAAGAAGACAATCAACCATGCCTCTAATGTGTGCAACAATGATGATTAAGTAGATATAAATGCTCCGAAGTGGAAATAGGATCATACTGGAAGAGCGGAGTGAAAATGACTCCTTATGACACTCTTGATGAATCCATTATGTAAATGATCAAAGTTAAGATTGCCCTAGGTGAACTTATATCACAAAGGAAAAACAATTTTGTGACTTGCCCCATGCAGAGTTAGCATATCATGTGAAGGGAAGAAAGTGATAGTTGTAATATTGACACAATCACTAGGGTAATAGATAAAAGTAGGATGTTTATCAAGATTGTATTGAAATGTTGAATGATTCGCTTTAAGTGTTTTCCAATTGTAGGATTCTTGTGATAAGTGAATAATTGTTCAAAAGTTTTGTAATTTTTGTATTTTTTTTTTAATTTTATAAATATTTGATTTATTTTGTGAATTTTCGCAAGTTTTAAAATACAAATGCAAATAAAAATGAATACATTCCATGGCTTAAATAAACTAGGAGGAAAACACAACACGTGTAAGTGAGAAAAAGATACAAAATAAGTAATAGAAACAAACCCAATATGAACAGGAAGGAACAACACCATAGTTATATGTGAACTAAGATGCAAGTAAATTTCCTGCAATTTGTCTACAATAAAGGAAAATAAAGTATAACAAAATAAGAAACTGAAAGAAGTAAAATCATCATCACAATTTTGTCAAACCACAATAGTATGACACAACGTGCAGAAACAACATCTAATAACACTTTGAATGTGTTCCATATTGAAGAACTAGACAAATTTGAATGCCCCCAAGTGATATCTTAGCATGCAAGAGGATTGGATCAGGGTGAAGAGTGGAGTGATACTTAGATACTCTGAAAGATACTCTTATCGGATCCCATTGAAGTTTGATTTGTATTGGATTAAAATGTAAAATCCAAATGTGCCCTAAGTAAATTTATATTTCAAAAGGGTAAAATATTGCCTCGAGCATAGATATACACCATGAGAAATAAATATGAGTATGATCTGGAACAATAATGAGGAGCACTATCAAATGGTGAAGTTGTTGAACTGTGTTATCAAGTTACTAAAAGTTTGTCAAACATTATCTGAATGTTTTGATTATGACAGTTTGAAACTATTTTTGGATTTTTGGATAATTTAATATTGATTTTTATTTTGTTATACATTTTTGAATGTTTTTTTCTATTTTGTAACTCGGTAAAAGAGGTACACTGCATGAAAGTAGGTGTAAATAATTAAAATCATTCCATTCCATTTGCAGAAATGTAGATGATAAAATGATAGGATGTTTCATTCCACTCGTGGCTCGACATAACTAGGAAGATGCGAGGGATCATCACCAAGAGCCAAGAAGAACATGAAAATGAGATGAATAGTGATATGGAAGTGAAGATAATAGATGTGATGATACAAGTAGTAATAATGATCCATATGAGAAAAATGTAACTCATCTCCAATCAAGATTATTTGACCGATTACAAAATGATTCTACTTTATAGGTTTTGACTCGACTTAGATTCATTGATGGCTTACTGATTGGAAAGATCCGGTTAAAGGAATTGGTGTCTCTCTTAACAAGAGTAGCTAAATTACTATTTGGGATGTTTTGATTAAGCACTTTGATTAAGATTTCATAAAGGATTTATTGAATGATTATTTATTGATTTTTGTGAAGGACCCCCTACATGTTGCCCCATGCCATCAGTAAAAGGAGAGGGCTCAACACCAAAGAAAAAATGTAGGTGATTAAGGGATTTCTTTGTTCCCGGTCTCATACTGTCAGTAAGAAGTACGGGCTTATCCCTGAAGACTATGAAGGATGAAAGGTGTATTGATTTTATAATTTTTTGTATTTTTGAGATTGATTAAAATTTCCTTGTATTTTGATAGTGTGCTTATTGGGAAGGAACATTTTTCCCCCAAGTCCCAGCCTCATGCGACTAGTAAGACATAAGGTTTCATCACCATAGATCTATATGGGTAGTAAAAAAGGACCAGGTAAATAAGGGTAGTGTTGTCAGTTAAAGAGAGAGATTATTTAAAAGGAGGAGTTTTCCATCAATAAGCTTCGAGAAAAAACCATAAGTAAAAAGATATGAAGTGGTGGAGACTATAACAAAGATGAGTCACACAATGCCCAAGAGGAACAATGTTAACATGTGTCGTAATAGGTGAAGAAGGTGAATATTTATAATGATATGATTAAGGTATCTGTAAATAGATGGAATTTTTGGCATTATTTGTACAGATTTTGTCGTTTCTGATTGGAAAACAATACTCTAATACTGATTTTTATTCTCTTTTTATGATTTTTGAGTTTTCTAAATTTTGGAGGATGAAGGTTTGAAATAGACTTATCAAGAAAGAGGTCCATGTTTATTGAAGTTGAATGGTATTGAGATATAAGACTTGTGTAGACAAAATACAAGTCAAGAGAGAGAATCAAAAGATTCGATAAGTCCTGATACACGAGACTTGGATGGACATGAGCCAAGTCAAAGGAGTGAAACGAAAGTTTTGATAAGTCCTGTAATATGAGACTTAGACAGACATGATCCAAGTTAAAATATTGAACCAAATGATTCAATGGGTCCTAAAGTACTATACTTGGGTAGACATGATCCAAGTCAAATGATGTGTGATTGTATAAGTCTTCAATGAGATCAATATACATATGTGATATTAGAAGAAGATTGTCGATGTGGAGAAGATTTTGAGATACATATTCACTTGTGAGAATAAAAGTGTGAGGAAAGAAGGATAAATCTCTAGATGTATACTCAAGGTTCCTTGTAAGCCATAGAGAAGAGACGTTCAATGTTATCCCTTCTAGGTTGTAAGTTAGTTGATTGGATAAAATATTTGTAATTAAATCTTGAAACGGTTGAATAAGGATATTCCTGGGTATACGTACCTCATAAAGTGTGCTCATGTAGATATATTGAAAAGTAGGAATCATCATTTATGAGATTATTGAAGGATGGATCATGTGAGGTATAATGGACATGGAAGGTTGAGTTGATAAAAGTGTCCAAACTTGTTGTGGTTGTATTTTGATAACAAGACTAGATATGTTAGGCATAAGAGATGGAATGGGAAGAATAGAATGAAGATCTATTATGCTTGATGAAGTTCCCTCCTCTACCATGTCAAGTGTTGAAAGAGAATCTTGAAGCAAATTCAAGTTCTCCTTAGGTGTTAGAAGATTGTTGTCCAAAACAAGTTCAATGTCTGTTTAGACTATAGGAAGAAAATATGTAGAAGAAATGGATTGGTTTGAAGGGGGAATACTTGACCTTCATCGTGATCTCATAGAATGTCAATATGAATAGAAGTGGGAATAACAATCAACTCTTCATTTGAAGGTTTGGAAGTTGACATGCCACTGGCTACACGAGATTCATCGTCAAGATCTACAAAGATATCTCCATCATCAATTAAGTCTTGGACATAGTTCTTAAAATGTGTACATTTATCAGTTGAGTGGCCATTAATGCGATGAAAATCACAATATGCATGAGGTTTTTAATAATATGGATTAGGTTCTCCTTCAATCCAAGGTCTATTAAAGGGATATTTTATCATCCCAACCACTCTGAGTTGATGAAAGACACTAGAGAGACTTTTGCTGAGGGGTGTAAACTTACATTTAACTTTATGCGGTGTAGTGTCTTGGCTAGGTTGTATGATTGGATTTTTTATTGATTGGTCATGTATATTGGGAATATTGTGATTATTCATGACACCAGAAGTGATGACATTGTGGTTGCGATTGATGTACCAAGATTCATCATGAGAAGTTCTAGTATGGTGATTATTGCGAGTGAGTTTTTGGGAAAAATGTTTGACGAACTTCTCTGAGAGGTCCATGAATGTGGTAATATATCCCTTTGGAAGGTGCAAGAACCAATCCAAAGCTTGTCCTTCTAGACTTCTAGTAAAAAGGCACAAGAGAAAGCTATCGTTATATGTCACTTCGTGACATGCTATGGGAAATTATTTGATATGTTGTCTTGGATCAGTTTTTCCCTTGTATTTCTCAAATTTGGGCATCTCAAAATACTATGGGAAGTGTATGCGTAACATGTTCATATTAAATGGTATGGACATAATTCATAGAAATTGAATTTTTTACATTGTTTTTACATACACCCAACAATGTCTTTCATCATTTTATATTCTTGGGAAAATGATGAATTGTATAAATCCACCATTATAATGAGAAATGAGAGAAATTGAAGAAAGGTACGATGAATAACGCAACCCTTACCAAAGAGAATGCTAATACGGAAGCTATGAAAATGTTTGAGAATCTCAACTCCTAGCAAAGTGAATGCTAAGATGGAAGAGGGAATCGTAGCAAAATGAGTGCTAAAAGGCTAGAAGAAAAAAAGGTTAATCGAGTGCATGTATCTTAACGAAATGATAGTAAAGGGAAAAAGGGATGGTGAGAAGTTAGTTGTGCTCTATTCCATAACAAAAATGAGTGTTAAAGGATGAGAGACTTAACAAGGTGGATGTGATCAACTCATTAAAAAAAGAATGATAAGAGTGATGAAAAATGTAAAAAGGGTTAACTCATAACACAGTAAGTATTAAGAGAAATGACAAAGGGGGAAAATTTGAAATTCGCTCGACACTTAACAAAAATGAATGTCAAGGGAGACAAGACGTAACAATATGAAGTCAATCAAATCCTAAAAAAATGTGTGATAAGAGTGACGATAAGAGGGGAATTCGTAACACCTAACAAAAATGAGTGATGTTAAGGTGGAAGATGGGTTGACATGTTAGTTTAGAGGATTCTTAACAAAGTGAGTGTTAAGGAATATGAAGAGGTTTGAAATGATTTTACGATCATTTACAATGGTGAACGTAAATAGGGGAAATAAGAAAGGTGAGCATGCTCAACTTGCAACAATTATGAGTGGGACAAGAGGAAACCTTTAACACAATGAAATATTCTCAAATCTTAACAAACAAATATGTTAAGTGAAGAGACTTAGGAAATAAAATAATCGATTTACTCAAATTTTAACAAGATGAATGGTAAAAGGGGAGACTTAGGAATATGATGATCAATGTCAACTCTTAACAAAAAGTGTATTAAAAGATAAGACATGACAAGGAAGTGAAAGTACTAAAAGAACAAAAAAGTAAAGGTCATCACAAGAAGTGAATAAACGATGAGAAAAAGGTCTGAATCTCACAAAATGGAGATAAGAGACAAGGGGGAAGTGATGGATTAGTGATCTCAAATTTAAAAAAAAAGTGAATGATTTTAATGATAAAAGTGAATAAATAATGAGGATGTGGACAATGCAACAAAATGATTGCGAAATACTACAATGTAAGATGGTAGGATAAAAAATAGAAGACGTCGCAACTCAACAAAGTGGATGCGAAAATTTGACAATGTAAGAGTGAGTAGAGAATGATAGTGAATAATGTTAGTAAGTTGAGAAAGTAAATGTGAAATGTGATAATGTAAGAATGGGTAATGATTAGAGTTCAAAAAAATAACGTTAAACTTAAGAATTATGATAATGAAAGATCAAGGTGATCAAGAGAGTGCTTGACTGTGATAAAGCAAGTATCACAACATCAAGACTTATATGAAAATGAAAGTGCTTAAGTGTGAATATGGATGTCCATAAACCAAGACTTAAACATGTGTGCAAAGTGACAAGATGGATGAGAGATAAAATTTGAATGACGAAATTGAAACACAAGTGTGTAACATGCGAGAAAAATGAAAAGTGGTGAAGTGAAAGTTGTGGTCTCTACCTTAGATTGGCTTGGATAAGAAGTGGCTTCCTAGGTGGCTCTCTTAACTAGCTGCTAGAAAATATCTAAACGAGTGTTATGTTATTGCTAGCTGATGGCTTTAATTTACCCCCTTTGAAACCCTAAGCAAAGACTTTTCTCAGAATGAATCACACTAGGGTCGCCACTAAGGATATCTGTGACTCTAACTCATAAGGATTTACTAGTCAGGAAGGATAAAAAGGTTCCCATTTCATCCACTAGTTCCCTCAAGGTGTGGACAACTTTGGGGTTCCTAGAACCACCCCCTTTGTTTTAGTTTAAGGCTTATGCCAAGGGGATTATGCTTGTAGTCATTTTCACCCCTCTTACAAAAGAAAGGAACCCCATATGCACTAGCCTATCACCCAGTGGATTCTTGGTGCTCACCCAAGGCACGTGCAGGTGCCGAGTCTCTCTTTTATGTGAGTTAAGTGGGAAACATCATCTATGATTTTTGTTTAAAATATTTAAAGAGGATTTAGGACATACAAGAACCATAGAGCTCAGAACAGCCTCTATATCTTTTCAGCCATTCTAGATAGATAGTACTTAATAGGCTATATGACTTGTATCATAATAGAAAGAAGTATACAAAAATCCATACCTAGTATAAACATAAATGAAGAGAACTTTTGAAAAATATGTATGCATCAGAATCATTGATATTCATATATATATAAATTGATAACCTCACTACATCCATGGAGCCATTTATATAATGTCACAGAGAAGCAGACCACAATCATGTATTACAACTAGACTAAGGAACTATGCTACCAAAAAAAAGAAAAATTACAATCCCCTCGCCCCAATACATCCTTTCCCAAATGTAATTACCCACTAACAGAGTTCTTGTAGTATTTATGCAGAGCTCCGCCCACTCTCTTGTTCCTTTTTCTCCTTGTTTTTTACTCTACAAGTGCTTAGTATTTATAGCATCTTTGGGCTGCCAACTCATCCTCCAACACCCTCAAATCAAATGCCAAGTGTTTGAATTTGGTCCTCCATGTGAGGATGCTCCTCTAGGCCTGAGCTTTCTACTTTACACCATGACGTGCTTTTAGAAGCTTCTACTGTAGGCATGCTCCTTCCTAGGGCCATCCTGTCATCTAGGACGGAACACCTTATTCATGCAACATGCATAGTCGGGTCATGATTTTCACGTGTTCTATCCTGAATGCCCAATTTGACTAAGTCATCGAACCCTTAGTTTTGTCTATGTGCATGTCGCATGCACCACGGACTTCCTTAAACCCTTATCTATAAACTCTTTCCCTACACGCGCTATCCTCGCATGCCTCTCATCAACTAGGACCTCTGCACACCTATGAACCTTTTGTACTTAGTCAATATTCTAGGGGCCCAACATCACCCCAAACTATGCACTTGTTCTCTATCTACATGGAAACAATTCTCCTAAGTGAAAGAAATAATGCAATATGTTTACGCCTAGGAGAAAGAATAAGGGGATGAAAGAATGGGGAAAGAAGAAAGAATGGGAGAGTGAAAGAATCACTACAAAAAAGTAGGAAAATTATTTTACAAGTCGACCTCCAATTTATTCTAGGCATTGACTTCATTCTATGCGATCTCTGACAGATGTTATTGAATAGCGTGCTCACCTCCCCAAAATTTGGTCCATCTCCTTGCACGTGCTTATAGAATCAATGATCTTCTCCAATTCCTTGCATATATCCTCTAGTGCATCCATTGTTTGTATAATTTGTGGATATAGTTCCTTCAGCTGGTTTTTATTGAACCTCTTAAGGTTTCAATGGCTTCAGATTTCCTTTCGACCTAGATTTTATCCCTTTCCACCCTATTTCCCTTATTTTTCTCCTGGAACTCCTTGAGTTCCACTTCATGAGTGGTGACCAAGGTGCCTACCACTTTTTCCCTATCTATGTAATTGTCATACATGGCCTCAGCGGTCTGGGAAGCATCCCTTACATCAACAAGCACTTTGTTGTATTCCGCAACGAGCGCTATGATCTTCAACTTATCTTCCTTCTCCAGGTGCATGACCAATTCCTCTGTAGACTCCAAGGCTAGCTGTTGTCTCTCCATGGTGATCACCCTTGTTAAATCCTCTAGGCATCCCAAGGCAGATCTATACTTCTACACGGGTGATGCTAGGTCCGGATGCTTCAATAGTATAGCCTCATTGATGGATTCTACTTTTTTGTACACAACGCTCACCTTGGCCTTTTCATCCTTCAATTCACGCTGCCACTAGGTGTTGATCAACCTCTCCTAGCTTAGCTCCTTTTTCAAAGCAGCGAGCTCTTCCTCTTTCTTCTTTAGCTCCCCTTCCAAGTCTCTGACCCTATCATTCCACCCGAAGAGTCTAGCCTCTATCTCAACGGAGAGCTTGTTGAGCGCATTGCATAGTTTCTCATCTGAGAACTATTGGGTATCCACCACTGGGTTGTCTTCTCTTGGTCTTGGCAATGTTATTATTACCCCATGGCTTACCTCAAACTCCAACTCATCAAGGTGGGACTCTATAGACCATGAGAGCATCTTCCTTGTCTGTGGATATGCAGCCTCCTTGTCAAAAGATGACATTGCTACAAGCTCCTCTACCAGAATGGTACTTTGGAACCATGCATGAAACACTTTCTTAGGGTCATCAATATAACCCATCTCTGGCCTCTCCCCCTCTACGCACCTTCCTCTTGTGCGCATACCCTTGGGTATACTTACAGTTAATACTAGGCCTCTATGGCTTTCGCGTTCCTCTTATGTGCTCTCCTCCCTCTCTTTGTTCAATACTGGCTCAGCGTTGTGTTCCACTTTTTCCTTCACCAGGGTCTCAATGTCCCTTGTCTCTTCTTCTTCTGCCACCTTGGCTATCTACTCCTGCGCATAGATCTTGGAGCCTCTTGCTTCTACACACTATCTTCCTCATCTTTTCCCATGTCCTGGGTGCTTCCTCCTACCTAACTATCCTTGCGCTGCACAAAAAGGAACCCTTATTCTTCTTCTCCACCTTCCTCCTCTGAATCATGTACATTGAAAACATGTGGCCCTTGATCTTTCCTGGGGTCCTCTTCCCCACTTACTTCTTCTTCACTATCATCCTTTTCTCCTATGCACTTGTCCAAATTTCTAACTTCTTCCGAGGTGGTCTCCTCTTCTACCCTCTGCTTCTTCCTAACCGGAGATTCCAGTGTAGGTGATTTTTAGCTTCCTCTTCTGATGACTCCTTATCTAATGGATTTTCTGGCTCTAGAGTCTTTTCTCTAATTATGGGTATTTTTCTTACATGCATACATACTAGTTCTGGTGCTTATTCATGGGGAACCTATTGTCTGTGTCTCCACCACACTTGTTATTTTCTTTTCTCCGCTCTTTATCCTCCCATTTGGGCACATGTGAGTCTCTTCCTCCCAGTTGGATCCTGAGGTATAGATACCTTGTTCTCCAGATATGTTCCCTTCTCTGACTTGGGTCTTATGTGAATGTACACGTGCACCATGGATCCTTCTGCAATGGGCAGAGTCATGGGCCTTGTCATTTATACCTCATGTGATACGTACCACTCCACATACGCACACTTGCCAGGGTACACCAACCCTTTGCACATTTCCCTGTGGTCCTGGTCCAGATTACCAAGGTCCAACTTAAAATTTTTGGACTCCTTGAACCTGTTTACTCTCGCTTGGAAGTATTGAGCTGTGAAGGAAAAGGGGAGCTTGCACCATGGGATCCATGTCCCATCTATCAATTTGAATCTGACCAAATAGAAATGTTGGTACACAGAAAATTCTACTTCTCCCCTAGTGGCTGCTGGTTGTTGTTTTGGAATTCTCCATTCTGCCCCAAACGCATTCCTTAGGCACGTGTACCGATTTTCAAAATGTGCCTTGTGTATTGTTGTCATAGTGTCACAAGTGTGTTTCTCAAACCTTTTGATGGGTGAGGGGTCTTTAGTAGGGTACTCCCATATGAACTTATCTGATGCATCTGGTACCCTGATCTCTAAGAACATGATGGTTAGCAACACATTTCCAAAGAGGATCCTATCACCTTCCTTCATGCAGTTGATAATTTCATCTGCGATGAATGTAGACAAGTTGTAGATGGTGCCCTCTGAAATCTTTCTACAGACATTCAACCATGGCTTATTGACTTGGGTCCATCTCTCCTGGCCATTTAGCTTTGACACCAGGTGCACGGCCATCTTCATCACCAGATCCTTAATGTCTGCGACATCATAATACCTTGACCCCTTCTTACATGCAAAAGCGGTGATAGTTTCCTTAATCACTTCTTTGTCAGTCAAATCATCCTCCAAACCATCTCCTTCATAGATGAGGCCTGTGAAATGTGAAATGAGATGAGGAGTTATGTGCATCTTGCACCCTACAAAGTGGAAATAGTCCTCATGTACGTGTGACATCAGCCACTGATATAAGTGCTCAGGTTTCCCAAAGTAGGGAAACTCAAAGAGTTGTAATAACCCTTCCTTCTCCAATTTGACCTTCATGTCATCATTATATATGGGAAAACCCTATGGTGTCCTTTTGTTCATTAGGCAGACTAACTCCAGCACCATTTCCTTCTCGATTGTGTTTTTCTGATGATTATAATCATTTATAGACATGTTCCTAAGATGGGACTCCCACTCCTTCCCCAACAACACTCCATCTGGGTACTGCATTTCTGCATACCACTCCTCATTTGTGTGTGCTTCAATTTCTTATTGCTTTCCCTTTCCCTTTCCCTTGCCCTTCTTGGGTGTACTAGCTGGTTTCTTGGGTGCCATTATCTAGGTCTTCTTCCCACTTCAATCACTCTGTGTTACTTTGTTCTTCTGGTCTCTCCAACCTTAGATCTCAAACTTGTGAAGAAAATTACTTAAACCCGTGCCCTAGTTCTTCAAACCCTAACTGGGATACTCCCTTCATAAGACGACACCTTCTCGAAAATTCTCCTATGCCCATGAAATCCCTTCCTCCTGGTTTGCAAACCTGAACTGGTTACCCATGCTTCAATCTCTCCAAATTTTTCTTCGCACGAATCAGTTTTTTGGAAGCCCTAGTTTGCAAAGGTGCAAAAAGTCAAACTTCGTTCTCTTATACACAAAGTGAAAAATGAAGTTCCTCGACTCCTTTATTTATAGTTTTTTTCCTTTTTAAGCATTAAGTGCTACTTCACCTACCACCATAATTTATACATTAATGCATATTTTTCAAACAAAGCCCGTCTTCAGCGCTTTCACTCACGTGCCCCAACCTGTGTAGATAAACCTCCAACCTTCTGGCATGCAACCAATCCAACCTGACAGGAGACTCTTATGTGCACATACCCAGCACCAAAGGCACTTCTTCTTGTCCTAATTTTTACTCTCACCTACCTCATGATGCTTAATGTGCTTTCTCCTCCTTTGTACGTGGGATCTGAAAGTAGCTTTATCTTGACACCAACCATCCTTTTTCCATCTTTTATTTCCATACATCTCTTTCAACAAGGGCCATTCAACTAGATTTTTAACACAAACCATCCTTGGTACTTTAACCATGTGCTCCTTCACATTACTCCACCACACACTAAAATGATGTGCGGTCCTCTGCACACTCACAAATTCTAAAAAATTAGCAATAAGGTTACCGGCACCCAAGGCACAAAACAAAACAACAACACGAAAGGGAAACATAAGAAAAGAAATGCATAAAGGAAAATTCTAAACTAACTAGAAAAATTGCCTTATTTACAAACACCAAGAAGACTTATTTATAGTAGGGCTTCAACCTACTCCCATTAAAGTGTCCGGGAAACTTTGTCCCATCCAGTTCTTGTAATTAACATGCGACTGAATCAAGGATGTACAAGATTGTGTAAGGACCCAACCAATGGACTTTCAACTTTCCAGGATGGTGCAAAAATTTAGAATCATAAAGTAAGACCATCTGTCCCAACCTCAAACTTCTTGTTTCTTATGTGGCGATCATGCCAAGCCTTCTGCTTTTCTTTCTTTATCTGTTTGGCTCCACTTGGCGAGTGATCGTCTCTCATCTAGCTTCATTAACTCATCAATTATTTCTTCCAGTGCTTGCTCATCAGCCAACCCTCCTGTGCACGCTATTTGAAGAGAAGGTAACATGAATTCAACCGAAAGAATAGATTCCATACCAAACACCAACTGAAATGGTGTGGCTTTGTTCAACCTTTTATAAGCTGGCCTATAAGCCCATAACACTGCTAATACTTTTTCATCCCAATCTTATCTTCTGACATCACAAATTTTGGTCAAGGTATGACTCAGTATTTTATTGAATGCTTCCACAGTTTCATTTGCTTGTGGGTGATAGGGTATAGTCTTGTGATGAGTCACCATGAACTCTCCTAACAGGATCCTCACGGTCTCATTCAAGAAATGTGTATCCTTATCACTGGTTAAACTCAACGGACACTCCATAACTCATGAGAATGTTCTCCCACAAGAATATTGTCAATGTGGCTGCTGTGTAGTCTTTAGTTGGGGCTACCTCCACCCACCTTGTCAGATAATCCATGCAAGTGATGACATAGTGTGACCCTAGTCCTACATTTCGCTGGTGCAATAGGGCCTACAAAGTCTATTACCCACTTTTTAAAAGGATCCGTGCTAGGGATAGGGCACAAAGTCATTTCATTTCTCCTTCCTAGCTTACCAATGCACTGACAATGGTCACACACTTTACAATAGTATTTACAATCCTTATACAGGGTTTCACACAACAAACATGCCATTAATATATTACACACTGTGGCATCACCTACATAATTGCCCACCTGCACTTCCTCCATGTGCTTCCTCCATGATGGATATGTGCTCATGCTCTAATACACACCTATGCAACACCTCATCACGTCCTAACTTGTACAAGTCTCCACTAATCAACATGTAGGGTGTGGCACATATGGCTAGTTGCTTCTTCTCTAGCACCTTCATTCCTTCTGGTGCCAGATCTTCCTTTAAAAATACCATAATTTCCTCCAAATCTGAGGGCACATGCCGCAACCTAAAAATTTACGCATATGGAATTTTCTCCTCAATACTCTGTGCATCCTCCCCTGAATCAATTCTTGATAGATGATCAGGTCCACAATTGATCTTCCCAGGCTTCACTACTACGATGAACTCAAACTCTTGAAATAACAATACCCACCGACATATGCGTCCTTACAGAATGGGCTTGTTCACCAAATATTTTAATGTCATTTGGTCGGTGTAAAACATAAAGGGTTTCGCCAGCAAATACTGTCTAAACTTAAAAAGTGCACGTAGATCATTAAGGAATGCCTCGTGCTTAGTCATGGTGTAATTCTACTCTACTTGGTGTCAACTTCTTGCTTGCAAAACACAGAGGAATGATCAGACAATTCCTTCACCTGGCTGTGCAAGCACTACTCCAATAGTGGTATCCTGAGGCATCTACATGGACATGGAAGGGCTTGTCCCAAGAGGGAAAATGTAATATAGGCACGTAGTGACAAGCCTATCCTTTAATGTATCAAATGCCCTTTGTTGCACCTCTCCCCAATGGAAGAAACTTTTATGTCTGAGTACCTCTTCTAAAGGCATGCGGCGATCTTGGCATACCCTTTGATGAATTTCCTATTAATAACCCATATGCCCAAGGAATCCGCACACTTGTACTCTAGCTAGTTAGGTTCCCCTAACCCCACAATAACTGCAACTTTAGTAGGATCTACCAACAATCCCTCCTTACATATGATATGCCCCAATAAAGTACCAAAGGGTGTAGTAAATACACACTTCTTAATGTTGAGGGATATCCTTAACTGTCTACACCTCTCAAACATTAACCTCAAATTGTCACAATGGTATTTAACTAGACCATACACTGTCCAATCATCCAAATAGAACTGAAGAAACTTATGGATGAAGTCCAAGAATGCTTGCACCACTATGCATGAAAACACATCAGGCACATTCTTCAACCCAAAGGGCATGACCATGTATATGCAAAACTTCCCCACTCGGTGGGAAAGGTTGTCTTCTCCTGGTCTTCCTTTGCAATCCAAAATTGGGGGGTACCCAAAGAATCCATCCATGTAAATGAATAGATTTCACACCCAGTGACTCATTCCAAAATTTATTCAGTGAAGGGGGGTTGGAAAAGGATCAATGACACAAACTGTGTTCAGCTCCGTATAATCCACATAGATCATAATCCGTCCATCCTTCTCGATGTTGATTACCATCAGACTTATCCATTCCAATTCCTCCACTGCTTCAATGATCCTAGAAGCTATCATTTTTTCTATCTCCTCCTTAACCTTTACGTGTAAATCAGGATACATCTGTTAGGATCTCTTCCTCATAGGGCACACACTGTTCTTTAGCTTTATCTTCATCTTCCCCTAAGGAATGGTGAACACCTTTGAGCTCATAGTACCAATGTGGGAATAAATCCTCAAATCCATGCACAGCAGATCAATGATCTTAGAGACTTCCTTCTGTCTGACTAGTAATCTCCAATAATAGCTTCCTTAGATTCTTCTCTTGAACCGATGTTAACCTTCTTTGTCTTTAAGGGATCATGGTAGGTGTGCACATGAGTATCAGCACTGTCCACTACCTTGCACGCATCCCTACACAATGGCTATCATACTAAGCTTTATGCTTCCTCCCCATTAATCACATACACCAACTTCCCTTTCTCCTTTTCCAAACACATGTGCACTCAAGCTGTAATTCTTCTATTTCCTCTAATTCCTCTTCAAAGCGTGCACTTCCAAACCTAGTCCACCTAGTAGCTCCAATAGCCTATCTTGCACCATGACACTATCACCCATGGTAAGGTGCTTGATTCCTTGCAAGGCCTTATCAATTGATAGGATTGGTACTCCAATACTCAAAGGTTTGAACTAAGGTTAGCCGCGAGCTCTTGCCAATTCCCTGTCTGGCGGGGGTGTCTCCGAATGGATGTACCATGCATGCGCGTGTAACCATGAAATGTAGAATACAACTTGTGCACCTAGAGGGATGGTGGAAAATATTCTGCACCTTCTCTCTAGATCCTCTCACACTCCTGGATATGGAAAGAGGCTGGGCTCCTTCTCATAGACATTCCTTGATGGTGGTGGGTACGTTGCTCCTAGAGAATCTGATAGAGAGAGCAATCCTTACCTCGTGCCATTCCAAAATTCTCTCTTAATGGGTAGCCCACCACCATTGCACTGTTCCGAGCAAGAAATAACTTAGCATCCCTCTCCATTCCTTCTAATTCTTCTACTAAGCATCCATCTCCCACAGAAATAGCTCAGGGAAGGTTCCTCCTAAATACTTAGGTAGCTCCTTTCCTCCTAAGCACCAGACTGTGTGCACCTTTTTCACCTTGGTCACCGACCCTCTCAACTGTTGTCCCATCAATTCATAAGTTCCATGCACCCAATTGTCACATGCTAGACTAGTGGTATCACTTTCTAACTGAGAATCTTCAAACTGGATAACTCCGTTGGTAGGATATATTATCTTTGGGTCCCTGATTGAGCTCAAATATATCATGGCTAGAACTTCTTCTCCTAGGGATTCAGTATAGGGCGTCGGCTTCCCATCAGCCAGGGGTATAATGACCCACTCCTCCTTATTTTCAAAGCTAATGTACCCTTTGTTAAACTAAAGGTTCACATTGTTCTTGTAACACCATGGGTGCCCAAGGAGTGCTAGAAAATTGTCTTCCTTGGCGAGCACCAAGACTTCGAAGTCCCCAGTAAACTTAGCTCCCTGGATAGTGATAGTTGCATCCTTTAGGACAACAATGGGAATTACCTTAGTCTTTTTTTCCATATACAACACATTCAAAGATGGATGTAATGCGGGTCTTCCCATCTGATGCCATGCATCCAGAGTTAGAACATTAACCTCTGTGCCTATGTCAATGAGGATATTACTAAGGAGCCATCCATCTACAACTGCATTCAAGGTGATCTCCTTATCATATTCAAGGATGTGAGGGGGAAGTTTTATATGCAAGACCTGCCTCTCACGCTCTTCTTTGGTGTGTGGTACCTTATTTCTCAACCATGATCCTAGTAAGGGATTGATATTCTCTTTCCTTAGAATTTTACACACCTCCTTGACCTCATCCAGGTCATCCTTTTACGTCTCAACTCTCATCCGTTGTTCCTCCCTCTTGGATTGCTCCTTTAAACACTAGATTTCCCCTTGTAAACTCTGATATACATCCATGGTTCTTCTGCCTTGGTATCTCTGTTGCACACACGACTTCTACCCTTATTATTACCGAGATAGGCTCCAAACCTGCATCTCGTGTTACCTGAGGCATCCATTGTGTGTCTGTCTTCTTAATACTGACCATTGCAGTGCCCTTGTCTTTCCAGTGTTGCTGATTCATGTGCTAAAATAACTCCGGGCACTCCTCGTACTTATGCTTCTTTCCACACCATGAGCACTGCAACAGGTCCAGGCATTCTCATTTGTAATGATTTGTAGACCCACAATTGAAACAGTATCCATGCAGGAACTCATTCCTTCCTCCTCCATGGTTACTATGACCATGAAATCCTCCACAAAAACCCCTTCCACATGCGCCTCCATCTGTGCACTCCTCATAATGGTGATCATCACCCTTAGAACTACTAGAAATGCTGGTCTGGCGCACCCCATGATCAATGGCCTCATGGATCTGATCAATGATCCTACAGTCCTTAGTATCATGGGTTATAAAGGTGCAAATATTGTAATAATAAGACATATTCTTCCGGATTGCACGTTGTAGCAAGGGGCACCTACTTGAATCATGATCCTCATGACAAATTTCACAGTCTACAGCCATGGCACGTACTATCCTCTGGGGGGAAATTATCCTTAACATGCCCCTCTACTTCACAATTTGTGCATCATAAACCACTGTGAGTCTCATGGGTTGAGTTTATAGATAAATTTCCTAGCTGCTTGGCCATAGCAGTAATATGAGCCTCCAGGAATGGGCTAACACCAGTATCAATACTACCAACAGCCTTGACACACAGAGTAGCTTCTAATGCCTCGCACAGGTCTATAAAAGTTTTATGAGATAAGGCCCTTCTAAAGAGTGTGATCAATCCTTCAACAAACCACTGAGCATGTTATGAACGGTGAATATCATATGAGAACTTAGAAAAGAGAGTTTTAAAGCGTGCATCATACTCCCACACACTCTCTACCATTCCTTGTTGAATCTCCTTCAAAGCGTTGATGCTCTTCTTTTTAAATTCAAGGATGGGGAATTTTGCCAAGAATGTATTATTTAAAGAAGTATAGTCCACCACTGTTTGATGAGGGTCATATTTCCTATACCAGCTATGTGCGCACCCTTGCAACATGGTTGCAAACTGACTAGCCTTTTGTTCTAGGGTTGTGATACCCTTTGTGCACCATAGAAGTTCACACTTGTGAACATGTTCCACAGCATCCTTAATACCTCTATAATTGAGAAAATGTAGAGACATTTCAAAGAAAACTTGTGGTGGTGCTTGGGGCCCAATTCCTCTTGAGCTAGAGTCTTGGTTTTTGCATGTGTTTCCTCTCTCACCTAATCCACCAGATCCTAAACCACCAGGTCCACCAGGCCCTGAACCACCAGACCCACCCGGTCCTATAGTGGTCATGCCAAGGGTCCCCATAGTTCCACTAAGTTGCTTGCCTATGGTATGTGATAATTCCCCACTACCAATAGTATACCCCGTGCCACTCCCAGACATGAGACCAAAAGCTTGTGTGTCTATACCTTTCCTGAAAATTCATAACACTAGGTTGGTGTTTACAGCCATAGAAGGCCCGAACAAGAAATTATACCTCATGGGTGTAGACCGATCACCTCCAATGTAGTCAACTGGACTAGCAATATTTTCCCCCAAATCTGGAAAACCAAGTACCAGGGTTCAGTTACTAGGTGGGCTCAGATGTGTGCCAACATTTCTTCTTTCTCTGTGTGATGTAATCTCATCAGAAGCCGAAGGGGTCTCTCTTACGCGCTTGCCAAGATGGGGTCACACAGGCTACTCAGGTTCCACGCCCTCTACGTGAACGTTAAATCCCTCCTGCAACGTCTGTCGCCATACCTCCATCACACCTGTAACCTCACGTTGTCTAGCAATCTCCCTTTCACATGGTTCACAATACTTGAGTCATCTCTCCTCCCTTTCTTTCTCCATCGTAACATCTTCCATCTTCCTTCACTTTAGCTTCCTCGTCTAGTGCTCAGAATGGTTTAGCCGGCCATTGGGAATGCCTTTAAACTCATGGTAACCAACAAGATTTTCATAGCCAGAGGGACAACACGTAGAAATGATCCTCTGGGCTCCCTTAGAAACTCAAACTCGGCAACCTCTAGAAAAGAATATGTGGAAATGGCATACTCTAGAGTGTAGCTAGCTAGTACTCCTTTCCATCAATGATCCACCACATGGGTCCACGTTAGATCTACATCCTATAACCTCTAGTATTCTTCCTAGGTCCACACATGTGATCCATAACACCAACTTGATCTAGACGCATAGGTTGAGAGCCATTCATATAGTTCCACTGGGAAGCAGAAGAAAAAAGTTTCTTACAGATCATGGTAGAGGTTCTCTTCTACCCATCTACATGCATCAGACTCAGGTCTAGTGCTGAATCTCTAAGAAAATTCATCCTTCGTGCTCTTGAACTGTGATTCAACACTTTCCAATGTTAACCGCTCTGTCATTTCTCACTACATAGATCATGATGTATGTTATTTCCCACTATAACTTCAGAAATAGGTCCCAGCAACAGAACCAATATGTAGTCATTTTTACCCCTATCACAAAAGAAAGGAACCCCATGTGCATCAGCCTATCACCCAGCGGATGTTGGGTGCTCACCTGAGGCACGCACGTGAGTGCCGAGTCTCTCTTTTATGTGAGTTAATTGGGAAACATCATCTATGATTTGTGTTTAAGATATTTAAAGAGGATTTAAGACATATAAGAACCATATAGCTCAGAATGGCCTCTAGATCTTTGCACCCATTCCAGATAGATAGTATTTAACAGACTATATGACTTGTATCATAATAGAAATAAGTATACAAACATCCATACCTAGCATAAACATAAATGAAAGAGAACCAATGAAAAAGATGTATATATTAGAATCATTGATATTTATATATATATATATATATATATATATATATATATTGGTAACCTCATTACATCTAGGGAGCCATTTATAGAATGTCATAGAGAAGCAGACCGCAATCATAAATTACAACTAGACTAATGTAGCTAGGCTAACAAAAATAAATATTACAATCCCCATGCCCAATACATCCTTTTCCAAATGCAATTACCCACTAATAGATTTCTTGTAATTTTTCTACAGAGCTTCGCCCACTCTCTTGTTCTCTCTTCTTCTTTACTCTACAGGTGCTTGTATTTATATCCTTTCTAGACTATCAACTCATCCTCCTTAGATCCGATGCCAAGTGTCTAAATGTGGTCCCTTATGCGAGCATGCTTCTCCAGGCCTGAGATTTCCACTTTATACCATGATGTGCTTCTAGAAGCTTCTACTGTAGGCATGCTCCTTCCTGGGCCAACCTGTCGCCAGGATGGCACCTTATCCACGTGTAATTGGGTCATGCTTTTCATGTGTTCTTCCCTGAAAACCAAATTTGACTAAGTCCCAAACCCTTGGTTCTATCTACGCGCGTCGTGCATGCCACGAGATTCCTTAAACCCTTCTCTACGTGCTTTTTCCTTACATGCCTTTCCTTAACTAAGACCTTGTGTGCCTACGTGCCTTTTTTACTTAGCCAAAATTCTATGGGCCCAACAATGCTCTAGTTAAGCGGTCGAGCTGTAGCTCTTAACCGAACCTGCAAATCAAGTGTTTTGAATGTGGTGTTTTTTTTATATTTTGATTTAAATGTGGTTTGGTTGAACTCCTTTGGAAACCTACAGTTAGTAGTTTTTGAATGTTTTATCCACCTTGTGTGAGAGCGGGTCCTGCAAACAACGATTAGAAAGTTTTCTAAATTGAGGTTAAAAAAAGAAAAACAAATAAACAATACAACAAAAGTAAACCCATGTTTATAATTTGCAAGATCACTTAAAAAGTGTGAGGAAAGATCATACGTGTGGGGTGGCTTTGGTTAAGAGAAATGTTAATTCCCCAAAAACAAAAACAAAAAAAAGAAACAACCACATTTCTGATTCCCAAGATCGCTTTAAAAATTGTGAGGGAAAAACACACATGTGATCGTGTCATGGTTAGTCTCACAAAAATGAAGGAAAATTATAAATGAGAAGCATGTAAAAACACATTAGAAAGGGTTACTCGATAAACAAAAATGATGAAACGTGTGCAAAAGTGACTAAAAATACAACAAAATTTGAACTGAAATGTCCAATAACACTAAGTTTGTGACATATGCAGTTAGTCCTTTTACGAAAAGGATGAAAATAATAATGAAAAAATAGTGATATAATATCCTAAAAGGGAAAAATCACGTGAAATGGAAGCACCAGATATTCTTGTAAAACCAAGATGTAAAATTAGTCTATTGAATGAAATTTAGTGAAAAACAATAATAATAATAAGAAAAGTACGGATGTAATCAGCAAGAGTCAAATAAATAACTGAAACTAGTTAAAGGAAACAAAACTAAGCAATTGCAAGCAAGATCCAACTTTACGAAAAATAAATAAGAATAATAAAAAAATAAAAAGAAAATAGGAAACCTAAAGTACTAAACTTTAATGAATGAAATAAAAAAATTAACTAAGAATAAATAATAATAAAAAAATAAAAACCTAAATGTTGGTCTAACCTAACGTGAATCTTTAGAAAGTGAAACAAAACCTAAAATGAAGGCGTTTTCTATTGTACATGGTAAATGGTGGAGCTCGTGTGTGGATTGGGTGAGAGCTTTGTGAAGGATGGCATGGTGAAGGATGGCTGAAATCTCGGGGATGGATCATAGACAGGGGTTTGGTGGGATGGATTGGGTGTGGAGGCTGAGGGGCCTACGTTGAGGGGAAGAGGATCGAGTTGGGTCATAGATCAGGAGATGGGGACGGGAACAGGGAATGGGGGCTGGGTTGAGAGGTGAGTGGGAAGGGCTCAGCCAGAATATGAGTGATTCTGGGATGGTCGGGATGGGATGGATAAGTAGGAGGGGGTATGTGGGAAACAGGGAGGGCCGAGCTAGGTCGAGTCGCAGGGATAGGGAACAGGGATGGGGTAAGTTGGGAGAGATCAGGGATAGGGAACGGGGTGGGTTGAGCTGGGTTGGGTAGTCAAGACAGTGAATAGTGAAAGGGGATCAAGGGATAGAGGAAACAAGGTTGAGAGGTTAGGGAATGGGATGGGGAACGAGTTATGAAGGGAGGTGGCTCAGCCGAGCTGGCCAAACCAGGTAGGGATGGGGGGTGTTTAGGGGTAGGTTAGGGTGTAAAAAAAATTATTATTTTTTAAAGTAAATTTTTTATTATTATTTTTAAAAATAATAAAAAATGTACACCCTAGGTAGGGATGGGGGGTGGTTAGGGGTAGGTTAAGGTGTAAATTTTTTATTATTTTTTTAAAATAATAATAATAATTTTTGCTTAATTTTTTTTAGTTAATGAAAATCTAAATTAGAAATATCTAAAAGCTAACAAAAAAATATGACTTTGTGTTCAAATAAAAAAATCTAACTGTATATTTTTTTGGATGTTCCATGTTGTGAAAAAAGTACAGAAAAGAAATTAAGAGTAGAAATGTACACTAGGAGAAAACAACAATGTATAAAGTGAGAAACTTAAAGAGAATCCGCTTTTAGTGAAAATCACAACTCCTTCCTTTAAATGTAAACGATAAACAATGTAACTTCCCAATTCACCTGTGAAAGTTGCACACAAACAAGAATATTTTTATGAAACAAATAAAACAAAAGAATAAGAAATGTAACCAAAAACAAAAAGGAAATGGGGTGTGAGTCCCACTGGGCGTGCCAAAATGTAAACAAATAAAAATCACTGTAATAAAAATATAAACAAACCATGCAAACCTTCCAGCAACCTTCAATGAAAACCTCAAATAAGGGTCTCTTGTGAAACCTTGCAAATGAATATCAGAGATGATTGTGGATGATCTTGAGTGCTCTCCAAATTTGGAATGCAAATGCTACCAACAGAGTGAATTCCATAGAGTTTTTGTATGTCAAATTCAAGAGGATTTGTAAGGAAGGTAAGCCTGTATTTTATAGAGGCAAAATTAGTTAAAGTTGGTAATACACAGATAAATGAATATACTAAAAATAGCATTGTGGTAAGTTGCAATAGTGTCGGCGGTAGTAAATAAATTAATTACAAAAATCTACATCCAGAAAGGTGGTTATACATGCATTTTAATTGCCCCCACCTTTCTAGGATTCTAGAAGTGCACTTAACTAGGATAAGGATAGGGAGTCTTTGTGAGGTCTAAGTGGAATCTAGGTGGAGTTTGATCAAGTAGCAGATGACTAGGATGTACACACACTCAATTAATTAATTATTTAATTAATAATTAATAATTAATTTAGCTAAATAGGTACTAAGGATACATGGGATTAATTTAATTAATCCAAAGGGGTATAATGTTTATTAATTTATTTATTTAATCAATTTATCGCAAATGGGTGTTTACAGGGCGTACTAGGATACCACTAGGAACAAGTGGAAATAAAAGTGTAATTTTGGGATGTCTACATTTTTCCCCTCTTTAAAGTGCTATTGCAAAGTAATAGTGCTTTAAAGATAGTAGATGCATGTAGATTGGCAAATGGAAAAATTGTGAAGCATTGGGATGCCCCACCAAGTAGAATGGTAGAGGAATTCCCCCTCAAGCAGGTGGATGACGCAGCAAGGTGACGGAAAACCTCTTGATAAAAAGGGAAAACAAGGGATTAGAACAAGGATGGGAAAGGACTATGTTCATATCATGAGCGTTATTTGGAGAGTAATTGTTAGAGTAACCTAATTTTTGTTGTTGCACAATAGAGTTGTCACCATGATTATGAAAGAATCAAGATGGTTAACTCAGATGCGTGTAAAAAAAAACACACAACAAAGAAAAGAGAAAAAGGAAAACAAACCCAAAATACAAAGTATGTGTTAGGATCAGGGTTACAAAGGAACCAAGATGTGATCACACTACTTGTAAGTGGTCCAAAAAGAGTAAACATCAATAATGCAACAAAAAATCGAAAAAGAAGAAAATCAACCATGCCCCTAATGCGTGCCACAATGATGATTAAGTAGATACAAATTATCCCAAGTGGGAATAGGATCAGACTGGAAGAGCACAGTTAAAAAGACTCTTTATGACACTCTTGTTGAATCCATTGTGAAAATGATCAAAGTTGAGATTGCCCTAGGTGAAGTTATATCACAAAGGAAAAATAAATTTGTGACCTGCCCCAAGCAGAGTTAGCATATCATCTGAAGGGAAGAAAGTGATAGTTTTAAGATTGACACAATCACTATGGTAATAGATAAAAGTATGATGTTTATCAAGATTGTATTGAAATGTTGAATGATTGACTTTAAGTGTTTTCCAATTGTAGGATTCTTATGATAAGTGAGTGTTTGTTCGAATGTTTTATAATTTTTGTTTTTGTTTTTTTTTTTTTGAAATATTTGATATTTTTTGTGAATTTTCACAAGTTTTAAAATAAAAATTTAAATAAAATGAAGACATTCCATGTCTTAAATAAACTAGGAGGAAAACACAACACGTACAAGTGAGAAAAATATATCACTGCAACTATAAGTTCAATTTAATGATCATATTCTATCCATGCCTATCCTCATTCTAATATCTATCATCATAATGTTATTTACATAAGCAACATGTATATTCTACTCTATAACATATCCCCAATATATACTACTATACCATCACATATTTAACAAATCAAATCAAATCAAATCAACTACTCAAGAACTCATACAATAAAACAAGTACACATCATCATATCAAAAATGATCTCATAGTGTATATACATCTCTCGATAGTTTCATGATACAACATCATGGGACAATGACCAATAGCATACATATCATACATCCTCCTCACTACTATTAGAGGCCATTATAGGAGCTCTAGAACTCAAAGCCTTGCCACTTGATCTTTGTCACTATGCTTGAGATTGTTTCTCCTCTAACTAAGTTTGTAGTGGCACCGCCTCAACAACTATATCTGTATATCACCTTGGAGCTGAATTTATCTCTCAAACATGTTCCATGTTAGGCCATATCCTCCAAATTGCTCTCTTTCCCATGCTATCTTGTTCCTAGCCTCATCTCTCTCCAACTAAAACACTCTACATGTGGCCTCTACCACCGCTACATGATTAGATAAGTGATTGTATTCTCCGGTAATGTGTTCCACTCTCTCAAATATCCCTCCTACGAAGACATTTGGGGTCATTTTGCACGTCAAGGTACATACCAATGTATCCACAACCACACTTCAATACTCATCACTTGTAATACCTACACCATCTTAGTACGTCGTTAGCTCATTACATACTCAATATGAATCACACTATAAAATACAAATCACAATATATCTTACTTACATCATACGACTATTTCCACCACTGCATTAGCCTCGGGGTAGGTTTCTGACCTTTGAGTGGCCCTCCTGCTTCCTGCGCACCTGGTGCCTATGCTAATGCATCCAACATGAAAAAAAATAATAGCACCCATTGGTACTCCACCCACCACTAATTGTAGGCTAGGGTACACCATGTGTCATCCGCTCAAATCAAAACTATCTCCTTAGCCGCTTCATCCATACCTATCAGGCGTAAGTGGGATCCTATGTTACTTAGCCTTTCCCTAACTCTCCTCTTGGAATGAATCAATATATGTCATACTTACGTCTCTGGAGGACATCATAGGTTATCCCAAACTTTCATGACACATTCTCATACTGAAAGAACTCGTCCACTCCTAGAAACCTGTCCTTTAACCACATATTGCATGGACATGTATGTCATGGTATCAAACCCACGAACCCTCGGTCCAACCCATCTAAATGTAAAAATATTTGGTCGCACCAATCTACTTGCAGACTACATATTATGCTAAAAATGTAATATATTAGCCTAATTTAATGTAAGTTTTTAATAAATAACAAATAAATAAATAAAGGAATTAACCCAAGAAAAATAAGCAATGAAATATAGAAACCCTAAAGTGCAAATAGGGTTAGAAGAGCCTAAGTTGATTCACAAAGGTCGCGGGACTGTGTCGTAGTGGCAATCAACTAAATAGGAATAGAAAATGCATATTTGAGTGATATAGCTAGGTTGGGGCACTTGGATAAGGATGGGGGAGCCTGGAGAAGGATGGGGATGTTTGGGATGCTCTGATCTGAATTTTAGGTTCCCTGGTATGTGAAAATGGTTGGAACCTGGTTCTGACAGGGTCGATAGATCTTTGCACTTGTTCACTTCTTGTTGCATGTATGTCTCTGAACTTTTATGGATGTCACTATAAATATGGAATGAAATAATCACTTGTAAAACCCCAAACAAAACATAAAAATTTTAAAAAATAAAGATGCATATGAATGGGTTAGACTTTCCTCAACTGCCACAATGGTGGTGTTATCACCAAATCATAGCACCCTCCGATTTTCACAAGTGTGTGTGCTTGAGCTCACGATGTGACTGGGTAACATGGGTACTATCTCCAAGTTGTGGGACTTGTTACTTGAGATAGACCTCCAAAGAAAGTTAGTTCTTCTTCCTAATCCTAGTCCAAACTAATTCTACTAAGATGAAGCTACTAACTATCTCTATCCTACAATTTCTAAGGGGCTGGGGAGAGAGCAATAACATGCAAATGAATCAAAACTACACTACATAGGTGATGAACCAAAATAAGGGAATGAGAACAATTTCCAATGTGTGAAAATGGAAGAAAATACATATCAGAGAGGGTGATGATAATTCTCCACAGTTTAATAATAGCATTCAAAAGACATTTCCATGCATACACAATAATAATAGGTCCATGTAAGAGTATAGAGTAGACATGAACATATGTAATAACATTAGATAGGCAAGGAAAATGCAAAAAACTCAACAAGGGATGATATATCCATAAAACTTGAATCTATTGCTTCATTAATATGCACAGTCCAAAATATTACAAATAAAAGGCCTGTATAACCATACAAAAAGTCCATTACAAAGGCTTACAACACATTGGCTTCACAAAACCAAAAATGACATAGTTTTTCTACTCAAACTATGCTCTTCTAGAATGAACCCAACACATCAATTTATAGAATTTTGAGAGGAGAGAGAGAGGGGATGCAATTCCTGAAATTCCCTTTCCCATCGATTGCAAGTCATGATAAATGAGTGTGGTTTTTGGTTTTAGACCTTCAGAAGCAATCTCAAGATTCCCCATAATTTGCAGCAATGAAGAATGATTTCCCATGCTCATTAAATTCTTCTCCAACCACTTTTCAATAACCAAATATAATTGGGAAAATTTTCCCTTAAAATTGCCATCAAATATTTATCAATTTCTACATTTCTTTATTGTTGTGCGTTGTACTTGAAACCACGATTCCAATGAGACCAATTTTGTCAAAATATGTTAAAAATTGCTCAAGTTATGACCCTTTGAGTTTTTCAGGGATTTCTTGCATTTTACAAGACTGAACATTTAAATTTTTGGATCTGGAGATGTTTCTTTTATTTTCATCACCTACCCTCATTAAAAATAAGAAAGCTAATTTTTTTTTATTATAAAGTATGTTGAGAGATTTCTGAAAAGTCCAATTTTGTCAAAATTGGAGCTTCGGGTCAAAATTTATGCCCATTTGAAGTTCAGGGTCAAGGTTTTCCAAGCGGGATCTCATAATGTTATTACAGATGTTTGCGTCTATTCTATGCTCTTGCAGGGACATATTATTATTGTGTATACATGGAAATGTGTTGCGAATGCTATTATTAGACTGTGGAGAACTATCATCACCCTCTTTGATCTGCATTTTTCTTCCATTTCCACACATTGGAAATTGTTCTCATTCCCTTCTTTTGGTACATCACCTCTATAGTGTAGTTTTCCTTCATTTGTATGTTATTTCTCTCTCTCATGATCCCTGGGAAATTTTAGGATAAAGATAGTTAGTAGCTTCATCTTTGTAGATTTAGTTTGCACTAGGATTAAGAAGAAGAACCAACTTTCTCAGGAGGTCTATCTCAAGTAGAAATTCCCACAACTGTGGAGATAGTACACATGTTACCCAATCACATTGTGAGCTTAAGCACACACACTTCTGTAAATCAGAGGGTGTTGTGATTCGGTTATAATAGTTATGGCATGCCTAGTGAGACATTAGAATGTTTCAATTATAATGAGTCGCAAAAAGTTTGCATGTTAACAAAACCATTGTTGTGAACATCCAACTACTTAGTAAGAGGCTTTGAAATTCATTCCAACAGGCTATAGTTGACTGCAACAATTATAAGTATCAACATGATTTTAGATTTTTCTAAACTCAGCTTCTTCTTCTCGGGTAGATTAATGGTAAACAACACCGTCAAGAAAATAGAGAGTAATAAATACATATGATTCTTGGCAGTTATCTCTAGGTAGAGGAATAAGGGGAAGAAAATCTCAAAGGTTTCAACCTTTTGTGAATAAAACACTATGCATTGCACATCCACCTGTTAGAGGACCCACCTTGCTCTATATGGGAAATGAATTTGATGTTGTTAGTTACCAGATTTTAATAGGCACAACCTGCAGATGCTCTTAACCACTACAATAGCCACCAAAGGTTCCTCATAAGATCGTTCAACATGGTATTTTTTTACATTATTCGTAATAGCTTGTTAGTGGAAAAATGATATAACTAATACTACAAGATCAATATAGCAATCTAGGATTTCACATAGGAATTGAACCTTATAAGGCTTTAAGTTCATTGTACAAGGGGTGTAAGCATGATACAAGATAGTAGTGAAGGGGTCGGCTTGGGCTTGCCCTTTCACATTGATGAGTAACTCTTTGCAATGGTGTAGGAGTACCTATCCAGTAATTTATGCCTCTTAATTGTAAACCAGCTACTTCATAGTCAATCTTGGTTGCTTTTAGATAGGCATACAAATTGTCAATTTATGGATTGGAGTTCATGCTAGTCACAATAAATATGAACACACATAATGAGCTTTACTGGAACTACGATATTCAACTTCCATTATTATAATTAGTTTCCATGGTATAGAAGTTATCACATGCCAATGTTACACTAGTAGTAAAAGGTGTATTGTCTATACTTCGAAAAATATACAAAACTCATGACATTCGAAATGGTTTTTCAAGTTTTTCACTCTTAGGTAGCAACTTTACCCATATGTTTTAATATTAGCTATTTTAGCCTGAAAATTTCTTATTTTAAAGTAATGTTTAAGCTATGCACCTAGGCTAAGTTTAATGTAAATATCTATTTAGGAGAAATAAGATCCAATGATTAGTGAAGCACCTACATTAGCTCTAAGCCCTGCTCTAGACTATTATATAGTTTGACAGAAGCTTCTACCTCATCTTATAGTACATTCAAATGAGCTGTGAAAAAGTCATGATTTAGCTGCATTATACTTTTGGTATGTGATTTGTTGTGACACTTATGTTACTGGCTACTTTTTCCTAAATTTTCATTCTCATAATAGCCTCAAATGGTTTCTTTCTTAAACCAATAGATCAATTTGTTTCAGCGTAATATGCCACTATTTCAAACTTGAAAATTCACCCCGAGCATTCCAATTCAAAACCTCAATTGTGTATTCATGTCCATTGCACACACATACAAACCTAATGTTATTGCATCCATATCTAGAGCCTAGTCACCATTGGAATTAAAACATGAAAGAATATTAGACTGAGAGCTTACAATGAATCAACCTCATGACCAGTGGTTTTTTTTCAATGGACTTATTGATTGTGGCTCTTATGGTGACATCATTGGTAAGTCCAAACTAAGTGGATAGCTCAATGATATGAATCAATAGTCACCAACTCAGCAAGAGGCTCCTCATCGTATGAAACCACACTTGTCAATTGTCGAAATTTGGACGATTCGGTGTTGGGTGATAGATTATCAAGTTGGATTCCTTCATAAAGTACATCATGCCACACAAATCGCAAACCTATAGAAATACAGATAAATCTTGTGAGATGTAAAGTAATACAAAAGGTGACCCATATTTTTACAATATTTGACACTTTTTAACCCAACAAGGCATTGGCAACCAAAATGCAGCTCCCAATGTGCAAGGTCAGCCCAAGCCACCTTCTAGATCAACTCAAATGTCATTTCTAACAACCCATGTGTAAGAAAAAACTATGCAAAGAAAGGGGTAGTAGAGAGATATCTCATCTCCATTCAACATCATTGAGTAGATTAAGAAAATGAATGTAAACATATCAATGTGGGAGTTATTAGTTATTCCAGGACAAAGAGACCTATTATAAGTTGCTATGGAGAATTGGTCAGCATCAAATCAATCATCTAATCAACATGAAAAGGTGTTTACCAATGAAACTCAGTAAGGAGGAAATCAGGGAGGCCACCAAGGCAAAAAATTAAATCCCCCACCATTCTATATCTCATTGATCATCAGAGATAAGTTGGTGCATAATTACATGATTGATTTGTGAACAAGTAGGTCTCTAATGCTAAAACAAATAGATGATTAGCTGGGTCTTCATAATGAATTCATTTCTAGAGGTGTGGTGAAATCGGATGGTACAATAGTAATAAAGGTTGGAGTAATCAAAGGATTGAGCCTCACATTTCATGCATGTCCCTATGTGACCGTCTTATAAGATGTGTCAGTCATAGACTTGACACCACTCTTTGTATTGTGTTTGTCAAGAGACTTCACCACTAAAATTGGAGGCTATTTTTCTACTGATTGGTCATACATGCTGTTCAGAATGAGGTATGGAGCTAAGGCTATAATCAGATTTGATCCTATTGCAAACTTTAATATTGAGCCTCATACACCAAATCTAATCAATGTAAATTACTCAACATTTGATCAAGAAGATTTCCCAATAACTTATGAACCAGATTCCAAAGTCAGAAGTATTCTGGACTTAACTCTTGATGATTGGTCCAATAAAAGGAATGATTTTGATCCCTACAAGGAAATGGAAGAAGTTTAATTAGGAGTCTTTTGTTTACACGAAGAAAATCAACTTCTCCCTAGCATTACCAAGCCAGATGCTAAAGATGATAATGAAGTATGGTAGTTTTTCTTTGATGGCTCAAGGAGTAGGTAAGGTACAGGAGGAGGAGCTATGCTTGTTTCACCACAAAGTACAAAATATTACTCAGCTTTCCATTTTCAATTTTCCTACTCAAACAACACAGCTGAGTATGAAGCCTTAATTCATGGATTGTATTGGGCAAGAAAGAGAGGTATTAAAAACTTACAAGTATTTAGGGATAGTGAGTTGATCGTGAACCAAGTAAAAGAATAAAATTCTTCCAAGAATGATCTTTTGAAGAATAAAAAAAGTAGGGTATGGGGCATCATTGAATATTTTAAAGCTTTTAACATCAATTCCATCCCAAGAAGGAAGAATGAAGTAGCAGACAGACTTGCAGCCATTGAGGTAGTTTTTGATGTTGTGGAAAGTATCAAAAGTGAGAAAACTTAGTGACATATCAAGGTTGTGGCAAGACCAGTTGTCCTAGACAATAATGCAAGTTGGAAAGTCTTTGAGAATGATCAAAAAAATGTCAATTTTCTATAGGAAGAAGTTGAGTTCTCTACTAGAAACCAATACAAGTTGGAGCAGCAGTATGGTGACCAAGTGGTGCAACTAAGGACTAAAAAATTACCGAAAGGCCTTATGACTTTAGAATCAATCTTCAACCCAGATGATCAATTCCAAAAAGAGAAGGCAAATATTAAGGTAAAGGGTGAATATTCAGAGCCTATTTTAGTAGGTGAAGGTAGGACATTGCAAATTGGAAAAATAAGTAATCGACAAGAGAAATCTGATTTTTTTCAACTTTTTCAATAATTTCTAGATGTCTTTTCCTAGACTTGTAAGGATTTAAGAGGTTCCAATCCAAAGTTAGCACAACAAACTTTTGATATAGATCTAGAATACAAGCCCATCAGGAAAAAGAAAAGGCCGGTGAATCCTCATATCGAACCTCTCATGAGGAAATAACTAAACAAGATACTTAAGGCTAGCATCATCTTTCCTATCAAACATTCAAGTTGGGTTACAAATCTGGTGCCGGTGAGAAAGAGTAATGGAGAAATAATATTGTGTATAGACTTATGACATTTTAATAGAGCTTCGCTCAAAGATCACTATCCACTCCCTTCAATGGAGAAAATATTGTAGGTTGTAGCTGGTTCAAAAAGGTTCTCATTGTGAAATAACTACTCAGGCTGTAATCAAATAATGGTGAAGGAAGAAGATCAGTTCAAGACAACCTTCACTACAAAATGGGGCACATTCACTTATAAGAAGATTCCATTTGGATTTTAAAATGTCAGAGCAACATTTCAACGAGCTATTGATATGGAGTTCAAAGGCTTAATCAACAAGATGGTGCTGGTATATCTAGATGATATCACTTTCTTCTCAAAGAATGCAGTGGACCATCTCCTTCACCTCAAGCAAGTATTTTAAAGGTGTAGAAGATTCAGAGTGTCGTTGAATCTGAAAAATTGTGTATTCTTGGCACATGAGGGAAAGTTGTTTGGCCATGTTGTTTCAAAATAAGGATTGGCAATTGATCCTGAAAGAGTTGAAGCCATCTATAATACTTTAACCAATGACACATTATAAGATCACATCTATCAAAAGCTTCTTGGGATTTATGATCTAATTTGTCCACATAGTTTGTGACCAATTGAAGTGAATGGAGAAGTTCTTGTGACAACCATTAATAATGATTGTCCTCAATAAGGAGTCTTCTGAGGATAAAAGTCGATTCCATGAAAGGAAAAGATATTTTTGAGGCTATCAAGCATGCAATATCACAAGCTCCAAATCTTATCAACTCATATTTCTCCAAAGACTTCATGTTATATGATTTTGGAGGATCAGATACAATCTCAACTATCTTGGTACAACTGAATAGAGAAGGTTTAGAACATCCCATATCATTCTTCAGTCAAATCCTGGAAGATTACGAAGTAAGGTATTGTTTTATTAAAAATAATTTTCTTATTGTCATTAGGGGTTTGAAGAAGTTCAGAAACTTGGTCTCGAACAATAAGATTCAACTACTAGTGTCTCATGCTAGTGTCAAGGACTTTCTCTTAAACAAATATCTAAACGAGAAGAGGGAGGGTTGGATCACTCAGGTGATGGAATATGATATTGAAATCAAAGTGACTAAGCTTGTTCATGGAAAAGGTTTATGTGAGAATCTCACTTCCAAAAAACAAGCCGAGTCAAAAATTGAAGAAGAGGTTGTCTTGCTACTGCAAAATGATCAAGAATATCCAGTAAATGATGCACCCATTCTATGTTGGACTCAAGACATGGTACATTATCTCCAAATAGGTTTTTTCCCTCTAGAATGGAACAACGCTAAGAGGATATATTTCAGATTAAAATGCATTTCGTATGTGCTCATTGATGGCATCCTATTCAAGAAGGATATGAATGGGGTGTTATTGAGATGTGTCCCAAAAAATCATATTGAGAAGTTATTACATGAGTTCCATGGTGTAGAAGCAGGAGGCCACTTTTCTCCATGAGTAACAACTCTCAGGATCATGAAAGTTTGTTACTATTGGCCTACGGTGTTTACTGATTGCTACTCATAGATTAAAAGGTGCAAGAAGTGTGCACTTTTCATAGGAAAAGAAAGACTAATAGCGCTGCCCCTTTTTCCAATCTCAGTAGATCGGTCATTCATACAATGGGGATTGGAATTCATTGGAGTTATCAATCCAAATTAAATTCAAGGCCACAAGTGGATACTTACAGAAATAGACTATTTCACCAAGTGGACTAAAGTAATGACAATTAAGGAGGAAAATGAATCCAACATCTTAGATTTCTATGAGAGGATAGTTTGAGTAGGAAAACTCTGTCATTTTGGTTTTGTGAAACAATGTGTTGCAGGCCTTTGTAGTGGACTCCTTGCATGGTGATCCAAACCTTTCCTTTGTAATAGTTTGGATTGTGCATATTCATGACAAAATAGATTCAAGTTTTCTAGATGTATCTTCCCTTGCTGCATTTTTTGCATTATATTTGCCTCTCTAATGTTATTACAGATGTTTGTGTCTATTTTATACTCTTGCAGGGGCCTATTATTATTGTGTATGCATGGAATTGTGTTGTGAATGCTATTATTCGACTGTGGAGAACTGTCATCACCCTCTCTTATCTGCATTTTTCTTCCATTTTCACACATTTAAAATTGTTCTCATTCCCTTATTTTGGTGCATCACCTTTATAGTGTAGTTTTCCTTCATTTGCATGTTGTTTCTCTCTCCCTGGTCCCTTGGAAATTGTAGAACAGATATAGTTAGTAGATTCATCTCAATAGAGTTAGTTTGCACTAGGATTAGGAAGAAGAACCATATTTCTCTTGAGTTTTATCTCAAGTAACAAGTCCCACAACTTGGAGATAGTTGTTATGAATAAAACTTAGCTTAATTCATCATTAGTTGATACTTGAATAAATGTAATAAGTTAAAGTATTTAATTAAATACTTTAACTTATGTCAATAAATATTAGTTGTCCTTAGTTGTTAGTTAACTAAGTGATAGTGTTCTCATCCCAATGTTTGTGGGATCATATTCTATCTTGCATATTTTGTTCCTGGATGATTTCAATGAGGGGAAATAGGGGCAGTTAGGGGCAATATGTTATTTCTACATATTTGCTTAGATTAGATTTATTTGTTTCCATATATTATGGATGAGATAGAAGCTGTCCAATATCTATAAATATTGTAGATCTCTCATTTTTCTGTAATGCTTGATTTTGATATTAATAAAATACACAAGCACCATCTTGTTTCTGTGTAAAACTTCTTTGTCAATATTTTTTTCAAGTATTCATTGTCAAGATTTGGTATCAGAGTAGTATTCTAATCCAGAGAGGAGTGTAGGAAGTTTTAGGGAAGTTTAGGGAGATCTGGAGAAATTACAGAGCTAGGAGGAGCCATAGATGCCCCCAGCCATTTCACAGCCCCTACCCAACTCCACACCCTGAATCACAGTTGATTGTAGTTGAAGAACACCTAGAGTGTAATCACATGCCTTTGTAGACTTGGATGCTAATCTGTTGTAAAAGGTGAAATTGTTTCATTCTCTGGTATTTAAAAAAAAAAATTACCTGTACGTGCATTTTTTAAAATTGGAAGCATTTAAATATACACACACACACACACACACAATATTTTTGATCTGTGGGTACCCAAGCTTTTCAAGCTCCCCACATTACTTGTTCTTCCTCTTCTCTTTATTTGAGAATTTAAGAAAGGAGATCCAATCAAACGTGGAAGGTTCTCTATGAACCTACATCTTCTAGATGAGTAGAAGATCACATATTTGAATGATCTGCAACTTTCCTACATCCAAAATGAAGAATACAAATTGAACAAGGAGAATATTTGTAACTTGCAACAAAAGAGCTACATTGGAAGAAGGAAGAACAAGTTTCCTCCAAGCAAAAGAAATACCCGCGTACAAAGAGAAACAATAAAAGAAAAGTGTGGCCAAGGGTTATTATAACGCATATGTAAAGTGGATGAACTGTAGTTGCACCCTAAAATGCACTATGCATGCATGTAATTCGTTACCTGCATTCGGTTTTAACAAATTAGATTTTTAAAAAAATTCCTTTTTTTGGACGTCGTGAAAAAAATTAGAAGGAAAGAAAAATTCCACTTTTGGAAAGGGGCCCAGAAAGATATTAAAATTGCAATTTAAAAAAGGCATAACTTTCAACTGGTACCTCAGATTGAGGTGTCATTTTTTTTTAAGTGTGTGTTTTTGTGAGATCTACGTCTTGGTCTAGTTTTTAATCATATTTGGAAAATATTTATATTGTAAAAGTTGTAAAAATAGGATTTTTGTATTTGAAAAGAGGCCAAAGAGTCCAAGAGAGCCATTTTATTTTTGTAATTTGGCCACAAATCCAAATTTGTAACAGGGCCAATAGTGCAAAAAATTCATTGCACACGGTTGAAAAGGAGCCCAAAAATAAATAAAATAATATTTTTTGGGGGGGTGTGCATGCTTTAAGGGGGAAAAGTGTTCAATTTTTGCTTCTACCATTTATCACTTTTCACAATGGTTGTAATTACGGTGCCGAAGTTATTTTTGCCAGATTCTCAACTTTCGTGTTATGATAATTATCCAGCATGGAAAACAAAAATTCACGCACAACTTGATTTTGAAACTCTATGGACCGTTGTTTCTAGTACATTAACAACATTTGTAACAGATGTTACACAACAAACTACATTTGATCGTGCAAATCAAAAAGCAAAGTTAATAATCTTGTTTAGTGTTTCAGACGAGGTACAACCTCATATTCGTGAATCCACAACAACAAAATAATCTTGGGACAAGTTGAAAACAATATATGAGTCAAAAAATAAGAACACAATACTTCCTCTCCAAAGTCAACTATTAAACTTTAAAATGTAACCAACTAAGAAAGTTGAAATGTTTTTGAGAAGAGTGGCAAATTTGCATGCATCACTTCAAGCTTTGGAAGAAGAAGTAACTGACACATCACTTGTGCTTATAGTATTGAGAGCTCTTTCTGCTTCTTATAGGATTTTTGTGACCACGTTAAACATAACTGGTCAAACAACAACTTTTGAAGAGTTATTAAATATGCTCCAATAAGAAGAATCTATTCACTCAACTATTGAAACTGAAGAGCAGGCACTTGCTTCTAATCAAAAAGGGAAAAAATAGGTGAAGTCAAGTAAACAACCTCAGAAGCAAGGTAATTCTCAACAAGGCCAAAAGGACCAACAAAAATGTCTTATTTGTGGTCGAAAAGGACATGAGTTAAAAATATGTTGGTACAACACATTCCAACAAGGATCATCAAGTGGTAAAAATACTAATTACCAACAAACAAAATCAGTCCAACAACAGAGTAAACAGGGACAAAATTATCAATAGTGGAAGAAGAAAACAACTCAACAAGGAAATATAGCCGAACAGGAAGATCAATTTGATGATAATGACTTCATCTATTCTACACAGTCAAACGAAGTATCCAATTCTACAAATGAAATTTGGTATGTCGACTCGGGTGCAACTCGACACATGACAAGAAAGAAAGATTTGTTCTTCATAATGAGTAAAACACCCACTAAAAATCATGTCTCTTTGGGTGATGATACATCATAAAGTGTTGAAGGCATTGGTACCATTTCACTACCACCTGGGCAACATAATTGTAAAATTATAGATGTTCTTTATGTCCCTAGTTTAACAAAAAATCTATTATCCGTGAGTCAATTATTAGATCAGAATCTCAAAATTGACTTTGATTGTAAAGGTGGTAAAAAGATGTGCCTAACTCGAGATAAGTCACAAAGCTCAAAAATTGTTGTAAAAGCTTCGAATGTTGGAAGAATGTTTCAGTTGGATTTTTTTCAACAAAATGATCAAGTACTTTTAGCCAAGGATACATCATCATCTCAACTATGGCATCGAATACTTGGACATGTGAGTTTTGGCTATCTTGACACACTTATTCGATACGACATGGTTAAGGGTTTACCACCTCTAAAAAAGGGTATAGATAAATTTCAACATTGTTTGGTAGGAAAACAAAATAGAGCACCATTCAAACATAGTACATTTCAAGCTAAGGAAAAACTTGACTTGGTGCATACCGATTTGTGCAGACCAATGAGACCTAGCCACTCTGGGTTTCAATATTTCATGCTCTTTGTTGATGATTTTTCAAGAAAAATGTGGATATACTGTCTTTCTACAAAAGACCAAGATTTTGAATTCAAGAAGTTTAAAGCCCTTGTTGAAACAGAGTCTTGTAGGAAAATAAAAACACTCCACTCAGATCGAGGGGGATAATACACCAGCAATGAGTTCAATGATTTTTTGAAAACACATTACATTCGTTGTCAAATGGCTCCTCCTCACACACTGCAAAAAAATGGTATTGTTGAAAGGATAAATCGTATTATCATGGATATGGTGCGATGTATGATTGATGATGGAGGTTTATCAAAAACATTTTGGGTCGAAGCAGCTAAAACAGCAATGTATTTACTAAACAGAGTTCCCACTACAACTCTTGATGGAGTAACACCACATGAAGCATGGTCAGGGCATAAGCCATCTATTTCACACCTTAGAGTTTTTGGATGTAAAGCAAGTATGCACATTCCTAAGAAACAAAGAACTAAGCTTGATATTAAATCAGAAAAAATTATCTTCTTTGGATACAGTGATGAAGCACCTGGCTTTAGACTTATGAATCCAAGAACAAGAATGGTATACACTAGTCGGGATGTTGAGTTCTTTGAGAAGAAATAAGAAGATGCTCCTTCCATACACTCACATGATGAAAAAATAATCCCTACAGTAAAAAAAAAGGATGGTAATCACTTTGATGATGACAGTGATGATGGGGAAGACAATGAAATTTAACCTCCCATAGGAACCATAAAAAGTATGCCTAAATGGTATACAAGTATGATTAGAGATGTAAAATTGTATAGTGTCCCCGACACATCTACCACTGGAATGAGGACTCGCAGTATGGCTTGAAATGAGGTCAATTTGGCCTTAATGAGTAAAGTTGTTGAAACTATTGAGCCATCCTCAGTTTCAAAAGCCCTACAGTCTAACCCTTGGAAAGATGCTATGGATGCAGAATATAAGTCACTTATGAAAAATAATACATGGCAACTTACAAATCTTCCACAGGTAAAAATTTGATTGGATGCAGATGGATCTTCAAAATGAAGTACAAAGCAGATGACAAAATTGATAAGCATAAGGCTAAAATAGTTGCTAAGGGATATGCTCAAAAAGAAGGCATTGATTATGAGGAGACTTTTTCTCCCACAGCTAAGATAAAAACTTTCAAGTCAATATTCACTCTAGCTACACAATTTGGTTGGAAAATACACCAAATGGATGTGAAAATTGCCTTTCTTAATGGTGATTTACAGGAAGAAGTTTACATGAATCAACCAGAAGGTTTTGTCATACCAGGTATAGATGAAAAGGTATGTAAACTAATAAAATCACTATATGGTCTAAAGCAATCTCCCAGGGCATGGTACATAAAAATCGACGAGCATCTCATTCAACATGGATTCAACAAGAGTCCATATAATCCTAATCTCTATCTCAAAAAGAAATGGGGGGAGATAGTGATCGTTGTAGTATATGTCAATGATCTAGTCATCACTGGAGGATCAGTGAGGATGATTGAGTCAACAAAGAAAGATCTAACATGATCATTCAACATGACCGATCTCGGGCTTCTGCATTATTATCTTGGACTTGAAGTTTAGCAAAAATAAAATCATATCTTTGTGTCACAATTGAAATACACCAAGAAAATGCTTGAGAAATTCAATATGATGGATTGTAAGCCATTTTCCATGCCTATAGAGACAAGACTTCAACTGTCTCAAACAGATCCATCACCACAAGTAAATGCAACTCTCTATCGGTAGTTGATTAGGAGTCTCATCTACTTGACTTACACTAGGCTGGATATCAGCTATGTAGTCAGCTATCTTTCACAGTTCATGTAAGAACCAAGGGTTTATCACTGGAAAGTAGCAAAGCGGATACTGAGGTACATCAAAGGAACTATGGACTATGGCCTAGAATACAAGAAGAATAATAACTTCTTCTTGACAGGATATTCAAATTCAGATCATGCAGGAAACATAGATGATAGGAAATCCACTTCAGGATTTGTATTCTTTTTAGGATCTAGACCAATATCATGGGGGAGTGAGAAGTAAACTTGTGTTTCAAGATCCTCCATAGAATCATAATATCGTGCAGCAAGTGGAGTTGTTTGTGAAGTGATATGGCTCCGATGTATACTTGAAGGATTGGGAATACCATAGAAATATCCAACTATCCTACATGTTGATAACTAAGGAGTAGTAAAACTTGTTCAGAATCTAATTTTTCATGAGCACACCAAACACATTGAGGTGCAGGTACATTTCATTTGTGAACATGTTCAAAACAACAACATCCAACTCCAATATTGCGCAACAGATATGCAACGTGCAGATGTCTTCACAAAATCACTTGCTCGAGGTAAATTTGAGGGTTTTAGATAATTTCTCTCCTGTTCACTTGAGATCATGTTGAATTAAGGGGGGGAATGTTATGAATAAAACTTAGCTTAATTCATCATTAGTTGATATTTGAATAAATGTAATAAGTTAAAGTATTTAATTAAATACTTTAACTTATGTCAATAAATATTAGTTGTCCTTAGTTGTTAGTTAATTAAGTGATAATGTTCTCATCCCAATGTTTTTGGGATCATATTCTATCTTGCATATTTTGTTCCCGAATGATTTCCATGAGGGGCAATAGGAGCAGTTAGGGGAAATATGCTATTTCTGCATATTTGCTTAGATTAGATTATTTGTTTCCTGTTATCCTGTAAAATTGAAAAAGGCAATTTTGTAGGTAACCATACCAAAATTTCATTCTAGTCCCCTAAGAAGGCCTACTAACGTTCAAAATGGCTTAAAATTTCCCTTCTGAAAAACAAGTTTTAAAGAACTTAGCCATTTTTCAGCCTTTTGAGTTGGGCACAAAAATCATTGTGTCAAGATCTAGAAAAGTGTGCCCCTTTGAAGATCCTTTGGCACCCTAAAAGGCATATCAACATGACAAAAGTTGCGCCCCTAAGGTGCTAAGATTGACATGTCAACATCCTCAAGCCTGCGCCAAAGAAATGCACCTTTGGCGCAAAAATTGATGTGTCGACACATAAAAATGTGTGCCCCTTTTCCCCTTGGCACTAAAAATGTTATGTCGACATTAAAGAACATGCACTAAAGATACATTTATAATCATGTTAACATCCTGAAAAGTGTGCCATAGGCACTAAAAACATGGTGTTGACACTTCACCAACCGCGCTAAAGGTGGTTGGTGGCGCAATAAATGTGGTATTTTCCTATATATATGCGGTTCACACCTGTCATTTTCACGACTTAAAAATTGTGAAAAGTTATTCCTCTATGATTGTCAGCCTTTCTCGTTAGCCTCACATGTCATTCCTTCATCATTATTTATCCCCGGTAAGTGGTTTTTATCCCTCACTACTGTTTGTAGTTTTGTTTCTTGGTTGTCAGTGGTTTTAGGTTTGTTATAAAAAGGTTAAATCTAAAAATCTAAATGAAAAAACTTAAACTATTTGAAACACCATTATCCCTCCTTCCAGATCTATAAATTTGGGAAGGCTCTACCTCTGAATAAACCATCCTTTATATCTAAGAAGGATCTTGCCTTGCTGCAAATCCCACAAACCCTCTCTTTGACACTTTGCAAAAATTAAAAAGGGAGAGAAAAGGGTCATACAAAGGGAAAAGAGATCAAAAAATGCAAAAAGTAGTCTTTTTCCTTTGGTGTGTTGTCCTTTCATGTTGTAAACACCGCAGTCACGTCAAGGTGCACTATCCCTGTATGTGACATATTCTTAACCTACACCAAGTATAAGCACAACAAATCTCCTCAAAGCGCAGGCACATCCCAATCAACATATACATTCGATGTTGTGTTCCCCAAATATGTACCCTTTATAAAACCCTTTGGAACATTAAGCTTCTATGCAACACATTCCAAAACCATGCCTTGGGTGCACTGTAAAACCATGCAACATCATCTTTAGCAGCGCCCAGTTAGAAATTTTCCTAAGGCGTTGGCGCATAAATCTTAACACCAACACTGCATGTTGTGTGTTACAAACCCATGCCCTACACCTTTCTCTTTGGCGCTAAGATCTTTCGTGTAACACTCCTAAAAAGTGTGCCCCTATATAATCATTTGGTGTGGCTTTCCCCCTTTCAACACAAGCACATATTTTTACATGTTGACATCCTCAAAAGTACACCCAGCCTGTTTAAGCCACTGCAACATGCTATAAACCTGCACCTTGCGCCTTAAGGCTTATAATAGCTCATTTTTCCGTTCTGCAAGCTATTATTATCAATAACATGATGGATGACATGGCTCTTCTATGTCGGAACTATTTGATTCCCCATGCAGAGCAACATCATCCATCCTCAAGCTCACACATGTCTTTGTTGAGCAAGAAGCCAACTAAGTCTAAAGGAAAAGCTAAGTTGACAGAGCAAGAAATGAAATACAAATATCAGAAGGTCAGGATGCCTAACTCACTTGCAGAATGCAGTCTCAACATCAGAGACTTAGATCTTGGACACATAGATATGGACAATTTTTGGGCCAGAACCAAACAAGTTACCGGTAGCCCATGGATGGACAAACTGGTAGGCAGCAGGCTACACTTTGCAGCAGGACTCCCAATAAGTGCAATAAACAATGAGTTCATCATGTTGGTGGCCCATTGTTACAATAAAGACACAAGATGTGTCAAAGATAAGGAGGGCAAGGTGATTATCAACCTCACCGCCCACCACTTCAAAATCATGTTGGGCATTCCTCACCACAGCCAGTATGTAGCATTAAGCATTGAAGAATGCTTAAAAACATGGACCGACAATGAAGACAAATGTATGCAGATGATGAATGAGGTTTACCTGAAGAACAAAAAGGTGGTGAGCAGATGTCCGCAGACCATCCACTGCAGTGATTTCTCATAGGAGCTAAGTGATACCATCACTTTCCTCAGCAAATTATTATGGCTTCCTGATGCCCTCTACTTTCACAAATGGATGCTCATGTACTTAGAGACCATGAGAAAGAATGTTCCTGAGAAACGTTTCAGCTGGGGAGAGATTATTAGTGATACTATCTCACAGAAAATCCAACAGGTTTTAACGATTGAGAGGTTCTATATGAACTCCTATGTCGTATATGGCGTTGCCTCATAGAGAGATTACCGAAACTCCCTCCCCAAGGAAAATATCGATCCCATCCATGTCCGAGAGATCTAGGACATATGGATAGACGTGAACCATGAAGTTGAAATCAGGTGAAAGGATCACTCCTGGCTGGCACTGGTAGAGATCATGCACTATGGAGTTTCCATCATCCCAAAAGATTTCCAAGAAACTTATCAGAAAATTGATTAGGTTTACCTTGACACGGATGGAGATGATTGGTTGTTTGCAAGGATCGATAGGACCAAGGTGACCAAGACCATAGAAGAAAGGGTCCAACCCACCTTGCAATGCACTGAGCATTGGTGCAAATGAAATGGTCTCATCTACCTTGGAGTGGATTTCAATACTTCCCCCTTAGGAAGAGTGCCTCCTAAGCTAGATCACTTGCCAAAGGAAAAAGGAAAGGATGAAGTTAGAGAGTCAAACAAGCAAGAGAAAGCTCCTGATAGCCCTCCTTCTGCCTCAAAGAAAATAGTGGACTTAGTATCCCTAGGATGAGAAGAAGTGGTAGATATTCTAACGGACACATCCACTCAGGATGTTATCACAGCTACAACTGTGGAGGTGACCTTCATTCCCTTTTCTATTCCCCCTCCTTCTTCTGTCACTCAAACAACCACTCCTTTGGTTGTTTCTTCTCCTCCATCTTCCTCCCTTCCATCTCCCTCCTCTTCCATCTTCTCCTCTCTCATAGATCTTTCCTCTAGCGTTTCCTCCATCCTATCACAGATCCCTTCCATCTCCATGTTCTTCTCTTCCTCTGTAGCAACTCTAAACGCTGTGAGCACTAGTGCATTAGACTCTTTATCCATGCCGCCACCAAGTGTTTCCACTTTCTTCCCCGAGTCCGCTACAGTTGCTCCCCCTTTCACCCCCGTTTCTTCTTCTTCTTCCGATCCCGATCCCCTATGTTCTGGTTGGATCTCCAACCACCTAATTCAACACAAGAGGAAAGTCCCCATTGCAGCTATGGACTTCTCTATCATTCTGACAAAGGGACACAAAAGCAAAAAGTAATAATTCACTTCTCAAAAAGTGCCTCAGGAGAAAGGGTCATGGAGATAGCCTATCTGGATCCCATAAAGAAGAAAGAAGATCTGTCTCCTATAGACTTCACAGTGACTCAAGTCACAATGGGAACATCATCTGAAAGCTTGCAAGGAGAAGCCTTGTGAGCTGTAGATGCCCTCTGCAAGAAGCTACTAGAGGCCAAAGAGGACAATAGAGTGCTCAAAGAATAGAATAAACATCTCCTCTAAGCTTTGCAAAAAAGGGAAAAGCTCCTTCAGGAACTACTGTAGAACCTATTCAAGCTCCCAGCCAAGAGAAAATAGATGAATACATAAATATTACTGAACAGGGTACAGCTGTGTCATCCTAGATTGAGAAGATCCTCTAGGATGGTCAGGTGATAATTGGTAGGTTCATGTTGCTGCACCAAGATATAACTCAAGGAAATAAAGAGCTAGAAGCAGTAGCAGAATCCCTTTCTGAGGAACTGGATAATGCTAAGTTACAGCAAGGAACATTCCAGACAATGGTCAACTGTTCGGTTGATGACTTGTTAAAGGTCGGCATTATCAATCACCCGCAGGCACATTATAAAGCTCTCACAGCTTTATATTACTGGGTCGATCAAATGGAATTCATCCTAGAAAGAATCGAAAAATTCAAGGAAGAAGCCTTGGATGCACTACATAACATGGAGAAAGTAGTTTCGAAGATGTCTCCTAGACTGCTCAATGCATCCTATGAGTTAAGAGAATTAGATGACATGTTCCAATGCTTCAAGGCTATTATCTTTCAAGGTTTGATGCAAGAGGTCACTTTCAATCGAGATTCTATCAACAACCTCTTGGCCTGCTATGAATTTATCGGCTCTTTGATCGATGCAAACAAAGAGTACGCTGATTTGCCCGAAAAGCTAAAAAATGAGAAAGAAACTTGTGAAGTAATTCACGACCATTTCAAAGGTCCTGATCAGTATCAACTTCAAAAAATAATCAGCGAGTTTGCAGAATATCGGGCACAGTGTCATATCGACTCCCCTAAGCCTCAACTAGAAGCTAAGTTTGAGCTGAGAGATGATGATGAATAGCTTCCTCTGAGATGGATTTTTTATTTTTAAAAATATTTAAAATCATGTTGGCACATGTGATGACATCATCCATGTTGTACCATGGGATGTTGCCATCCTAAAAATTTCCCCAAAGTCAACATTTGAATTTTAGATATTTTGTAAATAAGTGGTTGGCTTCTTTTTGTCTTCTTTCTCCTCCTCCTTCTATAAATACTGGAATACTTGTATCCCAGGTGGACAGTTTTGTATGAAAATTAGAAGTGAGGAGAGAAAGACTTTGTACTTTCTTGTAATAGAAGAAAATATTAATACATACATTAAGACTTTGTGCTAAATTTATTTGTTATGTGCATTAGATCTCTCTTAAGTTAGATATGTGTTTCTATTATGTTGGTTTCTTTCTTGCCTTTTTCATTTGTTCATCAATATTGCTTTTTTTTTTATGCAAGCAAGTTTGGCTCTGTTCACTACCATCCCAAAGCTTAAACCTTCTGACCTTTCTATCTTGGAATTCATTTATTTTCTCCCTTCAGATCTATCCTCCCTCCAATTCCTCCCCTCTCACACTTTTGTTCGTCGTTCGAAACTACCTCTACTGGGATGAGATCCCAAACCCCCTGAAGGAAGAATACTGTAAGACTTGCACATGTTCCTACTGGTAGAATAGCAATAAACTAGTTTCGCTTTACTGTCTCAAAGAAGGGCTATGCTCTGAACACTATTGGCCTATTTCCCCACGATCTTCCCATCTGAAATATTTTCAAACCAATAGTTTTTGGTGACTCTGCTGGGGATCGAGCTAAGGAAATAATTTAAAAACTGTGAAAATCACTACCCGGATTTCAATTTTAAACCCTTTGTTAAATTTTTTTTTTAGCAGAAGTGATCGAAACTGAAAAATTTCCTTAGGAAAATCCATAGATCTAGACTAGATAGGAGCTTTTAGTTTGCTAAGTTTGTAGAAATTTTTTTATATTTCCATAGATCTGAGATTCTAACATTTTCTGATATTTTTCAAACCTTACAAAATTTAGTTCAAAGATCAGAAAATCAGCTTTCTAAATAACCCACCTTTTATCCTTGCTAATATTTGTCAAAAAACTAAAATCGATTGTTATTAAAGAAGGTAAAAAAAAGTACATGCTACTGATTTTTGCCAGAAAAATCAGAAAGTACAAACAAAAATATTGTTGTAGATCTGTTCTGAATTATCGCAGATCTAAATGGATACACTGGCGGGTGAATAATTTACTCGTAGTAGAAGGGCTCGTGGAGAAGTTGATCCAATCTTCGATCTACTTCAAAGGCACAATTTTAGTATCACACCAGCACGATTTATTTCATTAAGTTCGGTGGATCGATCAGCAAGAAGTGTCTCTCCTCCACGAAAGAGCCGGGTTTCACAAGGTGTTTTGACAACTATCTGCAGTGCTCTTTTGTTAAGCGGAACCATGCTCCCTGCTCATGTTTTTTTCCCCGAATTTCAAATCGCAGTATCATGGGGAAATTCTATGGGCCCTCTTGCACTACCGCATCCAGTTCACGCCCTCCCTCATAGAAATCACAAGAATTTCACAAAATTTGATTGGAGCGAAAATCAAAGCATGGATGGGCATATTGCTGCATTTATTATTTCATGCGGTATTCTAGACGTGACTCACAAAGATATATCTATACGTCTCTTTCTCGCGACCTTGTAAGGGCCTGCATCATAATGGTTTAACCATTTACTAGCCGGATCCATAACCAGTTGGGCCACATTACGAGCTACATTTGAAGACAGGTATAAGCCTTCAGAAGATGTGTTTGCATTACTGTCAAAGATCAGTCATTTGAAGAAGGAGGCCAATGAAACCATGCATGATTTTATTACCTATTTCAATTCACTAATCAACCATGTGTCACCTGCCAAAATGTCAACACCAGAGAATCAAAAGTGTTTCTTTGTGAACACCATGAGTTCAAGGGTAATTTTCTTACTTTTGCAAGAACAAAACGCCACCTTGGTTCTAGCTCAAGCTGCGACCATTCAGATAGAGGACAACCTACTTATATCTGACGAGTTAAAACAAGAGCTATCCAAATCAAAGGATTTGTCTCCTTCTCAAGCCACCTCGTCAGATCCAACATTCCAAAAGATGGCAAATGATTTTCTCGCATTGAAGAAAAAATTATCCCAAGCTTCGCCTAGCACTCTGTACTGGGATATCCCACGGAGAAATTTCACTCCCAACAATGCCCCCCAAAGGCCACATTTTCCTGCTGCTACTCCAAGGTTAGCACTTGAGGCCCCTCCAGTTAATGCCTTGGTCGAGATCGAAGAATATGATCAAAATTATGAAGAACCTTCGTCAAAAGGCGAAGATGATCAAGATGTCAGTGAACCAACTAACGACTCTACAATCAGGTATATGGAATTTGAAGATGAGGAATCTGATGAAGAGGAAGGTACCCAAGGGTATGCAAGCAGACATTCATATGCTGTTTTCATCTGCTCACAAGGAAAAGAAGTAGAAGTTACTGCTAGAGTATAAAAGGAAAAGGTTGTATTAAATACACCTCCAACCATCGCTAAAAGAGGTAATCCCCTTCCTGTACAACCTCCTATTAAGCCTTTTGTAAAGAAATATTTTCCTCCTGTTTCTCCTCCGAATAAACCTCCCTCCATTCCCATAAAGACCAGTACCACTCCTCTACCATCATGGAATGAAGGACTCATTCCTTCATCAGCGCAACCCTTGGTCGCATTCAATATAGTCGATCATGCCAAAAAGACCAAGATCCAAATGTCTGAAGTTGAGTACCTTCAGTCTAACCCCGAGCATCTCGTTAGATTAACCAAATATATTCAAAGTCAAGCTGCCATTTCTCACCCCATTTATCCAGAAGGAATTCTTTCCACTCCCCCTGCATCCTGCATAAATGTTGCCTCGACATCCATGTCAAGTAAAATTAAACATTTTTATCTGTCCCTCCTAATTAATGGTCACAAGCTAAGCAACTGCATAATTGATTCTATAGCATCCGACAATGTCATGCTAGCAAAGGTCACCCATGCTTTGGGCCTCACACTCACTAAACCTTTCGACAGGTGTTACTCCATGGAAACCAAGTAGGTACCATTAATAGGTCAGATCAAGGATGCACAGTTCGCATTCGCAGCATTCCCAGAGAAAAGAGTTAAAATGAATATTTTCATGGCTGATATTCTAGTGGCGTACAAAATATTACTAGGGAGGATTTTTTACGGGGAAGTTGGTGAATAAATCCATATGGACTGGTCCAAAGCCAGAATCTCTGTCAAAGGAGTAATGTAGATGTTGGAGCCTGAATCACAAAAGAAATATCTGGTCACCAATTCTAACAACCCCAATGCCCAGATTCTCTTTGAATCATTAGGGATGGGAACTATTTCTTGTCTACTGACTCCGATAAAATGGAGGTTCTCATCCAAGAGGAGGACCTCAACAAGATATGGACACTGTAGTTCGACGATAGTTGTGCAACAAGTGGGTGTGGTGCTGGGGCCGTTCTGATATCTCTTGAGGAGGATATTTTCCCTCTTTCTTTCAAATTGTAGTTTTTCAATACAATCAACACTGTCGAGTACAAATCTTTGCTACTTGGTATGCAAGCTGCAAAAGAAAAAGGAATTAAGAATTTGAGATACAGGGTGATGCTGAGCTAATCGTCAATCAAGTGAAAGGGGTATACCAAGTAAAGAACGATAGGCTTAGAAACTACCACAATGGCATGTGGGATAGCATCGAGGAATTTGATGCTTTCTCAATCAAAGTAGTTCTGCGAGCTCAGAATGACATGGCTGATTCTTTGGTTGTCTCGGCCTCTCTCATGCTCCCTCACCCAGGGTTAAAGACAGACACATATACCATTGAGGTAGTTTTCCGCCCAAGTGTGCCAGATAATTCACAACACTGGCAGGTATTCAATGATGATAATCAGCTTATCACTTTTCTGGAGAAAGCCGAAAATTTCAAAGAGCTCCATTTCGATGGATCAACTTCTGCATGTCGTGAGTCTCTCACAGGCCAAGCATAGGAATCGGTGGAAAGTCAGGGCATATGTCAGCTCAAGGGAAATAAGATTCCTAAAAGGTTTAGTTTCCCTGGAATGATTATTTGATAAGCATGACCATTTTGTCAAGAAAAGGTGACAGGATAACCCTGGCTCTTCTCTAGAAACCGAATCTGTCAATTTGGGTACTGCAGAACATCCTCGGTCTGTGAACATCAAGAAGTGTTGTACACCCGAGGAAAAGTAGAAATTTGTCAAATTGTTGAAAAGATATATGGATGTATTGGCATGGTCTTATGCCAATCTGAAGTCATTTAAGCCTAAGGACATTCAGCATGACATCCCGCTCAAAGATGACGTTAAGCCTTTCTGTCAAAAGCAGAGGCACTACAACCCCAAAATCTCAGGTACCATCCAGGCCGAAATTCAGAAAATGCTGGATGCAAGAATCATTTTTCCAATTCATCATAGTACCTGGGTTGCTAATATTGTACCTGTGTGGAAGAAGAATGGTGAAATACGCATATGCGTAGACTTTCGCAACCTGAACCAGGCATCCTTAAAGGACAACTATCCACTACCCATAATGGATCAAGTTCTACAGGTAGTAACCAGTTCAGAGATGTTGTCCATGCTTGATGGTTTTTCAGGCTATAATCAGATTAAGGTCACGCCTGAAGACCAATTCAAAACAACATTCACTACTCCTTGGGGCACCTTCGCCTACAACAGGATGCCATTCGGTTTAACCAATGCCGGTGCCACCTTTCAACGTGTGATGGACTTCACGTTCAAAGGTATGATGGGAAAGGTCATCATAGTATACCTAGATGACTTAATTGTGTTCTCTAAAAAATGAAGTGATCACTGTGATCATTTGGAGCAAGTCTTGATTAGATGCCGAGAACACGGAATTTCTCTAAACCCTAAGAAGTCAGTTTTCGGGGTCACCGAAGGAAAATTATTGGGACACGTCATCAGAAAAGAAGGAACAAAGATAGATGTCAAAAGAGTCAAGGCTATTCAGAGCCTTACCTTGCCTGCAAGCAAGACCGGTGTTCACTCTTTCTTCAGAAAGGTGAATTTTCTCAGATGCTTTGTTCCCGAATTCACTAAAAAGACTCGTCATATATCAAATATGATGAAAGGGTCACAAACATTCCGGTGGAGTGAAGAAGGCAAGACGTCATTCGAGGATATAAAAGCCTCCGTTGCTCATGCACCTGTCCTGGTATGTCCTAACTTCTCCAAAGATTTCATTATGTACAGTTATGCGTCTGCGCATACTGTATCAGCTATCTTAATGCAGAAGAATTCCGAAGGATGTTGAATCCCCGATCACTTTCATGAGCTCTCCTCTCAAACCTCATGAACTAAAGATGTCACAGCTAGAAAAGCATGCCTTCTCCATAGTAAAAGTAGTCAAAAGTTTCTGTTACTACATACTGAATTCTCATACAGTAGTGTTGGTTCCAGACACGGCAGTTAAGTCTATCCTGACTCAACAGGAGTTAGGAAGCTTACGAGGGAATTGGATCGCAAAGGTCCAAGAGTATGATTTAGACATCAAACCAACCAAGTTGGTAAGAGGTAAGGGCCTATGTCAGCTTATGGCTGAAAATAAAGACCCAGAAGCACCTGAGGAGCAAGCTGCTCAGGTTGATAAAGAACAAATTAAACTGGAGAAAATGGATTCTTTACCCATGGTTTTGTTTGTCGTGACTAACAAGGAATGGTATTCCGACATCACTTTCTTTCTCACCTATGGAGAGTGCCCAACTCATCTAACTACAAAGGAGAAGTGGACGGTGAAGCTCAGGGTGGCAAGGTATGTCATTTGGGATGACGGGTTGTACAAGCGTGGAATTGATGGCATCTTCCTACGATGTGTTGACAAGCCACAACAGGTAAAATTACTAGAAATATTTCATGACTCAGCCTGCGGTGGTCATTTCTCCTCTTCTGTCACAGCACATAAGATCATTCGGGCCAGGTACTACTGGCCAACGCTATTTCAGGATGCAGCCACCTGGGTAGCGAAATGTGAACTCTGCCAACAGTTTGTTGGCAAACCAAAATTGGCTGCATTTCCCCTCAGGCCCGTCATTATTGACGAACCATTCAGGTAGTGGGGAATTGATTTCATTGGAGCACTCAATCCTCAATTGAGTGCCAGACATAGTTATGTCCTGACAGCAACAGATTACTTCACCAAATGGGTGGAGGCCATACCTGTCAAACATGCCACTTCTGAAGTTGTTTGCAACTTCATCAAGGAAAATATCATCGTGAGATTTGGCATTCCACACAAAATCATTGCTGACAATGCTTCCAACTTCTCTTCATGAGAAGTTATTGGTTTTTTCTATGGATACGGAATAACTTTGGCTCATGCCTCTGATTACTATCCTCAGGGAAATGGTCAAGCAGAATCTAGCAACAAGAACCTGGTAACCATCATACGGAAGCTAGTTGATGAAAACCAATGATCCTGGCACAAGTCATTATATGATGCTTTGTGGGTGGATCGTATCACTCTGAAGAGGTCCCTCGGTATGTCACCTTTTCAAGTATTGTACAGGATTGATGCTGAGATCCCTATCTCCATGGAACTTCCCGCTCTGCGCTTGGCATGAGCAATCGAAGATGAAACTTTTCAGAATTCTCTTGAAAAGAGAATTATGTACCTAATGGAACTTGAAGAAAAGTGAGTGAAGGTGGTCGACAAGATCACCGAGCATCAAAATCAAGTTAAAAGGTTGTTCGACAAGAAAGCCAAGCAGAGAGATTTCCAGGTAGGAGATTTTGTCCTTCTATGGGATAAACGAAGAGAACCAAAAGGCATGCATGGGAAATTTGACTCTCTTTGGAGAGGGCCATTTCAGATCAAACAGCTCAACAGGGAGAATAGTTTCTATCTCTCGTATCTGGATAGAACTGAGCTCCCACTTCCCTATAGCGGGCAGCACCTAAAGATCTTCAGGAAGTAGAGCTTGCTCTCTTCTTTGTACAAATTGCTTTTTTCGTGTGTTTTCTTTCTGTTTGTTGTGTGTTTCCTTTCTTTCCTTTTGGTCACCCTTGTTTTTGACTCTCTGTAACCCAATGGATAGGCACATGAAGACTGGGATTCTCTACCCTTAAGTTTCACTTAAAGATAGTCCCCAGACAAAGCCAATTGTATCTTGTAAAATTGACAAGGGAAATTTTACAGATAACCATACCAAAATTTCATTTTGGTCCCCTGAGAAGGTCTACTAACGTTCAAAATGGCTTAAAATTCCCCTTCCAAAAATCAAGTTTTAAAGAACTTAGCCATTTTTCAGCCTTTTGAGCTGGGCGCAAAAATTGTTGTGTCAACATCAAGAAAAGTGCGCCCCTTTGAAGATCCTTTGGCACCCTAAAAGGCATATCAACATGACAAAAGTTGTGCCCCTAAGGTGCTAAGATTGACATGTCAACATCCTCAAACCTGCACCAAAGAAATGCACCTTTGGCACGAAAATTGATGTGTCGACACATAAAAATGTGCACCACTTTTTCCCTTGGCACTGAAAATGTTATGTTGACATTAAAGAACATGCACTAAAGGTGCATTTATAATCATGTTAACATCCTGAAAAGTGCCATAGGCAAAACATGGTGTCGACACCCTCCTATCCATCTGATGTATCCCATGTCGACACTTCACCAACCACACCAAAGGCAGTTGGTGGCACAATAAATGTGGTATTTTCCTATATATATGCAGTTCACACCTGTCATTTTCATGACTTAAAAATTGTGAAAAGTTATTCCTCTACGATTGTCAGCCTTTCCCGTCAGCCTCACGTGTCATTTCTCATGCTTGTGGATCCCACATCATTCCTTCATCATTATTTATCCCCGGTAAGTGGTTTTTATCCCTCACTTTTTTTTGTGGTTTTTATTCTTGGTTGTCGGTGATTTAGGTTTGTTATAAAAAAGGTTAAATCCTAAAAATATAAATGAAAAAACTTAAACTATCTAAAACACCATTATCCCTCCTTCCAGATCTGTAAATCTGGGAAGGCTCTGCCTCTGAATAAACCATCCTTTGTATCTAGAAGGCTCTGCCTTGCTGAAAATCCCACAAACCCTCTCTTTGACACTTTGCAAAAATTAAAAAGGGAGAGAAAAGGGTCATGCAAAGGGAAAAGAGATCAGACAATGCAAAAAGTAGTCTTTTTTCCTTTGGCACACTATGTTTTCCTTTCATGTTGTAAACCCCATAGTCATGCCAAGGCACACTTCCCTGCCCATGTGATGGATTCTTAACCTGCGCCAGGTATAAAATGCTCAAAAAATCTCCTCAAGGACGCTAGGCGCATCCCAATCAACATCAACATTTGATGTTGTGTCCCCCAAATATGTGCCCTTTATAAACCCTTTGGCACATTAAGCTCATATGCAACACATTCCAAAACCATGCCTTGGGCACACTGTAAAACCATGCAACATCATCTTTAGCAGCACCCAGTTAGAGATTTTCCTAAGGCACTGGCGCATGAACCTTAACACCAACACTGCATGTTGTGTGTTGCAAACCCACGCGCCGCACCTTTCTCTTTGGCACTAAGATCTTTCATGCAACACTCCTGAAAAGTGTGCCCCTCTATAATCCTTTGGCGTGGCTTTCCCCCTTTCAACACAGGTGCATATTTTTGCATGTTGACATCCTCAAAAGTGCGCCCAGCTTGTTTAAGCCCCTGCAGCATGCTATAAACCTGCGCCTTGCACCTTAAGGCTTATAATAGCTCATTTTTCATTCTGCAAGTTGTTATTATGGATAACATGATGGCTGACATGGCTCTTCTATGTTGGACCTCTTTGATTCTCCATGCAGAACAACAACAACCATCCTCGAGCTCACACATGTCTTCATCGAGCAAGAAGCCAACTAAGTCTAAAGGAAAAGCTAAGTTGACAGAGCAAGAAATGAAATACAAATATCAGAGGGTCAGGATGCCTGACTCACTTGCAGAATGCAGTCTCGACATCAGAGACTCAGAGCTTGGACACATAGATATGGATGATTTTTGGGCTAGAACCAAACAAGTTACCGGTAGCCCATGGATGGACAAACTGGTAGGCAGTGGGCTACACTTTGCAGCAGGACTCCCAGTAAGTGCAATAAACAATGAGTTCATCATGTTGGTGGCCTGTTGTTACAATAAAGACACAAGATGTGTCGAAGATAAGGAGGGAAAGGTGATTATCAACCTCACCACCCGCCACTTTGAAATCATGTTGGGCATTCCTCACCACAGCCAGTATGTAGCAGTAAGCATTGAAGAATGCTTAAAGACATGGACCGACAATGAAGACAAATGTATGCAGATGATGAACGAGGTTTACCTGAAGAACAAAAAGGTGGTGAGTAGATGGCTGCAGACCATCCACCGCAGTGACTTCTCAGAGGAGCTAAGTGATACCATCACTTTCCTCAGTAGAGTATTTGGGCTTCCTGATGCCCACTACTTTCACAAATGGATGCTCAGGTACTTAGAGACCATGAGCAAGAATGTTCCTGAGCAACATTTTGGCTGGGGAGAGATTATCAGTGATACTATCTCACAGCAACTCCAACAGGTTTTAACGACTGGGAGGTTCTATATGAACTCCTATGTCGTATATGTTGCTTCCTCAGAGAGAGATTACCCAGGACTGATTCAAAATGGGGTATGGCCTCAGGTCAAGATATATGAATACTACCCAGAGCTAAGGCTCGAGAACAGTATCGCCCAGTTTAACAAAATCAATGATGCCTTCTTCTACGGCATCATCTTCCTATTGAGGCCAAACATGACACATGGTCAGACCAGCACGAGCATGATCGCTGCAACGAAGAAGTGGGGGGATTTGCTTACACAATTCCCCACCTTCACATATCTCAGAGCTGCCAACTTCTTGGGTGAGCCAACAAAGCTTCCAAGGTATGCAGGGCCTAAGCTGATCCTTCTAGAGCTGTCAAGGCAACTGACTACATATCATGAGAAATGTATGAAAAGGAAGAAAGGGGGAACTCCTTTCCCCCTCACAGTTGGTAGATACACTTGCACCTCAATGAGTAAATCCTGGGAGATGTATGTAGAGCTGGAATTGCTCAACCTAAAGCATGATTTCCCAACAAGGCCAACCTTCGACTGCCAGATTTTCCTCCCCAAGGCAAATATCGATCCCATCCATGTCCTAGAGATCGAGGACATATGGATAGACATGAACCACGAAGTTGAAATCAGGTGAAAGGATCACTCCCAGCTGGCACTGGTAGAGATCGTCCACTATGGAGTTGTCCATCATCCCAAAATATTTCCAAGAAACTGATCAGGAAATTGATCAGGTTTACCTTGACACGGATGGGGATGATTGGCCATTTGCAAGCATCGATAGGACCAAGGCACCCAAGACCATAGAAGAAAGGGTCCAACCCACGCTGCAACGCACCAAGCATTGGTGCAAATGAAATGGTCTCATCTACCTTGGAGTGGATTTCACTACTTCCCCCTTGGGAAGAGCACCTCCCAAGCCAGATCACTTGCCAAAGGGAAAAGGAAAGGATGAAGTTGGAGAGTCAAGCAAGCAGGAGAAAGCTCCTGATATCCCTCCTTCTACCTCAAAGAAAATAGTGGACTTAGTGTCCCCAGGAAGAGAAGAAGCGGTAGATATTCCAACGGACACATCCACTCAGGATGTTGTCACAGCTACAACTATGGAGGTGACCACCATTCCCTCTTCTACTCCCCCTCCTCCTCCTGTCACTCAAACAACCACTCCTTTGGTTGTGTCTTCTCCTCCATCTTCCTCCCTTCCATCTCCCTCCTCTTCCATCTTCTCCTCTCTCACGGATCTGTCCTCCAACGTTTCCTCCATCCTGTCATAGATCCCTTCCATTTCCATGTCCTTCTCTTCCCCTGTAGTGACTCCGAACCCTGTGAGCACTAGTGCATTGGACTCTTTATCCATGCCACCACCAAGTGTTTCCACTTTCTTCCCTGAGTCCACTACAGTTGCTCCCCCTTTCACCCCCATTTCCTCTTCTTCTTCCGATCCCGATCCCTAAGTCCTGGTTGGATCTCTGACCACTTGAGTCAACATAAGAGGAAGGTCCCCATTGCAACTATAGACTTCTCCATCATTCTGACAAAGGGACACAAGAAGCAAAAAGCAATAACTCACTTCTCAAAAAGTGCCTCAGGAGAAAGGGTCATGGAGATAGCCTATCTGGATCCCATAAAGAAGAAAGAAGATCTGTCTCCTACAGACTTCACAGTGACTCAAGTCACAATGGGAACATCATCTGAAATCCTGCAAGGAGAAGCCTTGTCAGCTGTAGATGCCCTCTGCAAGAAGCTACAAGAGGCCAAAGAGGAGAAGAGAGTGCTCAAAGAACAGAACAAACATCTCCTCCAAGCTTTGTAGAAAATGGGCAAAGCTCCTTCAGCAACTACTGCAGAACCTGTTCAAGCTCCCAGCCAAGAGAAAATAGATGAATACATAAAGATTGCTGAATAGGGTACAACTGTGTCATCCTGGATTGAGAAGATCCTCCAAGATGGTCAGGTGATAATTGGTAGGTTCACGTTGTTGCACCAAGATATAACTCAAGGAAATAAAGAGCTACAAGTAGTAGTGGCTCCCTTTCTGAGGAATTGGATAACACTAAGTTGCAGTAAGGAACATTCCAGACAATGGTCAACTGTTCGGCTGATGACCTATTAAAGGTCGGCGTTATCGATCACCCGTGGGCACATTATATAGCTCTCACAGCTTTAGATTACTGGGTTGATCAAATGGAATTCATCCTGGAAAGAATCGACAAATTCAAGGAAGAAGCCTTGGATGCACTACACAACATGGAGAAAGTAGTTTCAAAGATGTCTCCTAGAATGCTCAGTGCATCCTATGAATTAAGAGAAGCAGATGATACATTTCATCACTTCAAGGCTATTATCTCTCAAGGTCTAGCACAAGAGGTCACTTTTGATCTAGAGTCCATCAACAACCTCTTGGCCTGCTGTGACTTTATCAGCTCTTTGATCGATGCAAATGAAGAGTACACTGATTTTCCCAAAAAGCTAAAAAATGAGAAAGAAACTTGCGAAGTAATTCATGACCATTTCAAAGGTCCTAATCAGTATCAACTTCAAAAAATAACTAGCAAGTTTGTAGAATATCAGGCACAGTGTCATATCGACTCCCTTGAGCCTCAGCCAGAAGCTAAGTTCGAGCCGAGAGATGATGATGAATAGCTTCCTCCGGGATGGATTTTCCATTTTTTGTAAAATATTTAAAAGCATGTTGGCACACGTGATGACATCATCCATGTTGCACCATGGGATGTTGCCATCCTAAAAATTGCCCCAAAGTCAACATTTGACTTTAGATAGTATATTTTGTAAATAAGTGGTTGGTTTCTTTTTGTCTTCTTTCTCCTCCTCCTTCTATAAATACTAGAATACTTGTTGTATTCTAGGTGGACAGTTTTGTATGAAAAATAGAAGTGAGGAGAGAAAGACTTTGTACTTTCTTGTAACAGAAGAAAATATTAATACATACATTGAGACTTTGTGCTGAATTTATGTGTTATGTGCATTAGATCTCTCTTAAGTTAGATCTGTGTTTCTATTCTGTTGGATTCTTTCTTGCCTTTGTCATTTGTTCATCAATATTGCTTTATTTGTTTATGCAAGTAAGTTTGGCTCTGTTTACTACCAACCCAAAGCATAAACCTTCTGACCTTTCTATCTTGGAATTCATTTCTTTTCTCCCTTCAGATCTATCCTCCCTCCATTGCCCCCCTCTCACATTTATGTTCGTCATTCGAAACTACCTCTACTAGGATGAGATCCCAAACCCCCTGAAGGCAGAATACTGTAAGACTTGCACAGGTTCCTGCTGGTAGAATAGCAATAAACCAGTTTCACTTTGTTGTCTCAAAGAGGGGCTATGCCCTGCACACTGTTGGCTTGTTTCCCCACAATCTAAATATTGTAGCTCTCTCATTTGTCTGTAATGCTTGATTTTGATATTAATAAAATACACAAGCACCGTCTTGTTTCTGTGCAAATATTCTGTGTCAATATTTTTTTCAAGTATTCATTATCAAGAATAGTACCCATGTTACCCAGTCACGCCATGAGCTCAAGCACACACACTTGTGCAAATCGCAGGGTGTTATGATTTGATGATATAATGTGGAATTACAACTAAGCATTGTTATACATCTCAGACCCAATGTATTTTTGTGTGTGTGTGGAATTTTACCCTAGGTTTCTCTTGTGCATGTCACACTTGAAGTAGTGAGAAATTAGTTAGATGTAAAATGTCAATAAGGTGTGCATGGAATAGAATAAACTCCCCTCCTATGAAGTGTGATGAAGATGAACCATCCTTTGTTTCTTTTGATGGAGCAAGATAGATGTAAATGGAGCTATAGATTCCTTAATGGATGCAACCTTAGGTGGTGATAGCTAGTGCTTAGTGCGTGGTCCCTTATTATGATCACATAACTTTATATTTATATGATTCCTTCACTTGAATTTTGTAATTAACCTCAAAAAGGATGACTACCAAAATGATAAGATGCTCAAACGGCTAGAAAGTACCCAAAAAGTGTGAATAAAGTATAAAGAGGAAAGGGGCACCTAGAGGGGAGGAGGCCACCTGGCTTTGGCATCTTGGATGGGTGTCCCAATCTAAGAAGGGTAAAAATGAAGTATGAAAAGACATACTGGGCCGATAAAGGTGCAAGACAAAATGTAGCAACATAGATCAATGAAATATGGCTAAAGACATGGGTTAATAAGTAATTTTCTTACTCAGGAATCATATGATTAGTAGTATGTGATCAAGACTAGATAATTACCCAAAGTGCGCAATTTTGTGTCTACATTTTCCCCCACTTTATGTTGGTGAGAAAAATGCTTGGTAACATAAATTAAATAGATATGTGTACCTAATATCCATGTAGATTGATGAAAAATTTGTGCTGAGGGACTAGACAAAACATGGAGTGATAAAATTATTGAGCATGGAGACTAAAGATGTAAAAGTGTAAAGAGTGATGAAAATGAACCAAGGGCATAAGCGTGTGTGTAGATGCCAATGTTTGTGATATACCTGTTGTTAGTATCAATGTGTGTGATGTTGAGTAGTGTTAATATTGATGTTGAATGATTTCTTCCCATACAGACGGACCTATAAAAGAGAAGACGATCAAGTATTCAAATACACATGTATATGTATAAAAATTATGTAAGGAATTATGTAAAAAAAATTTCTGAAAAATGTGAAAAAATAACATGTGCACTTGATCTACTGTGAGGAAAGAGTGTAGAAAGGATCTTATCGCTGAAGTGTGAGTTTTTTAGGAGATCTCATGCCACTAGCCGAAGAAGTATAGGGAGGAAAGTCTTATTTATCCTCCAAACTTTAACTATTTCCCAAATATGAAGAGATCTCTATACTGCCTAGTCTTTTAGGTGATTTGATGCCATGGTAGAAGTAGTATAGAGAGTAAGGTTTGTTATTATCCTCTAACTTTTAATTGTTCCCAGGAATAAAACACCACTGTAGATGATGTGTACCAATGCATGTGCTAAGGACAACCTACCCTATAAAATCTGATGTGTAGAGTTCTATAGACTATATTGAACCTTGTTACTATGTAACTACCCCCTGGTTATAAGCAATCCAGGAAATGAATCATTGTATTAAGGACCCAAGTCTGATTTTGAGCCCTGAACTTTTTTATACCGTACCGGTACTATGTTGTGTATACTCTGTATGGGGTGACTGATTCACCCAAATGATGCCCCCTCTTTGGGGGTCCATGCCCAAAAGAGGACCAACCGCTGAAACTAAAATTGTTCCCTGCATGGGGAAGGTAATGTGCTTGGTAAAAACCAAGGCACACACAAACTAGTGGCTAGGAAATAAGTGTTACTACAAGTAAATAAAATCATGCATGTATAAGACAAATTCTAAGCTAAACAAACAATGTGTAAGCTAAATAATGCAAGAATACAATGTAGACAACAAAAAATTGGGTTGCAAAAATGTGACATAGCTCACAGTGTAGCAAGACAATTAAGGATGAAAAGGCCAAAAGAATACAAGTGTGCACACAAGACAAAGGGAAAATCCTGCAAATAAAGGCATACAATGACAAGAAATTATAAGCATTGTAAAATATAACCATGGTGGAAACTAGTCCTCTAAAATAAATGTTGCACATGAAGCTAAACAAACAATGTGTAAGCTAAATAATGCAAGAATACAATGTAGACAAGATAAAAATTATGTTGCAAAAGTGTGACATAGCTCACAGTCGATAGCAAGACAATGTAAGTTATGAAAAGGCCAAAAGAATACAAGTGTGCACACAAGACAAAGGGAAAATCCTGCAAATAAAGGCATACAATGACAAGAAATTATAAGCATTGTAAAATATAACCATGGTGGAAACTAGTCCTCTAAAATAAATGTTGCACATGAAGCACCCATTAGCATGTTAGAAAGATAAAAATTATGTCAAAAGTGTGTATAATCGATAAAGTAATGTGTTATGAAACAAAAATGAAACAATAACACTTGTAGTGAATGAAAGCAAATGCCCCCAAGAGCCGTTATGGGACTAGTACTAGCTATTGTGCCAAGCATCCATGTTGCATGTAATGAACCTATATAATCTACGATCACAACTAAAAATCAAGTGAGCATTCACGTGTGTACAATAAAGATAATGACATACAAGATATCTATCTAGCATGTGTAATAAGACGAACATGTACAAGTAAATGTGAGAAAGAGTAAAAGTAACCAAGATATGCAATATGTTGTGGATGGATGGGATGGAATGTAAAGTGAATGATAGGATCCTCATGCCCTCTGAGTGTATGTGTGTGTATGAAATGAGGTTCATTTGTTTATTCCACCTCAGTAGTCAAGAATAAACCGTAAACGAGAGTGCGTCATCAGGAAATGGTTCAAACAATATGTTGTGTGTAGTGTGGTGTGATGAAGTTATGTAGTGATGATATGTGTCATAAAGATGAGGTGTGAAAATGTGTGATGATTTAGCATAAAGCGTATATCACTAAGTGATGCTCGGGGAAGTGATGATGTAGCCTATGAAAAATATCACTATGAATGTCGCATGATAGAAATATTGAATGGTTGAGTGTGTGAATATGTTTTGGTTCATTTGTAATGTATACCCTCAACAGTCCAGTATAGACCGTGAGACTAGAGTGTGTCTTAAGGTAGTAAGTGAATCGTGTATAAGTAGATGTATACTATGTGCAATAGATGTAGTGATGAGAAGTCATCATGTGATGTGTAATATGTAATGTGTAATGTAGGACATATAGTGTGTAATGTAAGATGTGTAAATTATATAGGTATATATTGTGTATAATGTAAAACACAAAGTGTGAATGGCACATGATAGATGTAAGATGCAAGATGTAGGATATAAGATGTAAGATGATGTGTATAGACAAAGATGTAGGATGTGTAAAGTGTATTGTGTAGTATCTATTGTGTAGTGTGTGAGGTTTATGTTTATAGGATGCCATCAATAGTCAAGGGTGAACCAAAGCACAAGAGTGTGTTATTGGGAAGTATGTGTGGCAAAAGCAACAGCATGACCAAGTAATGGTGGCAAAAATGTGTCTTGGCTATCAGTAAGATTATTTTCTTTGAAAAACTGACTTGGAAATGAAAGTGGAGAAGGATGTGGAGGAATCTTGAATGGTGGTAGCTTTGGTGGTATGGATGATGTTGCAAAAGAGTTGGTGGGAGAAGAAGGAAAACTGATTTTGAGAGGTGGTTAGGTAGTTTGACTATGTTACGTTGTATATGAATTGAGAGGAGGTGCTATATTGATTTTGAGAGGCAGTTGCTTAGGCAGTGCTTGAATTTTTTGTAGAACGACCATTAGAAGTGATGACATGGTGCTCATTAGATATAGACGAATCAGGTTTAGGAAACCACTGAGATTTAATTGGAGAGGATGATGTAACACAAGGTTGTGCAGCAAATGAGATAAAAGCTTGATGCTCAAGATGTTTGATTTGGTGTTATAAAAGTGTAAAAAATCATTGTCATTATGTCCATTGATTCGATGACCAATTACAATATGGATGACCTTGATATTTTTCTATTCGATAAGGAGGATAGTAATGAGTAGGTGGTAAAGTCATCAATTGGTGACTAAGGTGCTCCATAAGAATTTCATGTTGCTTGGTATTGAAATCAAAGGTGAGAGGTTATGGTAATGGTATGACTTGAGGCTTACTGATATGAGCACATATAGTAGACATAGAATGAAGATGAGATGTAGAAGGAGAAAAAATATGAGCCTGAGAAGCATCCTTAAGATGTTGGATTTAAGATTTGAGAGATGTAATCATGGATTTCATAGCCTTAAATTTGTCTTGAAATAAAGAATGTAAAGCTTGAATTGACTCCAACATAGGTTTATTAGATGGAGGATGTGGAAGACTAGGGCCATCAAATAAATTATCAAAAAATAACACTGACTTGATGTGGAGGCATATCTCGGAGAAGAAATGCTTGAATTTTTCGTAGAACGACCATTAGAAGTGATGACATGGTGCTCATTAGATATAGACGAATCAGGTTTAGGAAACCACTGAGATTTAATTGGAGAGGATGATGTAACACAAGGTTGTGCAGCAAATGAGATAAAAGCTTGATGCTCAAGATGTTTGATTTGGTGTTATAAAGTGTAAAAATCATTGTCATTATGTCCATTGATTCGATGACAATTACAATATGGATGACCTTGATATTTTTCTATTCGATAAGGAGGATAGTAATGAGTAGGTGGTAAAGTCATCAATTGGTGACTAAGGTGCTCCATAAGAATTTCATGTTGCTTGGTATTGAAATCAAAGGTGAGAGGTTATGGTAATGGTATGACTTGAGGCTTACTGATATGAGCACATATAGTAGACATAGAATGAAGATTTGAGATGTAGAAGGAGAAAAAATATGAGCCTGAGAAGCATCCTTAAGATGTTGGATTTAATATTTGAGAGATGTAATCATGGATTTCATAGCCTTAAATTTGTCTTGAAATAAAGAATGTAAAGCTTGAATTGACTCCAACATAGGTTTATTAGATGGAGGATGTGGAAGACTAGGGCCATCAAATAAATTATCAAAAATAACACTGACTTGATGTGGAGGCATATCTCGGAGAAGATACAGGGTGTCTAAGTCATTTTTAAGAAAAACTTGTCAATTAGAATGCATTTGAAGTAAATAAGACAAGAAAATTTGAGGAATTGTAAGATCCATGATAAATAAGATGATATGCCAAAGAAGAATCTGAAAGACCAATCACAAGTGGGGCTCACCAAAATAATTATGCTAAAAATGTAATATATTAGCCTAATTTAATGCAAGTTTATAGTAAATAATGAATAAATAAATAAAGGAAATAACCCAAGAAAAATAAGAAATGAAATGTAGAAACCCTAATGTGCAAAGAGGGTTAGAAGATCCTTAGCTAATTTGGAGAGGTCGCAGGATTGTGTCGTAGTGGCTATTGGTTGAACAGGAATGGGAGATTGTCACATATGAGCCTAAGAAAATGCATATATGAGTGATCTAGCTAAATTGGGGCACCTAGAGAAGGATGGGGGCATCTAGGGTGCTCTGGGTTGAATTCTAGGAACCTTGGTCTGTGAAAATGGCTGGATCCTAGTTCTAATAGGGTCACTAGAGCTTTGCGCTTATTTGCTTCTTATCGTGTGTATGTCACTAAACTTTTCTGGCTATCGTTGAAAATATGGAATGAAAGAATCACCTGCAAAACCCTAAACAAAGCATCAAAACTAAAAATAAAGATTCATATGAAGGGGTCAGACTGTCCTCATTTTCCAAAATAGTGGACTTACAACTAAGCACTGCACTATATCTCAGACCCAATGTAGTTATGTGTGTGTGTGGAATTGTGCCCTAGGTTTCTCTTATGTGTGTCACACTTGAAGTAGAGAGCAGCTAGATGTAGAATGTAAATATTGTGTGCATGGAATAAAATAAACTCCCCTCCTATGAAGTGTGATGCAGATGAACTATCCTTTATGCCTTGTGATGGAGCTAGATGGATGCAAATGGAGCTATAAATGCCTTGATGGATACAACCTTAGGTGGTGATATCTAGTGCTTAGTGCTTGGTCCCTTATTATGATCATATAACTTTATATTTATATGATTCCTTTGCTTGAATTTCGTAATCAACCTTGAAAAGGTTGACTACAAAAAATATAAGATTCTCAAACAGATAGAAAGGACCCATAAAGTGTGAGTAAAGTATAAATATGGTGGGGGCACCTAGTTGGCATCTTGACTAGGTGCCCCAGTCCAGGAAGGGTAAAACCTAAAGTATGAAGAGAAAGACTTGGCCGGTAAAGGTACAAGACTAAAAGTAGCAACAGAAAGCAATGAAAGATGGCCAAAGACATGGATTAACTAGTACTTTTATTACTTATGAATCATATGAATAGTAGTATGTGATAGAGACTAGATAATTACTCAAGTGTGTGATTTTGTGTCTACAACTACCTAAGAACATCAGTACTACTATGTCCTCATATTCCCATACATGGAAAATGTAGTAGCACCAATCCCTCCACAACAATCCTCCTCAGTAAACTTACTCAAATCTCTATACAACTGATCCAACATGTAATGCCTTTAAGTATACAGTGTCCCATATTGTTATATACTCATAAAAATATTGTGCATCCTATATATATGGACACACTTTCTCCTTCAACAGTTTCACACAAGGTTAATACAATTGCAATAAACTTCCACAACCACAGAAAAATTGATCTCACTATCTCATCCAAGGTAATCGATAAATATGTGTGTGTCTGAGAGCCTGTAAAGTAATTCCTTGAAGCTCTCTATTTCTATCAAGTATCACCTCGGGGAATAACATGAACCTTCTCTCCCACTACTAGCAACTATAGTATCATATACACATCCTCCAAAGCCATTGCCATCTCTCTAGTAGGAAACAAAAAATTACATGTATCTGCACACCATCTCTTACAAAGTGCAGTAATCAAATTCATATTATGGGGCACTGTACGCACCCAATTTTACACGTGCTACATTTTCAGAAATGGTTCAAAGTCTCCTATGATGATTGTTATCTTTTCCCACAATTTTCAAGTCATACTTCCTATTTGAAATGTATATGTGTGCCTTAGAATGCTTCCTTTAACCATTTTAATGGTTTTCTTGCTTTCCTTTATCTCTTTCACACCTTTTCCCCAAGTTTTGGCCTTAGTTGCTAAACTTCCACGTTGGTTACACAACTTCTGATCTGCCCTCAAAAGAGGTTACATAACCACCCCGGTAGTTGCGCAACTACCCCTCTGCACAAACATACGGTTGCGTGTGGTTTTCCACAATATTCTTTGGCATGTTATGAACACGTGTCAATTCTTCAAACATGTTTTTAGCACACATTTCTTGGTCAAATTGGTTATTATTAGGATTTTTCGATACGTACCAACTTCCTTTTCTTTCCTTGATGAATAATTGAAGTTAATTCTCCCTTCTTGTTGTGATGTGGCGTCCTTTGGCTACCAAATGGCTTAGACCATTTTCCCACCATTTTCTTATAATAACCAAGCTTATTCCCGAAGCATTGGTTGGATATTTTTGTTGTGAATTACATCATTATGATGCCATAATCTTGTTAGGAAATACATAATCAAACTAGTTCTCTTGTATTGTTATTCTCCTACCTGCATTGCTACCAGACTACCTTTAAGCCACCACTACTCCAACCTCTGTCTTCTTTGTTTCACCCAACATAGTTCTCTGGATTCACCAAAGCACAAATTTGGAAAAGAAGATGAGGGGACATCATGGTAAACCATTACTAGATTTTCCATGGTTCTGTAAATTTTAGGTTGGGGATATAATTAGATTTCCTTAAGATTTCTTGATTTCTTTATTTAATTTGTATGCACAATATTGACTAGCGTAGTTAAATCATATCAATTTAAATCTTTGCAATAGTTAAGTAATTTCTAGCTTTCATTTTGTTTTCACAAAGCTTTCGCTGATAGATTGCTTCCCTGCCTATCCCTGTGGGTTTGTAAGGGAATTTTGTCTGGAGGAAAGCTTCTGCATTTGTTTTAAGTAATTACAATTCCATTTCAATATGAAATCTCCATTGAATACTTCTTTACTTCCACCAGGGAAGTTTCAGGGGAAAAATTGCTTCTGAGAATATTTTACTTCTTTTTGTGTCTCTGAGGTAGAGCAGAGGATTTAGATCCACAATCATAAATTGGGAAAAATATTTGTATTATTTAGATAGGTTAGATTCACTCAGCATAGATAAATAGTCACATCCGATTATTTATTTGTTTAGTTTTTTTAATAGTATTGTAGAAAAACTTGTATTTCTTCGTATATCTTTTATTAATTTCCTTTGTTGTTTTCTAGAAAGTATAAAATCCAAAAACATTATATTAGTCTAATTAGTTTGTTTGTTTTATTGCATTTCCTTTATTCAATTAAAAACAATAAACAAATAGAATATTTTTTTTTCCCTTGTTGAATTAATTATCTTGTATTTGTTAATTAGTTACTAGCACATAGTTTTCATTAATACGAGGAAAGTAACTGAATCATTTTAGTTTAAATCTACTTGCTTATATTTGCTAATTAGGAACATAGTTTTATTAGCAGAAATTAATACATCTCCCCACATGTCCTTGGTTGGCTTAGGATTGACCTTTCCTAATGGTGGTCCTTTCAGAGATTGTTGTTTCCTTCATTTCAGTAGTTCCCATATTTGCATGACCATCCAAGGTCCTAGAGAGCCCAAAGATTATGCTTTTAAACCAACAATACCTTAACCAAAATTGTTAGTGGAATTATCAGACATCGACCAAGGCCTTCAAATTCACATATTTCGAACCACTTCATAACTACCTATTATCACTGCACAGTTGAGGGTTTTGAACATCGAAGACGATAGAGCTTTTGAGTTTTGGATAAAGCAACCTAGTCATAGGTTACCTTAATCATTTTTCACATATTTCCCCATTTTCCATAGTTATCCATTCACACGTCCCATATGACCATTTAAGGGACACAACAACTAAGAGAAGTATATGATCGCCAATTCCCACAACTGAATGCAACTTACTTTGAGACAGACATTGATACGAGCCTTATGATCTTGGTTTTTCAGTCCTCACCACTTCCATCTTTCATCATATCATAGTTAAACATCCTTAATAAAGAAGCTGAAAAATTCTATGACTTATGTCGGAACCAATCTGGGTAGAACTAGTTCCCATAGCCCACTCACTTGTCCTATTCATACATTTCCTCTAGCACTTCCATGACCTTATCTGGAAATTTCTACGAGGCAAACGAAGGGTGAATTCCCATGAATTCCATAACCAGTTGAGAGAGTTTCATACATAGATATTGATATAATCTTACATGTGTGTATCCTTCTCAGTCGTTCCATCACACCCATTCAGGTTAAAGAGACTTTTATTTCCCTAGATGATTAGATCCCTTTAGTGTTCATAGAGGACATTAGATTGCCCTAATAACCAGTTGACCACACTTACCCATCTTTGATTATTTCATTCCACATACCCATCCTCTATACATTCCACATCGGCTATCCCAATATGACCTCGGGAGGTCGAGTCCGCCTAAAGGTCACAAGTTTATTTTTCAGTCATATAAATTAGTGAACCTGATGTGAAGGACTAGTTCATTTTCATTTACATTGTCTTACCTCCTTACACCCATCCTCCTCCTCTCCCATTATTCTGCAAGTATTCATATACCCCCTAAATATGTCAATTCAGGATTACAACAGACCCATTCTAGGTCTAGAGGCTTATTACCATCAAATGGGTATGAAGTAGTCACCCTTATTATCAATGTGGGCTGAAAATTATTCTTCTAACTTACCTTCACCTTATACTCCTCCTCCTCAAGGTGCCAAGAATGGTTCATTTGTTAGGATTGAGGAGATTGATGATCTGGAGTTCTCCATTTCAAACAATATGACATTCATAGGAGAACAAGGCTTCTATCCTCAGGTCTTGTCAAGGCCCCAAGTCAACATGTAGTCTAATCATTTCTCTTCCTACCTATCATCTAATGATGAAATCATGACATGCTTCACCCAAATCTAGGAACATTTTTATGCCATAGACCATTCCCTAGAAAGGATGTAGGAGTATACTCATTCTCTGCTTCAAAACAACACTGTTATCCCTCCCTCTACAATGGAAAATATACCCAAAGAGGGGTGGCCTCCCAGAGAATAATTTATAACAACACATCATGTACATTTATCTCTTAATAAGGCTCAAAACATGCCCAAACAAAATACAACACCATATTTTGGCAATGTAGTCTCTACATTGGTAGATAAAGTTAGGGAATTGGATCTTTCCCAGTCATCTCATGTTTCATCTTTTTCCAGGAAAGGCAAGGTCCCTTACCATGCTCAAAATCCTGGTTATGTGCCTTCTGTGCCATCACCTCCTCCAATTTACATGGGTGTTCCTAGCCACAGAGATATCCTCACTGGATCAGGCACATTAGGTATGCCCCCTCACACCGCATACAAATACCCTCATCAGGAACCAGTTGGAAGTGTGTTCTTGAATGTCATCCCAACTTGAAATGTGATGTTCTCTAGTTTTGTGCCTACCACTCCGTACCAGAATAATGTTCCCCTGTATTTGCATATGTATTAAAAATTGTTACAGAGAGATATGTTTTCTTTTCTTAGCTCATATGCTCAGCCTCATGGGATGCATTACACCTCTATGAGTTTATGTTGCACCATAACAACCTCTTATGCCTCCTCCACCTCCCCATCTAGGGTCATTTATGGTAGAGTCCTATGCGTTGGGCACATATGCTGAATATCTTAAGGAGCCCCTTGATTTTACCATCCGAAGTGCAATGCTTTCACGACCACTTCCTGGCTTACCAAAACTTAAAGGGGAGGTGGACCCAAATACGCATATTAAAGCATATATAACTACCTTTGGAGAGCTATTCCCATGGGATGTGGTTGTAGCTAAGATCTTCTCAAAGACCCTTGAGGGGATCGCTCTTGACTAGTACTACATGACACTAGAAGCCTCTGTCCATTCATTCAAAAAACTCATTTCCGAGTTTGTAAATGCTTTTGATATGAACAATCTCTTTTGAACAAGAATCAAATAATTCCTCCATATCAAGAAAGAGCACAATGAGTCTGCCGCCCATTTTATTCAAAGATGGTGGCAAGTCCTCTACTCCTCCTCTAGTGCTCTGAACATGGACCAAATGGAGCTTTACAACTTGTTCCTTCACTCTCTTAACCAAGAAACTAATGAGGAGGTTCAAAATTTTCCTCTTAGAAGCTACGAGGAGGTTTCAGAGGGTACTCTCTGCATTGACCAAATGATATTGATAGCAGCCAGAGAAATTACGGATCAAATGGCAAATTGGTCAACCCCTCTAAGGTTAATTTAAGCTACCATAAAGGTTCTAAAATTAATAAACAAGGACCCAAATTCATCAATAAGAACCATGGTTCTACAACGAACAATGTGATTGACCAATCCAAGAATCCAAACATTGTTAACAAAAACAATGTGAATAATGGTAATAACAACACAAATAACAATAATCAAAGGAGTAACAATCTTACTCCTTCCATTAATGTGGTGGACTTCAGTCATCCTCCTCCCCCACCTCAACAAGTCTAGGCCCAAGCATCGATTCAGTACCCGAGCAGTTATCTGAAGCAATACCAATATGAGAACCAAGGCCACATGCCCCCAAATTTTAATTATAAAAACCAACAACAAAATAAGAACAAAAATTATGAGCTGTAACAAAACCAAAATCAAAGGCCTCGTGATTAAGACCCTGATTTGTATTATGGTTTCCATAGGGTTAGAAGACATGATGCTCATATGTGTCGCAATTGTAAAGAAATTATCTAACAGCTTCCAGAGAACCAAAGAAATCTCTTTGTCTAGATGTATTTTGCTAATCTTATGGAGCCAAAACAAAATGCTCATATAGACCATGTGTCCCCTTAAAATTCTACTCTCAGGTTTTTCACAAACCCTCTACAAACATGCCCTGAGAACATATATATTATCCCCCATAGAACCAATAAGGTAACTACCGTTGGAAAAAAAATTACCACGAAGAATATACTTCATCAAACACAATGGTAGCCCCTCCTTTAGATGGTCAGAATCATTACTAAAATTATAGGTTTGGTTGAGTTAGAGACTGAACCTGAGGTTAATGCAATGACCCATGCTCATGATTATTCCTCACAACCTCTTCCTATTCTCCCTATAATACCAAAAGATACGTCAATGAATCCAAACCCGTGGGGGCCTATGATTTAATAAAATATTTGACTAAGACTTTTTCTCACATTTCCTTCTTGGATTTGTTGAAGAATTCACTAGCAAACTGAGAATGCCTTTTAGAATCATTGGGCCTTGGCCATTTAATTCATGTGACACCCCTCTTGAGAGGCCCAGGTTAATCATATAGACTTTGATGTCTATCCTCCAGGGAAACATGAAAGAGATATTGGGTTTTTGTATGATATTAGTAAGATGCCAAGTGATGCTGAGTTGGCATAAAGAGGTGATCCTATTGTTGTACCTCCAGGTTTGGATTTAAAACAATTATGTTAAGAGATGATAGATGATAGAGAAATGGAGCATGATTAACATAGTTCCTTTCTCATTTCTTACAAAAGTCTAGGTTACGAAGAGACAAATTATTCTTCAACACTGAAACACATTAAGAGGTTACGAAAGTCTCAAAGATACATCTATTGGGACCATAGTGCTTCCTAGTAACCTCTTGGAACCAAGATGGTTTTAACTGAGTTTTATATTATATATAAGGAAACCAACTATAATATGATTCTTGGTCATACCTTGGATCCATAGAATGAAGGCAATTCCTTCCACTTTATTCTAGGAAGTCAGATTCCTTCATTTAGGGAAAGTATTCATTGCCCAGGTTGACCCAAATCCTTTTGACATTCATCTAGCCAAACTTAAAGAAGAAACTTGGGGTTCATACTAAATTTTGAGCTCCTAGAAAATCAAGTTGAATAAATCCCAAGGAGCTCAACTCCAGTGTCATACCTTGTTCCTGACAAATAAAGCTAGAGGTACCTAAGGTGAATTGAAGGTGTGGATTCTTACGTGAAATGAAGCCACTATAGTAGAAGTTGTTTCGAAAAAAACCATGAAAAATACTGTTAAGCTTTTAGAAAATGATTTTCCAATCATTCTTCCCTTTGATACCATGGGCATTGGTATGCTCTTGAGATAACCACTTCTCTTCTATAGTCAGTGGCTTTGGAGAGGTGTGCATGGTTGAGGTCTCCTAAATTTAAAGGAACAAGAAAGTCTAAAGATGATAAATCATCTATCTTCCCTTAGCAATTTGTTGAACCCTTAATTATGATAGTGTAAAATTTTTCTTTGGTGTTAGGGGTAGGGGCGATTCTTACTTCCCTAGAAGGGAAGGTCATGTATTTTTCCTTTAAGTTAAATTTTAAGTGTATGTATAATGGAGTTGAATATGAGGCTCTAGTTCTTGGCCTTATCATATCTAAGAGGATGGGTGTTTACAATATTAAGAATATTAGTGATTCTCCAACTTATTGTAAATCAAGTCTCAAAAGTTTACAAGACTAGAGCATGGAGCACTTACAACTCTATAAGTCAGTAGTTCTTGAGCTTAGTAAGGGTTTTGATTTTATTTCTATTGAATCCATACCTAAAGGAACACAATCATTTTCTAATTTTATGGCTACTTATTCCTCAATTTTATATCCTAAGAAAGGATTTGAAAGAAACCAAATTCATCGTTTTAGTCTGAGCTCAACCCCTAGTTTGAAGAATGCCAAACAATGTAATTATGGCATATGTTGAAATTGAGAATGAGACTATCCATGTATAGGTTTTGTGGAGAATGATGAGGGAATCCTAGGATTCCTCCATTCATATAATGATCTTCATCCCACACACCATAAGAGAGGGATTTTCTCTTAGACCTCACCATTCCTCTTATTTTGAAGATCACAATGTGTCCTTCCTCATTGAAGGTCTTGAAAGATCTATGATTATAAGGAAGAAGAAGTTAGAACTACCTCCTAGCCCCACCTAAATTTGAAGAGGGTAATGCCTCTTTAATTAAAGGGACTATAGATATTAATATAGGGACAAAGGAGGAACCAATGATCTTGAAGCTTGGTTCTTCTCTTGCTCCGAACGAGATGGAAGAACATACAAAGGTTCTCAAAGAACACTCAAAATCCTTCACCTTTCAGTTATAAGGAGATGACACATGTTTCTCCCCATGTTGTAGTACATAACCTAATAACCAACTCAGAGCGCTAAGCCCATAAAGAAAATTGAAGACCTATGAAGCCAAAGTTTCTTTGATGGTCAAGGAGGAGGTTATGAAGACTCCTACAAGTAGGATTTATTAAACTAGTAGACTACTCAATGTGGGTTTCAAACATAGTCCCTGTTCTAAAAAAGAATGGGAAAATTGACATTTGCATTGATTTTAGGGACATAAACAAAGGCGTTTCCTAAAGAATGATTTCCCTGTTACCTTCCATTGATATTATTATAGACGTAACAACTGGATATGAGTTGTTTGTCATCTTATGGATGGTTTTTATGGGTATAACCAAATTAGGATTTCTGAGTAGGATCAAATAAAGACTAATTTTACCACTCTTTGGGTAACCTTTTGTTATGCACTGTCATGTTATTTCAGCCTGAAAAATGTCCAAAGGCTACCTATCAATGAGCCATGACCTACATATTCCATGATCTTATTCATAAATATTGTGGAATCTTATATTGATGATCTTCTGGAGCTAATATAATAAGCACTGAATCACCCCAAGGTGCTTCACATGATCCTCTCTGCATCTCATCGAATACAGACGTAATGATAAATCCATAAAAATGCATGTTTAGAGTGACAGAGTGGAAGTTCTTAGGATACATTATCATCTTCACCCTGAGGGATTGATGTAGATCTAAAAAAAATTCGAGGAAGTCCTAGAAATGACCCTACCCACAGATGAGTTAGGCATCAGGTCCTTTCTTAGGTAAGCTTGGAGAAATTCACATATTCATTCCCGATTTAACCTATAACATTCATCCAATTAACAATGGCTTTTAAATAAATATTAGTAAAATAGTGGAAAACTGAATTTCATGAAGAATTTGAGTCTAGTCAAACATTTTCTCATGTCACCACCCACTCTCATGCCACTAAAAGTTACTGTCCTTTAATTTAATATTCTTGAAGCCACTAACATCTCGATAGCTTGCATGTTAGCACAAGAAGATGATGATAATCGTGAATGTGCCATTTATTTGATTATCCATACTCAAATTGATTATGAAACATAATATACTCAAGTAGAGAAAGAATGCTTGGCCATTGTATTTACAAAAAAAATGTTAAGGAATTACATACTTAACCAAGAAACACGAGTAATTGTCAAGTCATAGAAGATACAAACTTTCTTAACTCAAAATTGCCTTATCTAAAAGACCGGATCATTTTCTCATGTTAATGGGTGAATTTAAACTCACCTTTTTCAATCAAAATTCTGTTAAAGGATGAATTATTACCAATTGGTTGGTAGATAACCCTATAGACTACGAAGGACCTAGTAGACCTAGAATTTACCTGATGAATGTGTATACTATGTAGAAGAAAATCCTCCCATTGCTTCGTGTCCATGGTATACTGATATTGTCAATCACATTATGGACCATATCATATCCTGAGGGAGAAACCTCATATAAAAGGCGGAGGCTACGCATCATAGCTACCAAGTATATAATTATAGAAGAATTGATTCTATCGTACAGAGCCTTTGATGGAATGCTTTTGAGGTGTGTAGATGAAGAAGAATCCAAAAATATTCTCTTCAAATCCCACAATGGAGTATGTGGGGATCACTTTGGAGGGCATGCCACTACTTGTAAAATATCATTAGATGGGTTATTTCTGGCCCACCTTAGAGCATGATGCTTTAGAATATGTGTGCAGGTGTCACAAATGTCAAAATTTCACACATGAGATCCACATTCCTGCTCAGCTCTACAACCAATTGTGACACCTGTGGCCCTTCTCTACTTGGGGTCTGATATGATAGGGAAGTTTTATCTCCCTCATCGATCGATGGCCACAAATTTTATCATTATGGCCATAGAATATTTCACAAAGTGGGTCAAGGACATGCCTCTCACTATAATACCTAGGTCAATAATCACCAAGTTTCATTTTGAATCAGATCATCTGTAGGTATGGATGCCCACCAAGTCATTATCTTAGATAATGGAACACCTTTAAGAACAAAGAGGTGTGTGATTTGTGTTTGTAATTCAAAATATCACATCACACAACCTCTTTATATTACCCTTAGGCCAATGGACAAGCTAAGGCTGATGAATAAATGATGAAGTCCATTCTCCTTAAAACAGTTAAGGAGAACAAAAGTGACTTACATTTAAAGTTATTTCCATCATTTTGGGCCTATAGAATGTTGGTACAAATGCACATATGGGGGAAACCCTTTTTCTTTAGTCTTTGGATGTGAAGCGGTCTTACCACTAGAAGGTCGAACTACCAAGTCTCCATGTATCTTTATAAGGAATCCTTGACGATGAAACATGTATATGAGAGTGTGATTGTTGAATTATAAACCCTGGATGAAACTGCGGCTTAGGTGTGAGAATGACACAACATCGTTTATGCTAACAAAATGTGTTTTCAGTATAACAAAAAGGATGTATGAACATGAGATACATGTAGGAAACTAGGTATTAAGACTTGATAGTCAGATCGATAAAAAGAGTTGGGAAAGGAAGGAAGTTTATACCGAAGTGTGTTAGGCCATATCAAGTCATGGAGGACTATAAGGATGGCACATGTATCATTTGTATACCTTAGAAGGTGAAGAATTTGGTGAATTAGTTAATTCACTTCACCTTAAATGTTTCTATGCATAGTCATTTGCATTTCCACATACATTATTGCATCCATTGCATTATCATTTGTAATCATATTGTAGGATGAAACAAGAAACTTAATTTTCAAGAAAATTTTAAAACTTTCAAGAATTGGAAAAAAATTCAATCATACTCTCTTCAAGTATTCACTATATCATCTCTATATTATTCAATATTTTCATCATCTTAGTCCTGGATGAAAATTTGACATTGATCGTACCAAGAATTTTACCTACTTAGTTCTATTTATGGTTTCTTCTCAGGCTTAGGTGTATTTTCCCATAGTTTTACTTTAGAAGCTTCTTGATGTCACATCTCTCCCTAAAAATATATCTCATAACATAAACATTCTAAACATTTCACTCAGATTGCCTTTTTCTCCTATCTAAATCTTTGGTGGTGAGCCCTCACATCCTATCATGGATTGTGTGGGGGTGAGACTAGGAGAAAACATTCCTTCCCAAAAACACAAACCAAAGTTTAAAGTAAAAAAAAACAATAAATGTAAAAATCTTCCGTTTTACAAATAAAACTACACTTCTCAGCCCCTGCCAATCTTTGGTGATGAGCCCATGCTTCTTACTAGTAGCATGAGGTTAGGAAAGGAGGGAAATTCCCTTACTCACCTATGCCTTTTCCTCAGTGATGATTCCATTCATCTTACTAGTGGCATGGGGTAAGACATAGGGGTCATTAATAAATCAAAAAGTTACAAATAATTTCAGATAAGTAAAAAAGTTCTTTGAATCCTCTAAAGATCCCAAGAAAATGAGCTAGATATCATATGTTACAAGAGATTCATTCCATAAAACCATATTTTTTCAATCAACATGCCATTTACAAATCTAAGTCTAGTCAAACTTGCAAGAAAAATACATTATGACTGGTTAGTTGATCTTTCTTAGGGTTGAGTTATAGGTTCCTAATTGGTTTTTTTTCAAAATCATATCTTCTTGTCACCACTATTCATTCTTCAAATCATATAACTCACATAATTCTTGTATTTCCTCGGTGTTGAGCCCTCACATCTCTACTAGTTACATGGAGTTAAGAATCGAGTGACTTCATATTTATATCATAACGCATTTTCATCATATTTTTCCAATAAAAAAGAAGTACTAAATATTTCTTAAAAATCAAAGTTATCTAAACTTTGAAATTTGTTATCATGTGCATAATCATATACAAAATCATTTTGTCTATCACATTTGTATCATCATCATCCATAACATGCATTCATAAAAGTCATAGAAAAATCATAAGAAAATATACACTATCTAAGAGTACACAGATGAAAGACAAACCATAACCAAGTAAAATATTAAAAAGATATCGTCGAACCTAAAAAATAAGAAGATATCCATATATGTATATATAATATTGTCAAGTTTCATGTACAATGCCATCACACTCTAGAAAGTGTGGTCAAAACACTCATCTATGAGCCATTTTTTTATATACATCAAGAAATGGTCCAAAAACAATAAAGGCCCATAGACTATCCCTTTATTTGATATGCCTGCGAAGGTGTAGGGGGAGGGCTCCTACTATGAATCATATAACACAAATGACTGGGTGTAGCACACGAACCTCTGTGTGTAAATCTACAAGAGTGTCCATGAAAATTCTCGTGCATCAGTGGAGTAGGAGAGTGACTAGTGGTAGTACCTCCACTGTGTGTTTAGTATCACTATTGTATTATCTCAAGCACCTCATGTCCAGAAAGTTAGGTCCTCATCTCTATCATGACCTCAGCTATGTGCCATGTTAATGCAAACACATTGGTATGACATCCAACCATGACTGGGTGTCCAGTATCCACAAGAAACTGCTCCCGTGTCATCCTCATGGGGAGTGCAAGGTATCAAAGAGTATCCTCATAATAATATCTTTGCATCCATCTGAACTATCTACAAAATGTAAGTAAAAAAATGAGAGTTAGAAAATATAAAATAATAAAAAGAGAGAAGTAATAGATAGTGCGGTAATAGTCTATTCTAAGAAATAAAGCTGAGAAAGAGAATTTTCTCACTTGAATCTCTAGACATCCAACTTGGGTCATCATATGGTGTAGGGGATAGTGAAGGTACCTCTTCCACTCTAACCTCCTCCTAACCCATCATATTTGTATGGGTTGACACCTCATCCTCTCTATCTAGAGGAAAAGGCTCTTCTAAATGTAGTGTCTCTACCTCCGCATCTGCCATAACCCTAACAGCTTTGGAGGTCTCTCCAGTGGCCTCCAACTCTAGGTCACTCTCCTCCTAATGACCCTGAATCATCCTTAGTCGTAGCCTACTCCTCCTCCTCTCCAATGTGTATTGGACCTACCTCAATATGAAGTATCAACCTCAACTTAACCGTTTCTTCGACATCGGGATTTGGATCCACCAAAGGTGTGCCAATAGAAATCCTTGGAATAATGAATGTCCACTTGAGATTTCCCCTTTGTGCAAATATCACTTCTCAGATGCCTCTATATACAATACGGGGACCACTACAAAGGAATATACATAGGGAAATCCAAACTTCTAGGGCACCCTGAGTACTTGATGGGTCTCTACTCAGTTGGTCATGCCAACTAATTGAACCATAGTGCTACATGTAGTCATAATAACACCCTCCTGCCCTCGTCTACTGGCCATATCCTGATATAGATGTGTAACCATATCTGATGTAGTAAGTGTGGAGATCAACTGATGTGGTCCCCTAAGTGGAGCCATATAAACCCACCTAGAAGCTCTAACTTCTGCGGGATCTGCTATCACAATTCCCCTTTGATAGGGAATCATAAACTCATAAACCCATCTCATCAAAAGTGTAGGGTGGCTGAGGGACTTAACCCCAAATTGAAAAATATTTTATAGGTCATGGTAGGTAGTGCCTAGGATTTCTACGCCATAGGAATATAATCTACCATATAGCTCAATACTCTGTATAATCGTGATCCAGTATAATCGTCCCCACCCTTGTCCCCAATCAAGCATGAGGCCAAGATACCAATAATGGCCTTACGAAGAGTGGGGATAGGTGCAAAGTAAACTAAAACTAATCTTACCCACTATTTGACACCCATGTCAGGTTCCTATCCACCCAGATAAGTGGCACATTGGCAATCCTCATCCATTGAATTGATGCTAGCCAATACTAACTTCTTTCCAGTGACAGAAACCCCCAAAATATGGTAGACATCCTCCAAAATAATTATCTACTCCTCCATATGATCTGTAAAATATTCAACTGGAATTATTCACAAAATCACTGATGTTTACTTTCTATTAGAAAATAACAGAGATAGCTAGTGAATGAATTAATATTGTGCTTATAATAAAAAATTGTAGTAAAGGGAAGAATATAAGCTCATAACACCAATAATTTTATCCTAGAAAACCTCTAATGGAGGAAAAACCAGTCGAGAAGGGAAATTGCTCTTTCTTCCCACTTCTATTGGCCAATTCAAATCAACAAGTACAGAATTTACAATAAGTATGAAAGGGAAGTAGATAATATCTCAACACTTCCTTTCAATTACTTGCTTGTTCTGTCTCAACACTCCTTTCTTCTACAAAATACAATTTCCAGCACTAAGATTTCTTACTCACTTGGTCCCATTCTTTGATGATCTTATACATTTATAAAATCATGTATTTATAGCCTTTCTCATGTCCTCCCATGCATTAGACAATGGGAAAGGTCATAAAGGAGAAGAGAAATGAACATCCTTTCAAATTCAGAGGCTGTTTGTTTCAATTTTAGTTTTTTGTTCGTAATGGCCAAGACCACCGCTCTGTGTAGACTGGAGGTCCTGGGACTACTACCATGGATGGGTGGTGGTTCTTTAACTGCCACCCTGGCTGGGCAGCAGTTCTATAACTGCCACTCTGCACAGGGCGACAATCTTGTTAATTAAAGACAACCTTCATTTTATTATTTTTTCTTATCTGTGATTATTGTTTCTGATGAAGTAGAGTTATTTCAGATCCCTATGGATCACACCTCCCATTCTTAAGAGGATTTTGGTCCCATAAAATCTTAGTGGAGGAGTAGACGAGAAAAAAGTTCCCTCGCTTTCTCCTTCGAGTACCACTAGGCTTGCCTTGGTGTCTTTCCTTTTAGTCTGATTTGCCAGGACTCTTGTGGACCTCTTGTTGTCTCTCTGACCTTATGCTATAGCATCACATCCTCCTCCAATTTTCCTCGTGATTCCAAGACGCAATCCTCAATGGAAGGTAGTAACTATAGTTCTTCATATCCATCTAGCATGGATGGCTCATATAGGTGCAAGTTCTCATAGTTTACTATAGAGTACATACTCATGAATGATGGAAAATCAAGTTGAAAAGCATTTCCTCCAACCTAATCCAATATGGTGAAGGGTCCATATCGTAGTGGCTTGAGCTTCTGTGCTTGAACTTGTAGTCTCTCCTTACTCAAGTAAATCAAAAATTTGTCTCCAACATGAAGTTTGTGTTCCCTCCTATGCTGATCGTGCCTAGCTTTGTACTTTGCTTGAGATTTCTCTAACTGTTCTTTGACCTTGAGATGGATTTACCATATCCTCTCAATGAACTTGTTGGCTCTAGTCACCTCTGTGTCTTTTATATCCTCCTCATCCTGCTGTCTAACTGCTATGTCCAGTGGATTTGTAGGTAGATATCCCAAGCATGCTTCAAATGGTGACTTTATAGTGGATGTGTGTACTACCCAGTTATAGGAATGCTGAATGTAGGCTAAGGACTCATCCCAAGTCCTTAGGTACTTACTATTATACCCTCTGATCAACTATACCAAAGTCCTATTTACCACCTCTGTTTGTCCATCTGTCTGTGGATGGAAAGATATGCTCCTCTGTAACCTGGTATCCATCTTGTACCACAAAGTAGTCCAAAAATTCCCCAAGAACATGGAATCCTTGTCAGAGACAATATACTTTGGCAAACCAAAATGCACCCATATATTAGCAAAGAAAAGATCTCCTACCTCATGTGCTTTTACTATCTTTTTACATGCCATAAGAATACACATTTTACTGAATCTATCCACAAAAACATATAGATAGTCATGGCCATGTTTAGACATAGGTAATCCTCCTAAAAAATCCATAGAAATGTCCTCCCATGGATGAGTAGGTACTGGTAAAGGCATATATAAACCTTCCTTCCTAGTTTTAGGCTTACTAGTACAACTAAGTTTACATCCATGAATAAATTTTGATACTTCTTCTTGCATGTTGGGACAATATACATAACTTTTCAAGTGGGCTAGGGTCTTACCAACACCAAAATGTCCTGCTACTTTCGAGGTATGTGCTTCCATCATCAATAGAAGTCTTTCTTCTTTAGGCACACAAAGTTTCCCCCCATTAGTAGAGCAGCCCATCCTTGAGATAACAATATTCAATCCCCATCTTTTCAGCCCCTTGGGACTGCAACTTCTGAAATGTTACCCCAAAGTCTTTGTCTTGGGCATATACCTCTCTATAAGCTTCCTTCATGAAGGGCTTGATCTGAGAGATAGTGGCTAAACAGGAAAATTTTTCTTGTGTGGGTGGCCTAGACAACATGTATGCCACCAAATTTGTACTACCCTTTTTGTATTTAATCACCAGATGGAACTGCTAAAGAAACCCCATCCATTTGTAGTGCCTTGCCTGCTGCAATTTAGACTGTGCTTGCAAATACTAGAGAGGTTTGTGGTCAGCGTGCACAATAGTTTCTGTACCAAACAAATAATTTTTCCATTTTTTAATTTCTTGAACTAGTGCATACATTTATTTATCATATACTGAATATCCTTTAACTGCTGAAGTGAAGGTTTCAGAATGATAACATACGGGTTTACCTCCTTGAAGCAATACTGTGCCCATAACATAATCACTGGCATCTGTTTCTACTTCAAAAGGCTACTGCAAACTAGGAAGAGAAAGTACTAGAGCATGACTAATCTTGTATTTCAATAACTCAAAGGATTTATCTTGTTTCTTACAACAGTAAAAACCCTTACTCTTTACGGCCACTGTGTGTAGAGGTGCTGCAATTGCCGAGAAACCCAGAATGAACTTATGCATGTACTGTACTACTCCCACAAAGCTTCTAGTATCTATGGATCCTATTGGTATTGGAGAATTTTTGATGGCTTCCACCTTCTTTGAATCTACATCGTAGCTCTCCTCCTCAAACCACATGCCCAAGATAGACAAGTGATTGTTTGGAAAATTCACATTTCTTCATATTACAAAGTAGTTGTTTCTCCCTGAGAATTTGCAAGACTTTCTATAAATGTGTTAGATGTTCTTCCCATGTGGAAATAAAAATAAATAAATCATCTAGGTATAAAATGACACATGAATCTATGAAATACCACAATACATCATTCATCAATCTCATAAATGTAGTGGGTGCATTGCATAATCCAAAAGGAAGTACTAACCATTCATACAAGCCCTGTTTTGTTTTGAATGTAGTCTTCCATATATCCTCCTCCTTCATCCTGAATTGGTGATAACTTGACTTGAGATCCAACTTCGTGAAAATTTTGGCATGCTCAAGCTATTCCAATAGATCATCTATACGGGGAAGTAGATATCAGTTCTTTATGGTGATCTTGTTCAAAGCGCAGTAGTCGATGCACATTCTCTAAGAACCATCCTTCTATGGCACCATCACAATAGGTGAACCGCATGGTGAGGTGCTCAGACATAACACACCCTATGGTCTATTAGTTCTTGGAGTTATTTCTTTACCTCAATACTCTCTAGCAAGGATTTCCTATACAACCCAATGTTCGGTAGAGGTGACTTTGGCAATAGCTGAATCTCATGCTCTACTTCCTGCATTTTGGTGGTAATCCACTAAGAGCCTGAAATACCTTCCTGAAAAGACTGAATAAATACTATCCAAATCTTGTTTTCCTTGGTTAGAAATCTCTGAAACTTCTACCCCATCCTTATTTATCCTTTAAGAAAAGTAAACAAAACTGATTATGATTTGACTGAATAAGCCATTTTTCTTGGTTATAACTTACCATAGTAACTCTGTGTCTTACGCTGGTGTGCCGAAATGTTGTAGCTGATCTCAATCCTTGACCCATTTGTATCACTTTTCCCTTCTGCATAAAGATAACATACCTAACATACAATTAAGGACTTCTGAATACCACATCAAAAGCATCAAGTCGAATAACGTCAGCTTAAAAAACATCTATATATTGGGAATTTATTCCAAACTTGACCTTACATCTTTTTGTTACCTAAATTTCAACACCCTTCTTCACCCAACCCAAAGGATATGGGTGTGGATGCTCATAATTCTCAAGACCAAGCTTCTTTACAACTGCCTCAGAAATAAAGTTAGATTGAGAACTGGTATCAACCAAAGCATTTACCTTAGTTCTCTTGATCTAGATTTTGATCTAGAATAGTCTACTCATCTCCTCTTCTTGGTTGTCCACGTTGATGGCCGTGCATCCAAGCCTCTTGTCTACATTAGAGTCATCTTCAATTTCCACCTCCTCTTCTTTATTTATAGCTATCATGGACTTCTTTGAGTCCTTAGGTTGGTTCTTCATATGTAACTCCGAATGCAACTTCCGACATGTAGCATCAATATGACCATTGATATCACAGTTCTTGTAAAAAATCATGGAATCTTTACAATTATTTAAAGTAGTGGCAGCTTGTTTACCTTTCCCTTTCCACTTACCTTTGCTACTACTTTCCCATGTTCTTTCTTCTATTGATTTGTCGATTGCTTTTCCCTTGGATCTGCTTCTCCTTGCTTCTTTTCATCATCTATTTAGTATGCCTACACACACGACTCATTGGAATCTTTGGGCTTCAAGGAGATGAATTTTATTCAAAGTTTAGTGTGAATTCCTCCCAAGTACTTATTCAAAATATCCTCATCCTCCAAGTCCATATTTAGCAACATATCCTACCTCCAAAACTCCATAGTATAGTCCTGCAAACTTTGACCACTTCCTTGTCTAAAATACTACCATTTAATCATTTGGTCAGTCTTGTGGCCAATAGGATAGAAGTTATCTCTAAGTAAGTCTTTAAATTCTTACCAAGATTTCACAATAGGACGATTCTTCTTTTCACAGGTGGCTAGATGGGTTTCCCACCAAAACAGAGTGTGTCCTTCCATTTTGAGATGTTCAAAGGTGATCCTATGTGCCTCGGTGACATTATGGATGTTAAAGTAGACTTCTAATTATTTTAACCATTTATTAAGCAACTCTGCATCTACTTGTTCTTCAAATATTTTAATTTCAACTTTCACCTCAACTTTAAAAGGAGCATGATCAGATTTTACCTTTTCTCTTGCATTTGAAATCTCTTCTTCATGCTCTTCCCCATAATCTTCCTCATGGTGGATCCTCCCTATGCCAAAATTTTTGGCTAATCATTGAACCACTGATTCCATGGAGTCTTTCTTAACATAATCCATCTTCTACAAATCTACATATTCTTCTTGCCTTCTAAATATCCTATCCATCATGGTCTACAACATCTCGATTCTACGGACAAAGTTTTCTTCCTCCATTTGTCCTCGAATTCTTTGTTTCCACTTCCTTGTAGAAATATTTGGATCGCAAGGTAAATCATCTTGACCTTTAGATACCATCATCGTCATACAAATGCAATAACAAACACCATAGTCCTAGATACTTATTATCTCTAATACCAAAATGATCTATAAACTCTCTACTTTGGAATCGTTCATAGAATGAAAATTAAACGATGTTGTTCTAATTTTGATTAGAAAATGATAGAGATAGCTAGTGAATGAATTTTCTTATGCTTAGAACCAACAATTATAGGAAAGGAAAGAATATAAAATCATGAACACCATCAATTTTTATCTTGGAAACCTCTGGAGGAGGAAAAGTAGTCGAGAAGGGAAAATGCTCTTTCTTCCCACTTTTTATTGGCCAATTCAAATAATAAGTATAGAATTTATAATAAGTATGAAAGAGAAGTAAATAATATCTCACACTTCCTCCCAATTACTTGTTTTCTCTTCCTCAACACTCTTTTCCTATAAAAACACAATTACAACACTAAGAATTGCTTGCTCACTTGCTTTCATGCTTCGATAATAAAAAACTATCCTTCCTATATGTATTTATATCCTTTCTCATGTCCTCTCATGCACTGGAGGATGGGAAATGTCATGGAGGAGAAGAGACACATACATCCTTTCCAATTATGGGACTGTTTGTTTCAAATTTTATTTTTCTGTCTGAAAGTGTCAGGATCGCCGCCCAATGTAGACTAGTGGTCATAGGACCGCCACCCTGTATGGGCGGTGGTTATAGGATTGTCGTACGGGTTGGGAAAAGGTTCTGCTAATATCAAGACAGAACCTCTGTTTCTTCATTTTCCTTCTTTGGTGCTAGCTGATATAATGATGCAGTTTCATTTGGATCCCTATGGATCACACCTGCCCATCACATCGTTGTGCTCTTTTATTCGATTGTACTCTCACTTGAAACCATCATAGGTAATCTAGAGCTCAAAAATTCACTAGGTGGTGAGTGAAAATGATTTCTAAAAATAGTGGTTTTGATTATGCATAGTATGTTTTAACTATGTTTTAAGTGTGTGTGTTTTTCAAGGATGGAGCATTGGCACAAGTATATTTCTATCCCCACATATATGGTAAGTCCTCTTGTCATTTTGGTTTTAGTATGTTTTGTCGATTTCATATCTATCTACACTTGATTCTCATTTTTTTCTTGAAGGTAGCATGAATTTGGATCGGCATCATTTTGACACACATATGTCTCGGGTATAACCTCTGACTCCCCATTTTGGGAACGCCATACTCGGACTCTACGTTTTATGCCTCTTCATGGCTAGAATGCTTCTCCAAGGGGGTAATATGTACACACCCAATTTTTTATGTGCTACATTTTTAGAAATGGTTCAAAGTCCCATATGATGATTATTATAATTTCCAATGGTGTTCAAGTCCTAGTTCCTATTTTCAGTTTATATTTGTGGCTTAGAATGCTTCCCTTAACCATTTCCATGTTTTTTTTTTCCTTTATCTCTTTCATGGATTTTCCACATGTTTTTTGCCTTAAGTTATGGAAATGTCACGTCAGTTTCACAACCTTCATTATGCCCTTAGAAGCGGTTGTGTAATCACCCCTCTGCACAAACAAACGATTATGTGTGTTTTTTCCAGAATATTCTTTGGCATGTTCTGAACATGTTTCATTTCTTCAAACATGATTTTAGCGCATGTTTCTTGGTCAAATTGGCTATTCTTGGGATTTTTGGATAGGTACCAAGTTCCTCTTCTTTCCTTGATGAATAATTGAAATTAACTCTCCCTTCTTTTTTTGATATGGCATCCTCTAGCTGCCAAATGGATTAGACCATTTCTCCACCATTTTCTATAGGAACCAGGCTTCTTCCCGAAGCATTGGTTGGAGATTTTTGTTTTGAATTGCACCGCTATGAAGTTATAATCTTGCTAGGAAATACAAAATCAAGCAAGTTCTCTTACATTGTTATTCTTCTACTTACACTGCTACCAGACTACCTATAAGCCACCGCTGCTCCAACACTTCTTCATTGTTTCTTTTGCATTACTCAACATAGTTCCTTGGATTCACCTAAGCAAAAAGATGGAAAAGAAGCTGAGGGGACATCACGGTAAACCATTATTAGTTTTTCCAGAGTTCTGTAAATTTTAGGTTAGGGATGTACTTGGATTTCCTTAAGTTTTCTTGATTTGTTTATTTAAGTTGTATGCAAAATATTTACTAGATTAGTTAAATCATTTTAATTCAAATCATTGTAATAGTTGAGAAATTATTGTAGATTTCATTTTGTCTACACAAATCTTCCGCTGATAGATTGCTTCCCTTCCTATCCCTGTGGGTTTGTAAGGAAATTTTATTTGGAGGAAAGCTTATGTATTTGTTTTAAGCAATTACAATTCCATTTCAATCAACATTTTCCATTAAATCCTTATTTACTTTTACCGGGGAAGTTTCAGGGGAAGAAGTGCTTCTAAGAATCTTTTACTTCTTCCTCTGTCTTTGAGGTAGAACAGAGGATTTAGATCCATAATCATAAATTAGAAAAAGTTTTGTTTTATTATAATAGGTTACACTCACTCAGCACAGACGAATAGTCACATCTAATTATTTATTTGTTCATATTTGTTAATAGTATTGTAGAAGAACTTGTATTTCTTCATATTTCTTCTGTTAATTTCTATGTTGTTTTCCAAAAAGTATAAAATCCAAAAACATTAGATTAGTCTAATTAGTTTGTTTTGTTTATTCCATTTCCTTTATTCAATTAAAAAGAACAAAAACATTAGAATAGATTTTTTTCGCTTGTTGAATTAGTTAGCTTGCATTTATTAATTAGTTGCTAGCAGCACACAATTTTAATTAACACGAGGAAAGTAACTGAATCATTTTAGTTTAAATATACTTGTTTAGATTTGCTAATTAGGAACATAGTTTTATTAGAAGAAATTAATACATCTCGCCACGCGCCCTTATTTGGCTTAGGATTGACCTTTCCTACTTGTGGTCCTTTCTGAGATTGTTGTTTCCTTCATTTCAATAGTTCCCATATTTGCATGACCATCCAAGGTCCTAAAGAGCCCAAAGATTACATTTTTAAACCAACAGTACCTAAACCAAACTTGTTAGTGGAAATATCAAACATCGACCAAGGCCTTCAAATTCACATATTTCTAACCACTTCATAACTACCTGCTATGATTACATAGTTGAGGGTTTTAAACATCGAAGACGATAGAGCTTTCAAGTTTTGGTTAAATCAACCTAGTCATAGGTTACCTTGATCGCTTTTCACGTATTTCCCCATTCACCATAGTTATCCATTTGCACATCCCATATGACCATCCAGGGGACACAACAACCAAGAGAAGAAGTATATGATCATCGATTCCTAAAGTTGAATGTAACTTACTTTGAGACAGACATTGATACGAGCCTTAGGATCTTGTTCTTTCAGTCCTCACCACTTCCATCTTTCATCATATCATAGTTAAACATCCTTAACAAAGAAGCTGACAAAGTCTATGACTTATGACAGAACCAATCTGGGTAGAACTAGTTCCCATAGCCCACTCACTTGTCATATTTATACATTTCCTCTAGCACTTCCATGACCTTATCTAGAAATTTCTACGAGGCAAATGAAAGGAAATTAACACAAATCCCATAACCAATTGAGAGAGTTTTACACAAATATATTGATAGAATCTTACATGTGTGTATCCTTCTCGACCGTTCCATCACACCCGTTCAGGTTAGAGAGGATTTTATTGCCCTAGTTGAGCATATCCCTTTAGTGTCCGTAAAGGACATTAGATTGCCCTGATAAATTATTGACCACACTTACCCATATTTTAGTATTTCATTCCTAATAGCCATATATACATTCCACATCAGTTGTCCTGACATGACCTCAGGAGGTCAAGTGTGCCTGAAGGTCACGTGTTGATTTTTAGTTGTATAGGCACCTCCTTCTATCTAATGATATGCCACACCCTGACACAGTCCAATACGCCCCACTCATCATCCTCTAAGATGAAGGAAAACAAGGTTGTATGGAACTCTAGTGAATGTATATATTCATACATGGCATAGATAAGCACAAAAACCACAAGTGATTATTTTAGTCACGTTAAAAACATGATACAAAACTTAAACATACTTCTAGACAAAAATGGTCATTAGCCTATACACTACCACCCAGTACTTGGATAGTAGTTCCTAGAAATGGAAAGTGTCATCTACAGGAAAAAACTATCCCCACCGGCTCCATCTTGGATAGAAATTCCCAAATTCTAAAAAAAGCAAAAAAGCTAAAACTCGCTATAAGACCGCCTAGTCTACTTCAAAAATATAATAAATACTAGATAATATTACATCTAGGTGGATATCGCCTCTACGACCCTCTTGAACCTCGTCAAGTTTACCACTCGTGCATGTGACATCGTCACAATCCAAATCTCAACTCACACTGATTCAATTTACAACTAAGATACCTATTGACTTTTTTAGCCTTACTATTTATAGTAAGATCTTATTTCCACTACAATTACTATAGTTTTGAAACTTCGTCTTACTGCAACTAATTCACCGAAACTGTTTCCACCATATCTTGAGATTCATTTGTGTTTTTTCAGTGTCATCAATGGCCTTAGAACCATATCTTTATCATCTACCACATTCAATAGTTGAATGCCACACTTCTTATATTTTGTTACATAATAAACTTTTATTTCACTCACTGCTATATATTCTATTCTATATGTTTCTAACTCCTCCCCAAACACTATCTATTTTTATTTCATCTCAAGGTTCGTCGTCTCACTTCTCACCCTTTGCCAAAAGGGGGGAAAATATTCAGGGTTATCCTATTACCCATTCTACAATGATTTAAGTAAATTTCCAATTCAAAACATACAACCACACTACGCACTACCACATTATTTTAGATTGATCATGAAGAAATATTTGAATCCTACATAATGTTCTCGCTCAAAATTACAAAGTTCAATCTATTCCAAGTGCAAAACCATCTCATACTCTCACATTTTTATCTTCAAATGACCTAAGTTGGGACAAGTTAACTTTCCAGAGATGGTTCAACTCAATAAATTTAAATCAAATACGACATTCCAATTGACTCACAATCACAATGATTAATCTATTTCAAGTGCAAAATTATCTCGGGTTCTTGCAATTTCACGACTTCTCACAAATTTTCCCTCAAATGACCTAATTTAGGGGAAATTTAACTCTCCAAATCTGGTTCAAATTAATCAGGTTCAATCAAATACCATGCTTCAATCAATATAGGCTATTTCCGAATGTTAATTCCACCAGTATCAATATCCCTCCCAAATGACCTAACTTAGGAGCCAATCAAGTTCAAGCACTTTTCCATTTAGCCTAGTTTATACCCTTGCATCGTAAAGTAGGGGCAATGAGACATCATTATCTATCCTTGTCCACTTTATGGGGTTTTTTTGTGACTAATAGAAAAGTAAAAATTGGTTCATTTCCATATAAATAGGTGGAACCTATTTTGAGGAAGTGTCATGGTGAAGAGAAAATGTGATCGCTCTCCTAAACACACTTTCTCTAAGTGACAAGATGCTCAAATCCGTACAATTTTAACACCAGTTCAGGAATTGATCACTCACGATCCCTCCTTTAATCTCCAAAGTTTCAAATTATCTTATATCTCCATAGGAAATTTCTATCCAATAAATCCTTCTGTGACAACACATTCATCCCACATGGATCAAAACAATGATCCATGATTAACCACACTATGATTCTTACTATAGATGTGCCTTTGTTACAAATCCTTTGGCCCTTTACAGGTATGTTCTTCTTATGTCCTTTATACTATCGAAATTCATCCAAATAACATAAAGGGGAGAAAATGTAGATACAAAATTATGCACTTGTTATTGTTATGTCATGCCTGTAGTATGTTGTTATATACATGATTTATGAGTATGAAGATTAGACACTGGTGACACCATTTTCCTATTCCTTTCATTTATTTGATTGGTTTTTATTGTGATATTATTTTATACTTCTTAGGTTTATAACTTTTCAGTTGGGTCATAGGGATCCTTATCTTTTTCCTTGTTCTTTTTTCTTTTTCTTGGATTTTGAATAGTACTGCCTATTAACAACACTACCACTTAGGTGTTAGTGTCCCTTTTGGGCAATTTGGTCTATTCTCTTTTGTTTCCTAAGTTAAAATTTGATACTTAAATTTTTGTTTGTTCTAATTCTTTGGGTCGTCCTTTGGTGTCACTAAATGTCGAAATTCAAACATGGAGTTCATATATATACACAACTTATTATTATTAAAGACTGGACTAATTGGGCTATTACAACTATCTGCTACTTTGGAAAATAGTAACATTCAAAGAGTGCATTTTGGGCTGCATTATTCACTGCATAGGAGGGGTTATTTCTAAATTCCATCTTACACATTTATCTTGGGCGTAAATTAGGTGTATCCTTCTATCTTGATGTGACTATAACAAGGGAAACCTAGCTTCAAGGGACAACATTCAATCACACACACACACACACACACACACACACACACACACACACACACACACACACAATAACTGCATAAAGTCTAAAATTTAGTGCAGTGCTAGGTGACAATCACATTGGGGTGACCATTGAGGTCATTCTGAATCAAGCATGTACATTATTTATTTCATATGATGTTATCTTGATCCTTGTGCATGTATCAAGGGTTTGATTTGTAGGTTCATGTATAATAAAATAACCTTACAACAAAGCTAGAGTGAAAAAGAGTGAATTGAAAAATATAAGTTCAGACTCTGAAAAATATCGGAAGTAGAGTTTTTTTCAGGAAACAAGTGCCCAGTTTATACACTAGTGCATGAGTGGTCCTATCATAATCTAGGTGGTCTTGTCCGAAAGAGTCGTATATCACAGTTTCTCATACAAAGAATATACAATCCAGATCTAGTATGTTCCACTCAGGTTTTAGCCCATAATAAAACCAAATCTCTGAATACAATCTAAGTCACTCTTATCCCCCTATTGTACACACTTTCTAGTCTCTTGCATGATAGATATTGTTTCTTATTATTATATTATTTTGATCTCAGTGATCAGGGGATCATTTTTTAAATTTCCCTAAACATCCCTAAATGGTGTCAGTGTAGAAGATCATCTCGAGAGCTTTCTAACGACTGTGAGAATGCGGCAAACGGACATCAGGAGCTCTAGTTATGTCCGGTCAAAGTTTGGTCAACGGGAAAGTCAACTCTGGTCAACATGTCAATAATGGACCAATAGCGATGCAACACGTGGCAAAAGGAGAAAAGAGAAAAATGAAGGTTGTTTGATTTTTTTACAACCTCCGGTCTTCGACACACGTAAAAGCGGGCTAGAACAAGAGGCTCAACTTTTGTTACGGAGGGGAGCCCGGCCGCCGTGAGGACGATAATATTATTGTCGACGTGGTGGGTCCTCAAACCACCACGTGGCTTGCCACCACAAGTTCGATTTGCCTATCGAGGGTCGACAAGTGATATGTATTTCCATATTTCATTTGGAATGTCATTATATTACTTGGGTCGAATATCATATATTACCTTTGTAATTATTTGGCATTTTAACGTCCATGTCATTTTTTATGTGTTTGGGATTTTGGGCTAGTCAACATTGCCACATTATCTCCCAACATATCCGCATATTTCCTAGCAACTCGGAGTGTCAACAACAACTCACCACAACCAACACAAATCGTTTGGGGCCAATCAACAATGCACCGGTTTCCACTTAACTCGGCGGTCAAACCTTACTATATTGTCACCCACGTGGATAAACAACCCTACTACATAGCTCGGCCCATATCACGGGCATTTCAAACAACACAAATCCAAAGTCAAACACATCTCGGCCAATATAATTGGTGGCCAACAAAAGGCAAGCAGGTGTGGCCTAAGCCACGTTTAAAATGGCGGGTCGTTTTATATTTAAACCTCCAACCATGGCTACCTTCGCTCAATGTGGGATATCTCACCCACATGCAAAACAAACTCCGCCATAATGCATGTCGTCGGGTCTTGAACCCATAACCTCCACTTCCCAAGACATATCAACTAACCAACTCGCCTAGAGGCTTGGGTGGATTATAAAAATGGGTCGCTGCAACTTATACTGGAGGGGCAGGTCTATGTAAAAGCCATAAGGAGGCAGTTTTCAGAAAACGCCATTTTTGAAGGCCTTACACTCAGAATGAGAACTCGGAGTAAAAAGATGAAATGAATGAAATTATGAGATGATTCCAAAAATGTAAGATTTGATGTTTTTTGTTGAGTTTTAACATTTTTTTGAAGCTTTGAATTCAGTTTTTAACAAGGATCTACAAGACAACTAGTTGGAAAACACGAATTTCAATGCAATTCTGGTCTGAAATGTGACTTGGTGTAAACATGAAAAGTGATCAGAATTCAGAGATGATCTCAGATATATGATTTTTTTTCATAGAATGTTTTTAAATCTCCATTTGTAGGTGTTTTTCTAACACATTTGCAGGGAGATCACATTGTGAAAACATTGTAGGAGCCACGGATCGTTCTTGGGACAGTTTCTGCTATTTTTCAAAGTTCTTGGGACATTGATCAGCTCATTTGCAGGTTGTGAGTCATTATTGATTGTTTGTAAGAGTTATTGTACTTACATTTCAATATTATTAATGGATCGGTTCAATCCCAACCCGGGGACCTAGGAATTTCCGAACCCCGTAAACAATCTTGTTTGTTATCTGAGTGTTTTCAGTTCTAATTATTTATTTGCTACCCCAAGTTTTTTGCACTTCTATGGATGCATAATAATCAAAATTTAATCAATTTTTGGAGTTTAGAATACTTAAAATTGGTTAAGAAAATCACGATCTTTGGAAACTTTTAAAAGTGAAAAAAATACAACACACGTTTTTCAGATCACTTAGTCCTAAAAAATATATTTACATTTCATTAAATCACTAGAGTTTGAACATAGCTTACATAGTCATTTTGAAGGTGATTGAAGATGAGTGACACATAGTGATATCCATGTCTAGGAAGGTGAAGCAATCATGAAGTTTCAAATCAAAGTTCCAAGTAGGTCCAAGACCATATATGAGGGTCATGACCATACAAATGCTCTTGACCTCATTGTATGGTTTTTACCAGGTTCAGACTCAAGTGTCAATTTCTATAACAAAGCATCTCTAGTCTCATATTAGCATGTTCCTCCATTCAAATCACTCAAAGCCTCTCATATCCATACAAAATCAGCTAAGTGCAATTCTCCTTAGTGCTTTTGATAGTTGCTAGATCAATAGTCACTTTGAAAAGTATTATTATGATTTGTGCAATTAATGTTATAAGTTAACTAAATCATAATATCCACCAGTTGCATTAGTTCATCCTTTTTATTTATGTTCATTATAAACACACTCAAAAACTTAAAAGGGAACGAAATAGGAATTCAAAAAAATGTGTAATAATTTGGTGAACTCGACGTTCTTTCATTGAACATCACAGTTTTACTCGTATAATCCTTGGGGTTTTATTCTTTAGTTGTGGTATTCAATATTTCTTCATCATTTCACTTCCCACTAAACTATATGATCTTTATATTTGGTCTAGGGTTCTTAAATCACCTGCTAGTAGAGACTATTATCCCTCTCACCAAGTCCATTTCCATACTATGCATTTTAATGAAGCTCCTTATGATGACCCCACTAATTATATGGATGATACCTATCCTGCTTACATTGATATCCAATTTGAGATCACTTTTGTCACTATTGATCATCCACATCAATTTCATTTTGCTATATTCAATGTAATAACCACACGACATGATAAAAAACGTCTTGGGGGTAATCCCCCTTTGCCTCCCCCATATTCTACTCCTATTCCTAAAGCTAATGTTCCATCTCAAGTATATGATTTAATTAAAAAACTCAGTAATACCCCTGCTAATATATCTATACTTGGGTTTCTTCAAAAATCCCCCATGTAGAAATACATATTATAAGATACTTTGTGCTCTTTCACATTAGCTAATGATACCCATCCAATTGCATTTTCTTCTCTCATGGATACATTTAAAGCACTTGACAAGGCTATTAATTTTACTACATCTGATATCCTGTCTAATAATGATATGAATTGATGTCTGCATTTATTCATCACTATATAAATTCAAGGATTATTTCTAGAATGGGTTCTAGTAGACAACGGATCAGGTCTCAACATATGTCCTAAATCATTTCTTGCAAAGATGGGCATTTCTCCTCTTACAATCAATCATTCTCCCATTATTGTGCTAGGCTTTGATGACATCACATGTTCTACACTTGGCACTATCACTTTTGACCTACTTGTTGTTCTTAAGGCATTACCCACTATATTTCTCATTATGGATACTCATTTGAAGTATAAGTTACTCTTGGGTCATCCTTGGTTCCATAATATGCAAGTTGTCTCTTCTACTTTCCATCATTGCATCAAATTTTTACATAATGACGCCGAGTTTATTGTCCATGTTGATTATTATCCTTATTGATATTGCAAGGTAAAAATGTCTAATCCACAGGTATCTTCGATTACTCCACCACAACCTATTTTTATGGACAATCTAAACACATATGTTGTTGGTGAGACTAGTGCCCCTATTGAGAATTTATTAGATACACATCCACATGTTGATTTGTATGTGAACGTTCCTCTTATGAATCCAACGAAATCTTCTATCCCTAGCACCCCATCACTTGATACATCCAATATATTAGATGGTTTTTCACAACATCCTAATGCACATGAATATGCTACTGATAGTGATGACAATACAGTTGAACTCATGGATGATAATTTGCATAAATTCAATTTTAATCCCTTTAATGCAAATAAATCTATGTTTCATCTCTCTTTATATCCACTAGACCCATACATTATTTTCTTAAGGATAATTCCCTTAATGATAGTAGTTTGTATCCTTGTTATAATATTAATTGTATTGATACACACATTGATCCGATGGCCAGTACCATCAATAATCTAGATGTTTCACCTCATGCTACATCTATTGCCATCCCAACTCATCTTGATACACACCATGAATTACTTTCCATTTTACTTGGTCAAGGTTTTATCCCATTGTCTTTTAAGTGCCATCATTCTACTGACAAGCTTTCTAGGCATCCCACTCATCATGTTTGTGATTACCACCATTTTATGGGTCGTGGCACTAATAATTTTCATTCTTTAATCGATAAAACCAACACTCTCAAGTGTAATAGAACTATCACCATCTTACATGACACACCCTCTCCTCCCAATGGGGCTCATCATTTCAATACATTTACTAGCACTGTGTATTTCCATAATAAATATTGGCCACATGTTCCTCTTAATTTCAACCGAGACAAGAAAATTTACACTTATGAAGCTTTCATTACTTTAGGACTCACACTATCTGACATTACACCCTTCCTTATGCCTGGTATCCAATTTAAAGGACATACTATACTCATGAGAGATTTTGGGTTACGTGTCATGGCCACTAAAGTTTGGGTTTCTCTTGATCCCTAACCTACCCTATTGGATTTTGGTAAATCTTGGTTGTGGAATATTTCTTGTAATGTCGACAAGCACAACACTAGCATCACTTTACCACTCACTATTGGCATGGTCACTATTCGTAATGATTATTTTCATAATTATCAACCCAATATGACATATTGGACTCATACTATGTATGCACAAAATACCCCTTACACCGATGAGGAATATATTATGACACTAAATCGCTTCCATGAGATAAGATTTTTTTATCAATAGACTCTTCCGTAAATTTACGAATATGGTGGATCCTAGACTAGTTGGGTTTGATCCTACCACTGATGATTTGGACTTCAAAATATTTACTAGTTATCATGTTCTTCCACCCCCTTCTTTCTTGATGGTGCACTATATCTATAGGTTCAACTTGATTGTTTAGGGAGCAATTCTACACCCGAACCTCAATTTGAACACACACACATGCACGCATGCGTACATGCAAAGGGAGGTAGTATTTCTCCCCATCCTTTAGTTGCATCATTTATATGTATTCCCCTTTGTGGGGGAATTCTTGTATCACTCTTCCTTCTCTTCAGAGAATAGGTTTTCATTTATGGCCTCACAGAGGGTCTAACACACAAAAACATTCAAATATTTGTGATATACAAAATAAAAACCTATTTTTATAGCATACATTGTTGGCACTTTACATTATACATGTTGTTTATTCCTTTAGTTTGATATATAGTATTTCTTCTTTACACACATGCATTCACATGGTATATTGAGCATGATGTGAGACAAACACAGAGTGGTACATGATGATAGGTGTTGGTCTGCCCTTTTCCTAGACTACTAACCTCTAGGGGCATCTACTTTTGCATATTATATCCATGTGTTATATTTCTACTATAGTTCCTTTTTTTCCTCATTATGCTTAGTTACATATAAATTTATTATGTGTTCTATATCTTTTGGACTAACAAGACTAACACATGTGTTTTGTGTAGTGCTTACAGTTATTGCTAACTCCTCTTTGTTCATTTGAATATATTTTCTTTTCACACATACTTTCTAGTCGTATGTGTGTATGCTTACTTTCTACTCTGATTGTGGCCTAAGGTCCTTAACTGTCTTACGATACTGTGGGTGTCCCTCATTTGTGGCATTATACCTTGTGTGTGGTTTTGCATCTCTTTTTTACATGCTCACAAGACTTGATTGTCATGTAACACCATGGGTGTACCATGTTTGCAAGAATGTTTACCTTTTGTGTGGCATTGCTTGACATGTTTGCACTCCCTTCTACATTGTATGCACTTGTTTTCTACTAACACATGCGTAAGTGAATTCCCCTTAAATAGATGTGTGCTCTAACTACCCACAAATCACAACAACTGACATTGCAAACAACTTATGACATTGGCAATATTGATCGAATGCCCCTTCATTTCTGAGAAATCTCCAAATTATATTGCCTTGACGATCTCTGCACTGCACCCACTTTCTCCTTTAAATGATTGGCAAAAAAGGTTCGTGGTTAATATGTCCCTAGTCGTAAGAAAAAATAGTTTCACATAGGTTCCCCCCAATATTTTTCCCGTCCATGAACTTCTTCTCCCTCAACCCCTTTCTTCATCACCCCTCTTTGTAATGCAATGTTCCGCTTTCTCCAATTTAAATTAGACTGTTCACGTGCGATTGCTAGTCTATACCACCCACCTTTTTAATGAAGCCTCTATTTATATTTATAAACTTATAAGACATAATGACATTCCTTCATATATGTGTGATTTTGTTTTCAGTTATTGAGGTTAGGGGGTTAAAATGCCGATCATAATATTTTTTGGAATGTGTGTTACAAACATATCAAAAATACAAATTTGAGTTCGTATATAAGCTTTTAAAAATGCTTTATTTGTCCTTGTACATGGTGGGCCTACCTTCATCATGGAGACACGTATGAATCCCAAATACAAAAATTTATGACAAGTCTAATCAACTCTTTAATCAATTATGGCACAAAAATACAAAACCTAATCTGTCCGTTTATTGTCCTTGACCGTTTATTGTCTAATCGCTTCTAAAATAAAATATAACTTTTGACTAGTGCAAAATTTATGTAGCCAATGCTTAAAATATGTGAGAGGTACGGATTTATAGTACCGAATTATTGGGCCTCTTAAACATTACGAAAACGTTACATCGTGATTTATGGTGGAATTTGAGGGAAAAAATAAAAATAGAAAAGAGGGCTTTCTGTGATAAAAAAAACACTTATAATATTTATGGTGTGAGCTTTTCTGAATCATTGAGTCTACGATGTTTTATTGGTCTATAATAGAAGTTTAAAGGATGGTTATAAGGTCTCTTTCTACTGAAGATGTGAAATTGTTGGAAGTAGGATGCAATTAATTTGGTGTAGGTCTCTTTTAGTGACTTATGTTTGAAAATTTGTGATAAAAATCAAACATTTTTTGGAGGAAGAGGGCTAAGCACCTATGGTCTTTATAAGCCGTGGATGTTTGGAGACATCCAATAGAATCTTTAAAGAGACAAAATAATTGCCCCCTTATCTCATAATTGACTTGAGCATTTAAAAACAAAATGGCCCTCGGTCTCTAACTCCAAAGAGTAAATATGACAAACACAATGCTCTTGAGAGATATGGTTGTCTATTTTAATGTGAAGTTGACGAGAGCAAACTTTGAACTAAGCAAGTGGAACCCTCATGCTACAATGTAATTGTAGTTTTGTGTACCCGAAAAGTTTGATCAATCCATCACTAAAGTGGAGATATAAGTAGTGTTAAAGTTTTGAGGTGAGCGACTTTTTATGTTGAGACCATGTGGATTGGACGTAGGCTCTATAAACGTCATTATGAATGCCATTGTATATCTCTTTGTTGGAGAGACTGGGGGCATCCACTAGGAAGCTTTGTAGGGGTGGCCTACCAATATTAAGATCAATGAGGCAAAGTAATAGAAAGACTCTTGCATTTCATGAATTAAGTTAATAATTTTCCTACTCCATTGAGGAATTGAAAGCAAAGAATGGATATAAAGCAACTACTTGTAGAATCACCCAACTGTGTGCGTCTAGGAATCATTATCATCACATGAAAGATCACCGAAACAATAAATGGGGATTGTACCAAAATCTACAAAGACAATTTTAGGATCGAAATTAAAAAATATATATTTGATTTGAAGTAGTAAAATATATATTTAAAAGTATTCAATGGATATTTGTTGATCCCTTTGAATTACCCCAATATGTATGTGTGTATTTAAGATGCATAATATAGTTATTGTAACGCAAAATATCATGAAACATAAAGAATATGTACTCAAGCCACACAACTACATTTCCGTAGACTTAAATTCTTAAATCAATAAAAAATAAGACCAATTTTATCTTATCAATAATGACTAAGACCAAATTTGTGTGACCAATCTCCTTATTACTTATAAAATAAGGGTTATTATTTCTTCAACTATATTTCATACAAAATATATGAAATAGTTTTATTATTATTATTATTATTATTATTATTATAATATATAAATTCATATTTTTATATTAAAAAAATGTAAATATTAATTATCTTTTTTTCTTTTTTTTTTATATTTATGTTTGAATTATAATATTTTTCACCAAGATACTAGACTAGCTTATTGTTCTTTCTACATAAAATATACTTGAGTTTCATAATACTTATTATGTAAATAATACAATGGAAAATTGTAGCAATAGAAGAATTTAATTATGAAACCCTAAATGCCCCATTGTTATACATGATTATTTAAGGTTTAGTATTTTTATTTCTTCACAATACATTAGAGAAACAAGGTTTACTAATTATATAATTATTGAATCATAATACCACGATAAAACATAAAACAATTATTTAAATAGAATTCTTAAATGATACAACCATAAGTTCTATACATGTATTCCATAAATTTTAAAATACATAATTAATTTTGAGCTTTATTTGTAAATTTTAAATAAAATTATCAGTAAATATTAGATTACATTTTTCTATAAATATTAAATTATATTTTAATAGTTAAATAATTTATGATAAAGTCTATTAACTATATAATTATTAAATAAAAACACATTAATTCTTCAATTATTGTTTATAAATAATATATTCACAATTCTTATATGTATGGATTCCACAATCTTAAAATTAAATATTTAAAGTACATCACTGTCAATTAGTTTTTTTCCAAAATTTTAAATTTGGGTTTTATTTATAAAATTTAAACTATACTATTATTTAGTTTATTTTATTATCTTTAAAATTATAAATTGAGGTATAATTATTTAAATGTGAACATATTAACCAAAGTTCATACATGGGTGTGTGCCGCTAATTACCACATATTTGGTGTTATAGTAAGGTCGATAGGAAAAAATAAATTATCCTATCAGACACCACTTATTTAAATAATAAAATAAAGTGTAGGTGGCGCATGATAGGCTAATTTATTTTTGTATATCGACCTACCATAATACCAAAGATACGGTAGCTAGTCAAATAACATCTTGAATCAATAAAAAATTATGTTGTCAACCCATAGCTAAATCTAATCAAGTTAAGATCAAGTTATAGGTGGTTGGACTATAATCAAGAGAGAATTTATGAAACCAAACCAAGTTCATGCATGTGCATGTTGGTGTCTAGAAAAAAGAAAGGCCTAATATGTCTAAGCCCGAATAATGAAATGAATGTTTTAGCTAAATCCAGGTTAAGGAGCTTGATCCTAGAGTAGACTCACTAGGATAGTCTGCAAAACAAAACCAAGAAATATCACAGGTTTTTAATACTAGGGCACATAGTTGATAAATGTCATGAACTTTGAGTTGAGAAATCTACTAACAAATCATTCAAATAAAATCCAATTGAGAAAATTCCTTCAAGGAAGTTATCGAATGAGAAGGACATGTCAATACTTCACATGTCCTTCAATTATAAATCATATACACGAGGTCATGGAGAAAGGATTTTCCTTGATTAGATCCCTTTTTTTAGCATACACCCAACCTATGCTACAATAAGAGATATGAGACAACGCGTGGACATTCACCATAACATAATGGAGAAAGGAAAAATTTCAAATGTAGTTACAAGTTACCTAGTATATATGTACCTAAAATATGGAAGCATGCCTTGTGCATGTGAACTATTCAAAAAAATCCTTAAATAAATGTAGTCTTGTGGACTACAATAATTGCGGGATTTGCATAAATGGGTTTTTTTAATAGGCCTTAAATTTTTTCAAGAAAATGTAATTGGCGGGTGTAAATCTAGACTCCACATCCTTTCTCAACATCCTCCCAACATATGCCGAAATTAATGATTTAGCACATGGCATGGACATTCATCAAATCATAATGGAAAGCTAAATTTTTGCTAGATATGGTTACAAGTGCCATAGTATCCACATGTATACAAAATGTGGAAACATACCCAAGCTCATCAATTGTTCAAAAAATTCCTCAAAGAAATGTGGTCTCATGGATTGTAATCATTACAGGATAAGCACAAATTGGATTAATTGAAAAGGTCATCCAAACTTTCAAACACATGCATTTATTAGGTGTAAACCTAAAATCCACGACCTTTAAATTAGCATATCCCAACATGTGCCAAAATGGGAAATCTAGAACGGTTCAATAAAATGAATCAAAGAGATGCAAAAAATGACCTTTTCCAGGATGTTTTCAAACTCCCTTAAGAAATAAAACACTTTCGAACATATACTAACCATGTAATCTTCATTTTTGTTTTATTAGCATGCAACCATGCATGTTTAGTGGGTGAGGATTGTAAATACTTAAAATGACGTGAGTTTCTATTTAGCATTACACTTATAATTGTGCATTATATATGCATGGTTGAAATTATTGGACGTGCAAGGTTTTGCATGTTTAGAGATCCATGGAAACATCATCTTGATGGCATATGTTATCAAACTCTTACAAGAAATTGAGAAACTTGAGAAAATACTTAACATTACTATAGGTTTTACTTCTTGATTACACCCATTCATATCCTCTAAGTGTATGCTAATACAACCCAATAAATACATTGTTTCCTTAACTACATTTTTTTAAGTATCCAAAAGATGCATTTCTTTAATTTATTTTCTTGTTCTACCACAATATACATTTCTTTCATTTAATTAATTGATATAACATGCTATTTTTTTTAATGTTTCTAATTGTTAGCAGACTTATATGTCCCTTCTAAATTTATATTCAAGTGTTAAGAAAGAATAAAAGATATCATGTATAGAAACCCTAAAATATCACATTACGTATTCTAAACCTTTTAAATAATCATGTAATTACTTCATAGTACATTACGACCATTTCAACCACTTTTGATATATTCCGTTATTTTATGACCTTTAATGGCATTTTACAACATTGTCTCGCAAATTCCTTGATCATTCATATCACTCACATATGGTCTTGTTGGTGAAATTATTTGTCATGTTGTAAATTATGTTTTTCCATCAACGCTCACGGGGATATGCCCCTCCTTCTTGTGTATGGGGAGTCTCACATTATTGAATTTATATTATCCTAATTCTATCTAACTGATGCAAGGTGAACAAATAGGTTGATTATCACACAGGAACGCTTCACTGAATATGTGGAATAGTTCTTAAATGGGTTATAAGGGAGGAAATTGCAGCGATGAGGGCTGAAGAAGAGAAATCAGGAAAGATGAGGTTATTTTTGTGAGTATGCAATAACAAAGTTCACACACAATAACTGGAGTAATTCAACATTCAATTAGAGGAAGGAAATAATGTAAGCCATTAACAAGACTAAAAATTAAAGATAAATAGTTCTTAGATTCATCAATCAAGGATGCAAAGTTCCTTCTTGATCACTATGCTCACAAAGTGCTAAAAAGAGAGAGAAAACATGAACACATAAGAAAGTGAAATGGAATAAATGTAGCTTTTATTTCTTGTGTTGGTGATACAAAGCTCAACATCCAAACCACAATCCACAATTTCTATAGAATATAGTGTTAGAGTAGGTATTTACCTTAGCTCATGTTCACCTAGGTACTTTATTTACCTTTATTGTATTTATCCTCACCCACTTATGTGTGTGGATATTTATTTTATCTTATTTAGATAAGGAGATATTATCTAGTTGTTAGGTATAGTTCTTTCCTTGATCTATGGTATTGACTAGATCCTTGATGTCTAGTTCTCTCCTAAATCTATGGTCTTGACTAGTTCTTTAATGACTAGTTTTTTCCTTGATTTATGGCTTGATCTACGATCTTAACTGGTTCTTAGATTGTTATTGCTTACCTATTTAAGCAAGGCCCATTCTCAATGCATTGTATTGAGTTCGATAATAATATATGATATTGTTTCTCATTTATTTGCAAAGGTTTTATGTAAAGTTATTCTAACGAATTGATTTCATCTTATTGATCGTGGTGTTTGATTAGCATCTGTGTTCTTGGCTTGGTATGATTTGGTTATCGTTCCTTTCATGGTATTAGAGCTGGAGATTGTTGTTGACATTCGTTTGTAAGTTTTATTTTGCAAATAAATTCATTGTATATTCATATATTTGGGATTTGGTCGTATTTTGTTGTTGCATACATGTTTATGCAAAAAGGAGGCTTCCATTGGATCTGGAAGGGAGAAAAGCCCTAAGATCGACTGTAAAATCAACCATTTTTGGAGGCAGTCATTTTTTTGGGTTTTTTGTATTGTTACAAGGAAGCACGCCGGTCTGTCTCGGGATTCGTACCATAAAGAAAAAAAATCGTGGGATTATTTTTTGGGTCTATTGGATTTCTCGAGATCTGCATAGGGCATATTTCTATTACAGCGTATCTGTCTCATGTTGCTATTTTTGGAAAATAAAGCTCACTATCTACACATTCCAGAAATAGTAATTTTTGCCATAGGATAGTAAGTTGTGCAAACAACCATTAAAATCCTTAGCCCTTGGTCATATGGTATGGTCATATGAGGGCTTAAATATTGTGATTCCTATTAGTAGGGGCTTAACTTCAACCCCTTTAATTTTATTTGTGTGGTGAAGGCAACAACAATTTATTTTGTTTTAGTGGCAACTAAAATAAATAACAGAGTAAAATATTAAAAAAACTTGTAACTTTTGATCGGTAACTCGGTTTTGAGTGCCATTTTTTACAAAAGTGCTTGTTTTTTCATGCTCTTTCCATTGGAAATATTTATTTTGAGACTTGCACTATAATTATAAAGTTCCAAATATGGAGGAGTGTTGTAATCAATTGTGGATGCAAATTCGGTTGAGTCCGTCGTCCTAAAATTCTGGGAGTTGCATTTTGTATCTATCATAGATTTTGAGAATGATATGCTTTTCTCTGAAGTGTGTGGACTTCAAGAGGATATTATAAAATTTTTGGAAGAAAAGAGATCGCTCAGGAAGTGAAATTCTCTTCTACAATCACTCATTCACGATAAGGATACAATAATACACTTCCTGCAGAACAAAATTGCTAGCCTACAACATCACCATCATATTGTGGACAGCCATATCCATGCTCCTAGTCCACTTACAACTGTTGCTCTTGTACCCACTAACATTGATCTGCTAGTCTTTGAGCCTGAACTTGCTTTTGATGCTTCTAATCCTGTGAGGCTTGTTACTGCATGCTCTTCCACATCTATGCCTATTATAGTACCACATGTTGTGTATCCTACTTCTGCTCATTTGCATGGCCCTTTTGAGAAGCATACCACTGCATTCAGATCTCGCATGCTCCATTCTATGGGTCTCACTAGCGGAGTCATTGGTAGACATTCATAGGGTATTGTTTCCTCTATTCCACATGTTAAGTGGAATTCTCGTCATGACATTGGTTTTTGAGCAGATACTTCATTGGGATCACACATTGACAGAGCTCCTTTTTTTGTTTTCTCAACTCTTTCTGAGCATCATGAGCAACACATGAGTTCTACACCTTCACTCAGGCTTGAGAAACCTGATATTTCCACTGTCAAACATGATCAACGTGACACACATTCTGATGTTCTTTTGCATGCACCCATTGTGTATTTTGCACCAAGTCATATGTAAGAATCTTCTTCATCCATCCGTGTTGATTTGGGCTGGATATCTGATCACTCGTGTTGGCGACATAGGCATTCATTGAGAGGACTCTACAGGCATGACTCCTTCACCATTAGGCCTCTTGCTCCACTTTCTATACCTTATACATTGTGATGCTTCTTGTTTTGAGCATTTTTCTTTAGCAGGTGTAGTGTATCTCTCTTGTTTGTTGAGAGATTTTGTATCTGTATTTTTACACTTTTGGCATGTTAACAGTATCTCTTGTGGGGGATCTATTCTGGTGAAGTCCAGTGTTATTTTGTCAGTGTTCGAGTAGTTGATTTTGGGTAACTCATACATATTTGTAGCATCACTCCACCCATTTAGCAGTATGGGAGGGTGTGGTGTTGATCATGCTTCTTCAGGTTTTGTGTCCTTGCCTTGTTACCTTGGATTTTCGTGGATCGTGACACTCTGGAGTTTGTGTCCTTTCCTTATTGCTTTGGTTATTGTTCTTAGATCGTGGCACACCTATTTGCAGCAGTTGATTGAATTATGTTTGGTGTTTTTTTTTGCACTTTCGACATCACTCCATTGACAGTCTCCTTATATGGAGCTATTCTGGTGAAACCCAGTGTCAATTGTTTTTTTATTTTTGTGATCGAGTAGTGGATTCAGACCATAGTGCACTTCTTCAGCATTGTATGAGTTTTTTGATCCGAGCTTCTTGGGATGCCTTGGAGCGGGTCTTTACTCTCTTTACTTTGTTGTTACTGGTTTTGGGTACCTTGTGGTGTCCCTTTTTCCCCAGTTATTGTACATGAGTACCTCATCAGGCCTAGTTTTCAGGATTCATACTGTGGACATGCCACTTATATTTTTGCCCCTAGCTTCACTTGAGGGGGGGTGCTAGAGTATGTATTTACCTTAGCTCATGTTCACCTAGGTACATTATTTACCTTTATTATATTTATCCTCACCCTGTTATGTGTGTGGATATTTCTTTTATCTTATTTAGATAGTAGAAGATATTATCTAGTTGTTAGGTATAGTTCTTTCCTTGATCTATGGTATTGACTAGATCCTTGATGTCTAGTTCTCTCCTAAATCTATGGTCTTGACTAGTTCTTTGATGACTAGTTATTTCCTTGATTTATGGATTGATCTACGACCTTGACTGGTTCTTAGATTGTTATTGCTTGCCTATTTAAGCAAGGCCCATTCTCAATGTATTGTATTGAGTTTGATAATAATATATGATATTATTTCTCATTTATTTGCAAAGGTTTTATGTAAATTTATTTTGGCAAATTGCTTTCATCTTATTGATCGTGGTGTTTGATTAGCATCTGTGTTCTTGGCTTGGTACGATCTAGTTATTGTTCCTTTCATATAGTAACTTTCAAAATCCTCTTGGAATGGAGAAGCCATTCTAATTTTATAGCCATATGAATTATCCTTTCATCTACCCTGACATGTCTTTTAAATTTATTATTACAATTGTGAATTTCCATCTTCCTAGGAAGTGAGAAAATAAGTCCCATTTTAATAAATGAAAAGGGACTTTTACAATGTAACATAAGGAAGTGACTTAAGTGAATAAGATAAATTACAACAATTGCTTACAATGAATAATTAGAAAGGGGAAGTGAAGAAAGAGGGAGAAAGAGAGAAAGAGAGAAAGGAGTTGTAACTACTTTGATGAATAAGTATCCTCTAATGAATAATCAACTCTCGTAGGATCCTATGGAAGATCTTGGATGATGAACTTTGTGCCCTTAACCTCCTTATTAAATTGATCCACTGCAAATGTTACTCTCTCTAAATGTGGGATGCACACGTGTTCCAAAGTATTGAGCCAAGTCTCAAGGATGATACCAAGCCTTCTACATTGTGTGAAATAATTATCATGATATTTTACAAGATTGGAAATAGAGCCCGTAATCTCTACAAGAGATTCTAAAGTATTATAATTGAATAAAGAGGACTCTCTTGTTGCTATCTACACCATCTCTTGAAACAAAGTCAATATTCCATCTGAGTATGTGTTCTCATTGAGTGAAGGTATTCCCAGTTTTTGCACACCTTTGATAATCTTATTAGAAATCCTAGATACGTGTTCTTCATGGGCCTAAAGCTTAGAAATTTCCTCATTCAGGACATCACACCTTGCAACCATTGTGCGGGACCAAATGTGGGATAAGTTCTCAACAATGGCTGAAAACATTAATGATTCAGAAACAAGGAAGAGTCACAGATAAGTCATCTCAAATACAAATGGAAGAATTCTTTCCCAAATGGCACTTTCTTTCTCAAACTCCTTCCTAATATCCCTTATCCTTGATATAGTAGCTGAGACATATTGGAATAATGAGAGCACCTTAGGTAGTAAAGTATTCTCCTTTTAAGCAACCATGTTCACCCATTTATCATTGGATTTTCCCTCCATGATGAACACCTTAGATTTATTTATTATGTGGGAATAAAATATAAAAATGGAAAAGACTGCTTCAATCGAAGGTAAGGATGATGAACCTGGTTTGAGAAAGGATAGTACATATGAAGACAAGGTCTTCACATGCTCTTCCAATTAATCAATGGTCTTCTTGTACTCCTCATTCCATGTAAGGACCTGTGTTGATGATTCCTTAAACATGTGAGCATAAATTTCATGAGTAGCTTGACCCAAAGAGACCCCCATCATTACATAATCATAAGGTTTCATTTCTACTATGAACATTTCTACCTTCAGATGTGCCACCTCCACATATTGAGCTCTAGAGGCCTTAGTGTATAAATAGGAAGTTGTTTTTTCTCTTTTTCCCTTCTTATTATTTATGTACTTCAAGATGGCCTCAAATTTAGGAGTCAATGTTTGATGCACTACCCTAGATTCTTCACCAAATAATTCATTTACCCATGAGAAAGGCTCAACAGACGTGGAAATGAAACTAGGCATCTTGAGTGTTTGGTGAGGGACCAAAGCACGACTGAGATGAACTAGTTTGAGTGCTTCAATATGAACACCTAGATCCACTGGATGATTAGGAAATTGGTTCAATTTGTTCAAGATGATGTTATCCAACCTTAAACGTCTTATATACCTTTACAGAAGGATATAATTCAACATTATCAACATCCTCCTTCTTTCTCTCCCCCAAAACATCCATTATTCTTTCTTCAAAATCACATGTTTCTTGATCATTCCATGAAATTAGGGAAGGAGAAGACGGTAGCATCGTTCCAAACATAAGATCGAAATGAGGAGATGGAGGTGTGTGTGAAATTTGAATTTGATCATATAACTTACTATTTTTATCAATTTACACCCCACCTCAGTTTTTATTGTTAACCAACTTTCCCAATTTTCACATTTTTGCAGTTTTTGGAGTTCTAGACTTAGGGATTGCATAGATATTCCAAATTGTTTCTTCTTTACCATCAAAACATAATATTTTTAGTAAGGCCCAACATGCCAACTTAATAAAAATAGAATCATGACCTCCGGGTTTCTGATTGAGATGAATTTTGTTTCATTAGATTAGGAATTTTTATCCCATTCATTGCTCTGAATTTCAAGTGTTTTTGTCTTCCAGATTTTCAAAGATATGAAAAGGAAATTTTTTCTTCTAAAATGTTCAATCGGATGCTATGAAAAACTCATAGGATCAATGTAAATTCTTTTAATGGATCATCTTCAATTCATTCATGAGTAGGACTTTCAGGCAAAATTTCAGGGAAAACATAGCCAAAATGAGGGAGATATGAGAAAAAGGATTGTTCTAGAAATGGTGGTTTTGGGGGAAATGTGAAAAATAAATAGTACACAGAAAAAATGGAGGGAATAAAAAATTTAAACACGATATTTAAAAATGTATAAGTGTTTATCATACTCACCTCATAACACTAACCTAGCCAACTCACCATTGACCATTATGGTTTAACTCAGGTTAATTGGAAAGTGAGGGTGAGTTAAAAGTTTCTAAATGGGTATGATATGTCCCCATGTCCCTTAACACATTTAATAAGGGAAAAAGGGACATCATGGAGTGAAAAATGTGTCAAGGGTGGATGACTCATGGAGAGGGGGCTAAAACACATCAGTTTGGAAGTTGAAAATAACAACCTAATGAGCAAGTTTGCAGTCTTCAAGTGATGAAATTTTTTCCTCCATGTGGTGGCACACTTTAGTTTCCACCATGTCCCTTTATGAAATGGAAAAAGGACATCAGAATTATCAAAATGTGCGATGGGTCCTAGCAATATGAGGAAGGGGCCTAAAGTCAAAATGAGTTTATAACAACTTCCTAACACTTCAAGTTGTCATTTAAGTGAAAAAATATTCTAATTAATGTGGTGGCACATTATAATGTCCCCCATGTCCATTTAGGAAAGGTAATAAAGATGAAATGGGACATCAGGGATTTCTAAGTGTGGTTTTTCCACTTTTGGAAGCTTGCCTTCACCAAACACTAACAAAATTAGTCACCTAAACCCATTTTCTGGCCTTGGGAGCTTTCGTAGGAGTTTCATAGGAAACCATTATATGTTTTTGACTCTAATGATGATAAAATTCCCATAATTTTAAGGAGACAATTATGCCTATAATTTTAAATTCTTCCCCTTTTTCAATTTTTCTCAAACGTGCAGTTCTCGGTGAAAGGTTCGACTCCAAAAGTTTAGAGATAACTTGTCTTTTATCCAACAAACCATATGTGGCATGTGAATAGGGTTGAAATTTATTTATTTTGTATTTGAATCAGGTCCCAAATCTTCATAAAACTTCCAAAACCTTCTGTTGAATCATCGACTAGGATCAAGGATCTTAATCTGTACTTCCAGGACCATATCTCAAAATATGAACCATAAAATCTCTTGAAATTTTTTGCAATGTGAATTAGGAATCCTTATATTTTCAAAGAGTATCTTCTTGATTTCCAATTCATCCTGAGGCTCCTAAACCATTCAGAATAAGATAACTAGCTTTTTCACTATTTTCATTTCCTTACACCATGCTACAAGTAGCCCAGTGTTACAAAAATTGTTCCTAAACCTGATTTTTCATACAAAATTTCCTAAAATACCCCAGGTGATCACAAATATTTTGTACACAGTTATTAGATGCATTGTATCTCCTTTGTTCATTCCGGAAGGGTGTTCATTAGGTGCAAAAATATTGAAAATAGGTCTTTTGGGGCCTCCAGAAGCACTAATCTTTGTTAAGATCCAAATACCTTCATGAATAAACTTGAATACCATCCCCTGCACATGAAACAAACTTGAAAATCATATTATCACATCCCTCCAGGCCATAATAAGGGTAACACATTGATTGAGTTGGTTAGAACAGTTCACATTGACCATGAGAAGGATTTTCAAGGGTGACTTAAGTTGTCAAGTCAATTTTTTTGAATTTTTCATGCCAAAAATTTTCATGACAACAGTTGGTTCTAGCTTTGGGAAATTTTCTAGATTAAACACAAGTGAGGAAACGATAAGCAAGAATCTTAGAATCTCAAGAGACTACGTGGACCAATGCCTTGTCCATTGGGCTTATGGAGTCATTTCTTCCAAACAAACACACATACACAAGAGAAACAAACAAAAAGAGGAAAATAACATACAAATGAAAGGGAAACTATATTACAGGGGAGGGTTATTAATAGAGGTAGGGATAAAATATAAATATGCCCCACAACAGGGTGAGAGAAGTATGTACCATCATGAAACAATGGACTAAATTCAAGTATTTAAAGCTCAAGAATCATAACCAGATCATGCCATGTTCTTGTAATGGATTTTCATGGTTTGAGAAGAAGGATGACTTCCAAGATTCCATCTTCATACTTATATTGCACAAATAACACTCTTACATCTAATGAACACTTTGTAACATGCTTGAAAATATTTCCGCTTGTAGTCTCACCTTGATATTTCATGACCGTAAGAAACCATTCCTCCATGTTCTAAAAAATAGAATCTTTTCTTTTGTCATAAAGGTATTCACCATCAATAGGCGAAGGTTACAGTATGGGATCATCCCAAAAATTAGTGGAGCATATGGAAGAGGTGAGGGCAACTTTATTTTTTTCCCATTAAAAAGTTTATGTAGACACAAAATAACACACTTCCCTAAATTTCTAGGTCATAAAAGCATATTTGCATTCATATGATTCATAAGAGAGAAAACTAGTAATTGAAAACTATCTTTGGCCTCTTTGATTTATTTATCATCTTCTTTTTGGTATTTTACACCCTACATCCCAATCAAAGTTTCACTTGTTTATCTTTTATGGCTTCAGACATTAGCACCCAACCATGACTCCAGCACCTGGGCACCCTCATCCCCTCTGAGTGCCCCTGACCCCATTCTACTTTACTTGCTCTTTTTGGGCTTCTTTAATATTTTGGGAATCTTATTTTTTTATGGGTTGGCCTTCCAGTTGTCAATTACGAAAGTGAACTAAGGGAATCATATAAATACAAAGCTATGTGACTAAAATAAAGGACCAAGCTCTAAGCATCTATTATCATCACCTAAGGTTGAATCCAAAAGCATATAAAAGCGTCAAAAGCATCCATCTAGCACTCAAATAAGGGACAAAGGACAAAATTTTTTGCATGCACTTCATAGGAAGGGGAAGTTCATTTTACCATCCACACATCTATTTACATTGGTACATCTAGTTACCACCTGCTATCATGTGCACTTGCATAATGGCTTCCAAAGGCACAATTATATCACACACACACACACACACACACACACACACACACACACACACACACACACACACACACACACACACACACACACACACACACACACACACACACACACACACACACACACACTAGAACTACATGGATTCTAAGATGTAGTGCAATGCTCAGTCATAAGTTCACTCAGTTAGGTGACCGTTGGGGTCAGTTTGACTCCCCATATCACATCTTTTGTTTTTGGGATTTGATGTAGTTTGAGGGTTTTATAGGTCATCGTCTCTTTGCAGGTTACAGGTGAGTTCTGAAATCATAGTACGACACACATGCGGAAAAATGTGACAACCAGTGACCATCTTGTGATATGATAAAATACAGGTTTAGAGCTCATGCGCAAATAAATGCACCCAGAAACAGACTATGTTGCCTAGTTGCCCCTGACCCATTCCAGGCATACCCGACAACTCCAAAATTTATCGTGCATAGTTGAAATAGTCTACCCTTCTTGTTCATCAGTTTTCTAATCCATATGAGTTCTAGGAAAAGTGAGAAATCAACTAATTCCTTTACATTTTCCTTTTGGAATACCTAGGAGTGAGAATAAATTTATTAGCTTATTTACTTGTTTCATCTTATATCTAGCATCTTTTTTATCATAGTTTACATATGTTACTTTAAAATTAGGGTTTGTACAATTTTTTTTTTTTTAATCATTTGGTGAATCCATCTCTTGAATTCCACCTTCTTTCTAGGGTTTTATTCTTATGCCTATTACCCGTAGTGGTCGTTTTGGGTTTTTTACAAAATTGAGTTCTCTCCATCTTCCCGTAGGGTTTCTAAATTAATGGTTTCCTTTGATAACCCCTTTTCCAACTCTCAAAATGTTCTTCTTTAAAACATTGAAACATTTGATAGTGAAAAATCCTATGATAATGACACCAACATTGATCATGAACAATTAGAAAAGCTTACCAATTTTCATCAAGATTTGCATGACAATCCTACGCATCTTCCGCATATTCTCCATGCTTTGATGGTTACTTAAAAATCTCAAGATACTATTTCTCTACCCCTTATAGGTTCTTCCTTGAATGTCATGGCCTCCACTCAACCCATTTATATTCCTACTTTTATTCCCACTACTACTGCTTCAATCATTCAACCTAATGCTTCTATTGCACAACCCGACTCTTTGTCAAGCACTCATGACTTAAACTATTTATATCAGGATCTACAAACTCAAATTATTTAACTTCAAATAACTACTTCTCATGCATCTCTATCTCTTGATTCCACCTTATTCATTCATAATCCTTTTGCACCCACCATTTCCACTTATGCACTTCATCCAAACTTCATCACCCCTAAGCTGACTACCTTCAATGGCCATGGTAACCCTAAAGAAAATCACATATATTTTCCTGTGGCATGTCTAGATTATGTGGATGATCATACATTATTAGCTAAGTTATTTCCATGGATTCTCTAAGACTATGCTATGTGTTGGTTCTATTATCTATCTGTTCATTCAATAACATCATTTACGCATTTAGTCGATGTTTTTCTTGCACATTTTTCAATCAATATCGATTATAAGATATCATATGCTCAACTAGAGAAAAGTAAACAAGGATCTATTGTGCATCTAGTGAACTACGTATTACACTATAAGAAAAACCTAGCTAAGATGACCAATGTGCTCATTGAATCGTAACTTAAAGATCTATTTGTCCAAAGTCTCTTACCACCTCTACAAGAGAAGGTCATCTTTGAAACATCTCCTTCATTTGATCATCTATGTCATGCTCTTAAATTATGTGAAGGAAAACTTATATCTATGGGAAAACTCAATTACCCTGATCAAGCTTCATCATATTCTAATCGGTTTCAAATAAAATCAACTTTCAAGCCATCTTCTAAGTCCAATTAATAAAATTCTACTGTTAATGCTATCTCTACTCCTGAAAAGATTCAATGGTAACCTCCAAATCGTACATTCACAAAAAAAATTTGTGCTCCGTGTCTTCTATTACCACAACTTATCAAAAGTAATCTTATTACACTTCTACCACCAATGAATCTAGATCTATATTACCCTAAAGGTTTGTTAGGCCCCTAGAATGTTGGCTAAGTACAAAAGGCACATATGCACGTAAGTCCTAGTTGAAGAAAAGTGCGCAAGGACAAAGCACGTAGGGTAGGGTTTAAGAAAAGGGCTTAAAGAATTCCAGGGCACACACGGAAAGAACCAAGGGTTTGGGACTTAGCCAAATTGGGCGTTCAGGACAGAACACGTGAAAAGCATGACCCGACTGCATATGCTAAGTGGATAAGGTGCCAACTTGGCAATAGGTTGGCCCAGGAAGGAGCATGTCTGTGGTAGAAGCTTCTAGAAGCACATCATGGTGAAAAGTGGAAAGCTCGTGCCTAGGAGAGCATGCTCACATGAGGGACCACATTCAGACCCTTGGCATCAGATTTGAGGGTGCTAGAGGATGAGTTGGTAGCCCATAAAGGCTATAAATATAAGCACCAGAAGAGTAAATAGGAGAGAACAAAAAAAGGGCAAAGCTCTGTAGAAATACTACAAGAACTCTGTTAGTGGATAATGGTATTTGGGAAAGAATGTATAATGGGTATGGGGATTGCAATTTTTATTTTGATAGCCTAGCTACATTAGTCCAGTTGTAATGCATGACTGTGGTCTGTTTCTCTGTGACATTCTGTAATGGCTCCGTGGATGTAATGAGGTTACCAGTTATATGAATATGAATATCAGTGATTCTGATGCATACGCCTTTCTCATAGGTTCTATTTCATTTATGTTTATGCTAAGTATGGATGCTTGTATACTTCTTTCTGTTATGGTACAAGCTATATAATCTGTTAACTATTTTTCTATCTATAATGACTGCAAGGATCTAGAGGCCATTTTGAGCTCTATGGTTACTTGAATGTTCTTAACTCCTTTTAAATCTCTTAAGCTTCTGAATCATATATGATGATGTTTCCCACTAAAACTCACATAAAGGAGAGACTCGGCACCCGCACGTGCCTTGGGTGAGCACCCAGCGCCCGTTGGGTGATAGGCATGGTGCGCATGGGGTACCTTTCTTTTGTGATAAGGGTAAAAATGACTACATCTTGGTTCCATTGTCTGGGACCTCTTTTCAAAGTTGTAGTGGGAAATGGCATACATCATGATCTGTGTAATGAGTAATGACAGAGCGGTTAACTTTGAAAAGTGTTGAATCATGGTTCAAGAGCACAGAGGATGAATTTTCTCAGAGATTCAGCACTGGACCTGAGTTTGATGCACGTAGATGGGTAGAAGAGAACCTCTACCATGATTTATATGAAACATTTTTCTGTTGTTTCCTAGTAGAACTGTATGAATGGATCTCAGCATATGCATCTAGATCAAGTTGGTACTATTATGGATCACGTGCATGTGGACCCAAGAAGATTACCAGAGGCTGTAGGATGCAGATTTGACATGGAACTGTGTTGTGGATCATTGATGGAAAGGAGTACTGGTTAACTACACTCTGGAGTACTCCATTTCCACATATTATTGTCCAGAGGTTGTTGAGTTTGAGTTTCTGTGGGAGCTTAGAGGATCATTTCTATGTGTTATCCCTCTGGTAATGAATATCCTAGTTGTTACTTTGCATTTAGAGGCATTTCCAATGGCCGGATAGACCATTCTGAGTGTTGGGCGAGGGAGCTAGGGTGGAGGAAGATGGCAGATATTACGACGGAGAAGGAAAGAGAGGATAGATGGCTCAAGTATAGTGAAGCGTATGAAAGGGAGATTACTAGATGACAAGAGGCTGCAAGTGTGATGGATCTATGGAGGTAAGACATTGCAGGAAGGATTCAAGGTTCAAGTGGAGGACGTGGAACCTGAGCAGTCTATGCTACCCCATCTTGGCAAGCGTGTAAGAGAGACCCCTTCAGCTTCTGGTGAGAGTTCATTGCATGTCGATAAAGAAGAGTCTGTTGACGCACGTATCTGAACCCACCCAGTGACCAAAACCCTGGCACTTGGTTTTTCCAGAACCAGGAAGGAGTATCATTGACCCAGTTGATATTAGTGGAAGTGACAGATCTGCGCCTAGGAGATATAATTTTTCAGTTCCCACTTCTTATGGCTACACATATTCCAGTATTTGGAGGAATTCTTTAGACAAGGATGCAGTATACAAAGGTCCTTGGGTCTTGCACGTCTATGAGTGGTGCGGGGTACAATAGTGGTAGTGGGGCACTATCACAGACTGTTGGCACACAGTTTAGTAGAACCGTGGGGACACTTGACATGACTACTATCGGATCTAGTGGGTCAGGGGGCACAGGACCTAGTGGACCTAGTGGTTCTAGTGGATCTGGTGGCACATGAGGCACAGGACCTAGTGGATCTTGGTGGATCCGGTGGTGGAGGAAACACCGATGGAGGGAACCAAGGCTCTGGATCAGGAGGACAAGGGCCCTAAACCACCCCCTCAAGTCTTCTTTGAGATGTCTTTACACTTGCCAGATTATAGAGGTATTGAGGATGCTGCATAGAACATATTTCACAAGTGTGAAACTGATATGTGGCGTGTGAAAAGGGTATCACAACCCGGGAGTGAAAGGCTAGTCAGTTTGCAACCACATTGCAAGGGTGCGTGCATAACAGGTATAGGAAAGTATGACCCTCATCAAACAATGGTGGATTATACTACTTTAAAGAACACATTCTTGGTAGAATTCCAAATCCCTGAGTTCGAACAAAAGAGCATTAGCGCTTTGAAGGAGATTCAATAATGAATGGCAGAGAGTGTGTGAGAGTATGATGCATGCACTTAAAAACTCTCTTGTCTAAATTATCATAATGATATTCACCCTTCATAGCATGCTCAGTGGTTTGTTGGAGGATTGATCACACCTTTTAGAAGGGGATTTATCTCATAAAACTTTCATAGACCCGCGTGAAGCGTTGGAAGATGCTCTGTGCGTTGAGGATTGTTGGTAGCATTGATACTGGTGTTAGCCCTTTTCATGGAGGCTCAAATTGTTGTTAATGGGTAAACAGCTGGAAAAAAATTCTGTTTTCAAAACTCAGCCCATGAGACTCGTAGTGGTTTTATGGTGCATATATTGTGAAGTAGAGAGGGGCATGTCAAGGATAATTACCCCTAGGAGGATCGGTACACGCTTGTGACAGTAGACTGTGAAATTTTTCATGGGGACCATGATGCTAGTAGATGCCCCTTATTATAACACATAATTCGGAAGAATTTTTCTTACTACTGTAAGATTTGTACCTCTAAAACCCCATGATAATAAGGACTGTAGGCACATTGATCAGATCCATGAGGCCATTGATCATGGGGTACACCAAACCTAGCATTACCAGTAGTTACTAAGGGTGATGATTCACCGTTATGAGGAGCGCACAGATGGAGGCACGCGCGGAAGGATTTTTCTAGGACGATTCTCATGGTCGTGGTAACCGTGGGGGAGGAAGGAATAATTTCTCGATTGGAACTTGTTTCATAGAGAATTACAAAACGAGAGTGCCCAGACCTGTTACAGTTCTCATGGTGTAGAAAGAAGCACAAGTATGAGGAGTGCCTGGAGTTATTTGAGCACATGAATCAGCAATACCAGAAAGACAAGGGTCACTGCAATGGCCAGCATTTAAAAAGTAAGACACATAGTGGATGCCAACATGTAACATGAGATGCAGGTTCAGAGCTAGTTTTTGGTAACAACAAGAGAAGAAGCGCATGCGTACAAGAGAGATACCAAGGCAGAAGAACGTATGGTTTCGAGGGAGGAAGTAGTTCATGGAAAGTACCTAGACCCTGCATGTCAAAAGGAGGTATATCAAGACACCATGGATGTCATTCGTAGCTTACAAGGGGAGATCTAGTGTCCTAAAGGAGTAGTCCAGGAGGGAGGAACAAGGGAGGAGAGTCTAGGCACCAAGGGATGACCTGGATGAGGTCAAGGAAGTATGTAAAATGCTAAGGCAAGAGAATATTATTCCCTTGTTAGGATCATGGTTGAGAAATAAGGTACAGGTCACGCCAGAGGAGAGCATGCGAGAGGAAGGTCTTGCATGACAAATATTCCCCCTCACATCCTTGACTATGACAAGGAGATCACATTGAAATGTAGTTGTAGATGGATGGATCCTTAGTAAATATCCTCATCGACACAGGCACAGAGGTCAAATGTTTCTAACTCTGGATGCATGGCATCAAAATGGGAAAGACCTGCATTACAAACCATCTTTGAATGTGTTGTATATGGCAAACAAGGACTAAGGAAATGCTCATCGGTGTCTTAAAGGATGCAACTTATCACTATCTAGGGAGCTAATGTTTACTGAGGACTTCAAAAGTCTTGGTGCTCACCGATGGTAGACAATTTTCTAGCACTACTTGGGCACCCATGGTCTTACAAGAACAATGCAGACCTTCGGTTTAACAAATGGTACATCAGCTTTGAAAATAAGGAGGAGTGGGTCATTATTACCCCTGGCTGATGGGAAATTGATGCCCTATACTAAACCTCTGGGAGAAGAAGTTCTAGACACGTATATGTGTGCGCTCAAATTAGGGACCCAAAGATAATCCATCCTACCGATGGAGTTATCTAGTTTGAGGATGCTCAATCATATAAGTGACAACCACCAGTCTAGCATGTGATAATTAGGAACATGGGGACTTTATGAATTGATCGGATGGACAGTTGATAGGATCAGTAACAAGAATTAATAAAGGCACGCATACGGTAATGGCACATAGGAGGAAAAAAATTACGTAAGTATTCAGGAGGGGCCTTCCCTAATATATTTTTTACAGGAGATGGAAGCTATCAGTGGAAGGAGGAGAAGGAATGGAGAGGGATGCTAAGTTATGTCCTACTTAGAACAACAACACGGTGGTGGGGTACACATCAAGAGAGCCTTTTAAAATGGTGCACGAGGTGAGAATTTCTCTCTCTGTCAGGTTTTCTAGAAGTAACATGCCCATTTATCATCGACGACTACCATGGTAAGGAGCCCACCTCTTTCCATATCTAGGAGTGTGAAAGGATCTAGAGAGAATGTGTGCGGATAGCTTTGCCATCATCCCTTTGGGTGCACAAGTTGTATTCTACACTATAGGGTTGCGCGTGTGCATTGTACATACATTCTGAGGACACACCGCCAAATAGGAAATTGGCAAGAGCTAGTAGCTGACCTCATTCAAATGTTTGAATATCGAAGTAACCAAGCCATCAGTTGATAAGGCATTGCAAGTTGTTAAGTGCTTTTCCATGGGGGATAGTGCCATGATAGAAGATATGCTATTGGAACTGCTAGGTGAACCAAGTTTAGAGGTGATTCTTTGAAGAAGAAGTAGAAGAAACATATGAATTTACAGCTTGAGCACACGTGTTTGGAAAAAGAGAAAGGGAAGTTAGTGTATGTGATTGAATTGGGGAGGAAGCAGAAAGCTTGGATGTTATCCATTTTGTAGGGATGTGTGAGGTAGTGGACAATGCTGATACTCCCACACGCGTGCCTACCATTGAGCCCTTAAAGACAAAGAAGGTTAACATCGGCTCAAGAAGAGGAACCTAAGGAGGCTATCATTGGATATTACTGGTCGGAGAAGGAATTCTCTAAGGTGATAGATCTATTGCATGAATTTGAGGATTTATTCCCGTGCGGGTACCATGAGCTCAAAGGTGTCCACCATTCCTTTGGGGAGATGAAGATAAAGTTGAAGGATGGTGTGCACCTAGTCAGGAAGAGACCCTACCAAATGAATCCCAATTTACGAGTAAAGGTTAAGTAGGAGATAGATAAAAATGATATCTTCTGGGATCATTAAAGCAATGGTAGAATCAGAATGGATAAGTCTCAATGGTAATCAACATCAAGAAAGGATGGGCGGATTAGGATCTACGTGGATTATAGGGAGATGAACGTAATTTGTGTCATCGATCCTTTTCCAGCCACCTTCATTGAAGACTATTTTGGAAGGAGTTGTTGGCCGTGAAATCTATTTCCTTTACGGATGGATTTTTAGGGTACCAACAAGTTTGGATTGCAAAGGAAGACCAGGGGAAGAAAAATTTTGCCACTAAGTGGGGAAGTTTTGCATACACGGTCATGCCCTTTGGTTTGAAGAATGTGCCTACTATTTTTTTTGCGCATAGTGGTGCAAAGTGTTCCAGTACTTCATCCATAAGTTTCTTCAGGTCTATTTGGATGATTGGACAGTGTATGGGCTAGTAAAAAGACCATTGTGACAATTTAAGGTTAATGTTTGAGAGGTGTAGGTAGTTGGGGATAATCCCTCAATATTAAGAAGTGTGTATTTGCTACATCCTTTGGGAACTATATTCGGGAACATCATATACAAAGAGGGCTTGCTAGTGGATCCTGGCCAAGGTTGTCAGTTATTATGGGATTGGGGGGAACCTACTATCTAAAGTGCAGTGTACATGGATTTCTTGGGCATATGAGTTATTACAAAAAATTCCATCAAGGGGTATTCTAAGATAGCCATCACCTCTAGAAGAATTGCTCAGACATAAAAAGTTCCTTCCATTGGGGAGAGGCACAACAGAAGGCATTTGACACATTAAAAGGATAGGTTTGTCACCATGCCTCTATTATGTTTTCCCTCTTGGGACAAGCCCTTTCATGTCCATGTAGATGCCTCAGGAACTGCCATTAGAGTGAGTGCTTGTGCAACAAGGTGAAGGAATTGTTCATCACCCTATATGTTTTGCAAATAGGAAGTTGACACCAGCAGAGAAAAATTACAACACGACTGAGCACGAAGCATTGTCAATGATCTACGTGCTTTTCAAATTTAGGTAGTATTTACTAGCAAACACCCTTTTTATTTTACACTGACCACATGGCAATAAACTATTTGGTGAACAATCCCATGTTCTACAAGGGTGTATATGTCAGTGGGTATTGTTATTTCAAGAGTTTGAGTCTCACAGTAGTAGTGAAGCCTGGGAAGAGTAATTTATGGGCCTGATCATCTGTCAAGAATTGATTCAAGGGAGCATGCACAAAGTATTGAGGAGACAATGTCTAGATGCATAACTGTTTAGGTTTATGGCGCACACCCTTAGATTTTAAGGAGATTGCAGTATTTTTCAACGAAGGTGTAGCACCAAAAGGAATGAAGGCATTAGAGAAGAAGCAGCCCACCATATGCGTCACACCCTACATGTTGATCAGTGGAGACTTATACAAGTTGGGACGTGATGAAGTTTTGTGTAGGTGTGTATTAGAGCATGAGCACCTCACCATCATGGAGGAAGCACATGGAGGAAGTGTGGGTGGGCATTATGCAGGTGACACCACTGCACGCGTAAGATATTAATGGAAGGATTGTGGTGGGAAACCCTGTACAAGGATTGTAAAGACTATTGTAAAGCATGTGACCATTGTCAGCACATTGGCAAGCCTAAGGAAAGAGAGATGAAATGCCTTTGCACCCTATACCTAGCGCAGAACCTTTTGAGAAGTGGGAAATAGACTTTGTAGGCCCTATTGCACCAGCGGCATGTAGGACTGGGTCACGTTTATGTCATAACTTGCATAGACTATTTGACAAGGTGGGCAGAGGCAGCTCTAACTAAAGATTTTCACAGTAGCCACAGGGGCAAGATTTTTGTGGGAGAAAATTATCACAAGGTATGGGATTGCCATGCCCTTTAAGTTTAACCAAGTGATAGGGGTACACATTTATTAAATGAGACCATGAGGATCTTGTTATAATAATTCATGGTAGCTCATCACAAGACTATCCCTTCTCAACCACAAGCAAATGGGACCGTAGAAGCATTTAACAAAATACTGAGTCATACCCTGACCAAAATTTGTGATTTCAGAAGACAAGATTGGGATAACAAGGTATCAAATCATATTATGGGCTTACAGGAACAACTTATAAAAGGCTAAACAAAGCCACAACATTTTAGTTGGTGTTTTGCATGGAAGCCATTCTGCTAGTTGAATTCATGTTACCTTCTCTGCGAATAGTGCACGCAGGAGGGTTGGTTGATGAGCAAGTGTTGGAAGAGAGAATTAATGAGTTAATGAAGTTGGATGAGAGACGATCACTCGCCAGGTGGAGTCAAACAATAAAGAAATACAAAGAAAAAAAAAGTATGGCACGATCACCACATCAGAAACAAGAAGTTTGAGGTTGGGAAGATAGTCTTTACTATATGATTCTAAGTTTTTGTGCCATCCTGGGAAGTTTGAAAATCCATTAGTTTAGGTCCCCTACACAATCTTCATACATCCTTGATTCAGACGTGCATGCCAGTTACAAGTGCTGGATGGAACAGAAAATTTCCTAGACACTGCAATGGGAGTAGGCTGAAGCCCTACTATACATGAGTCTTCTTGGTGTTTGTAAATAAGGCAGGGTTTGCTAGTTAGTTTAGAATTTTTCCTTTATGCATTTCTTCTTTCTTATGTTTCCCTTTTACGTTATTGTTTTGTTTTGCATGCCTTAGGCACCGATAACCTTATTACTAATTTTTGAGCATTTTTTGAGTGCGCAGAGGGACCGCATGCATCATTTTAGTGTGGGGTGGAGTAATGTGAAGGAGAGCATGATTAAAAGGCCAAGGAATTTTGTGTTGAAAAAACCCAGTTGAATGGGCCCTATTGAAAGAGGTGCTTGGAAAGAAAAGATGGAAAAAGGATGGTTGGTTGCCAAGAAAAAAGCTACTTTCAGATCTCAACTGTACAAAGAAGGGAAAAAATGCACATAAGAAACATGAGGTAGGTGAGAGCAAAAATTAGGACAGAAGAAGTGCATTTGGTGCTGGTTACACGTGCATGCAAGAGTCTCCTGTCAAGTTGAATTGGTTGTGCACTAGAAGGTTGGAGGATTTTCTGTGCAGGTTTGGGAGCGTGAGGGAAAGCGTTGAAGTCAGATTTTGTTTGAAAAAAGCCGCATTAAATGTTAAAAGTATGGTGGTAGGTGAAGGAGCACTTAATGCTTAAAAAAGGGAAAAAACTATAAATAAAGGGGCCGGGGAACTTCATTATTCACATTGCGTATAAAGAGAAAGAATTGCACTTTTTTGCACCTTTGCAAACTAGGGCTTCCAAAAAAAATTATCCGTGTGAAGAAACATTTGGAGAAATTGAAGTGTGAGTAACTAGTTCAGATTTTGTGAACTAGGAGGAAAGGATTTCAGGGGCATAGGAAAAGTGGGAGAAGGCGTTGCATCTTGTGAAAGGAGTATCCTAGTTAGGGTTTAGAAGAACTAGGGCGCATGGGGTTAAGGAAATTTCTTCACAAGTTCAAGATCTAAGGTTAGAGAGAGTGGAAGAACAGAGTAAACACGAGAGTGATTGAAGTAGACCTAGAGAATGACACCCAAGAAACCAGTTAGCACACCCCAAGAAGGGCAAGGGAAAGGGAAAGGGTAAGCAATAATAGAAACTGACGCATGCACAAATGAGGAGTGGTATGCAGGAATGCAATACCCAGATGGAGTGTTGTAGGGGAAGGACTGGGAGTCCCATATGAGGTCACACTCCCCTGTGAATGACTATAATCACCGGACAAGCACAATCGATAAGCACCCTGGTGATGGTGTTACATCTGTACCTAGCCAAAAAAAAAGGACCCCAGAGGGTTTTTCCCCACTAATATTAATGATAATGTGAAGGTTAAGTTAAATTAATGCAGGGTTATCCTCACTACTATTTGAGTTGCCCTACTTTGGGAAACCTAAGTGCTTATATCACAAGGTTGATGTTGTGTGTCCCACTTAGGACTACCTCCACTTCACAGGGTGCAAGATGCACATAACTCCTAAGACCATATTCAAATTAGCAACAGTTGCCTCATAACTGAAGGAGATGGTTTGGAGGATGACTTGACCCAAACCCTAAGTGATCAATGAAACTATCATTCCGCTTATGCATACCACAAGGGGTCCCACATGCTCATAAGAGGCTCTCAGTATAATCCTACGTTGGTTACCCCTAAGCCGTGCGCTCGAACTTCTTTCCCCTGCTTCCCCTTTGCTCTTCCTTTCCTCCCTCAATACTCTAGCCTCACTTTTTACCCTCCCTTTCATCTTCTCTTATCTCCCCGCTCTACCATTGCCCCACCACCCTCTTTCATTCCTTACCCCCCTTTCCCGGAGCCGCCCCCCCTCCAATTTCCGTTCCAACTTTCCCCCCCCCCCGACATCCACCATCTCCTCACTTCCTCTCGCTGCCCCCCGCCCCCCCACCATTTCATCTTGACATCCTCCTCCCCCGCCCCCTTGCCTATCTTTCATTTATTCCTTCCATCTCTTTTTCTTTTCCTTCCTTTTCGCTTCCCCACACCCCTCTTGCCGACCTCATCTTCTCCTACCTTTTCTACCTCGATGCCCTTTTTCCTCGACGCTTACCCTCAGTCACTATCCTTCTCCTTTCTGTCCCTCTTTCCTTCTTCATCCCCCCTTCTGTCCTCGCCCATCACCTGGCCCCCTTTTTCCCCTCCCACCCTCTCTCTTCCCGCGCCCTCCGTCTCCCCCTCACCTATTGATCTTCTCACCTTTCGTTCGCACTCCTTTCACTTAGCCCTCCATCCTGATACTAGAATCCCCCCCCGGTTTTGTTTACCTGCGTAAGTTCCCGTATCCCCCCTCTACTCCCCCCGCCATCAGCGCTTTCCCCCCCCCCCTCTTTTCCACCCAAACCCTTTTTTTTGGCCTCGTCCTCCCTCCCTCTTTCCCTACTTTCCCCCAGTTCATAATATCCTCGTTTACTTTTCCTACCGTCCCCCCTTATATTCCATTTCCATTACTCTCCTCACGATTTCTCCACTACCCACGCCTTCCCTTCGTCTCCTTCCGTCTTCTCTCTCCATTCAAAGCTGCGCTCGCCTCTTAACCTCCTCTGCTCAACCCCACCCCCCCCTCCATCACCTTCCCCCACCACCCACCCCCTCTCACTCCCTAGTTTTCATCCAACCGCACTCACCCTTTCTCTTCGCCTCTCCCTCCCCACCCCAGCTCCCCCATAATCGCGTCCACCCTTGTCTCTTTCTTTTTGCTCCTTCCCTCTTCCATCTTCTCCCGCACATCTCCCCCTCTCTCCTTTCCCCCCTCCATCCTTCCATCCTCCCACTGCCTCCCATTGTCTCCCTCCCCCTCCCTACTCCCTCTCTCTGTTCTACCTTTCCCTTCTTGACCCGCCCCCCCCACCCCACATGCTTTCTGTCTGTTCCCTCATTGTTCGCCCTTTCCTCCCACCTTTACTGTGCTCTCACTCTAGCGCGCCTTCTGGCCCCACTCTCGAAAATCCTCACTCTTCTCTGTCCTCCCCGCCCTCTTGTTCCTTTGACCGATGTCCATCACTCTTTCCCCTCTTCTCATCTCGGCCGCATGTCCCTAGTCATCCTCCCCTCTCTCTATCCGCACTAACACTATTTTATCCTCTTTCTTTTCTCTTTACCCCCCCCCTATTACTGACTCCCCTATCTCTGGGTTTTTCAGAGGCAGGGTTATTATAACTCTATGAGTTTCCCTACTTCAGGAAACCTGAGTGCTTATATCAATAGCTGATGTCGCGCATTCATGATGACTATTTCCACTTTGTAGGGCACAAGATGCACATAACCCCTCAGCTCATTTCACAGTTCACATGCCTCGTGTGTGAAGGGGACGGTTTGGAGGATGACTTGATTGACAAATAAGCGATTAAGGAAACTATCACCGCTTATGCATACAAGAAGGGGTCAAGGTATTATGATGTCACAAAAATTAAGGATCCGGTAATGAAGATGGCTGTGCACCTTGTGTCAAAGTTAATTGGCCAAGAGAGATGGACCCAGGTTAATAAGCCATGGTTAAATGTTTGCAAGAAAATTTCAGAGGGCACCATCTACAACTCATCTGCATTCATCGCGGATGAAATTATCAACTACACAAAGGAAGGTGATAGGATCCTCTTTTAGAAATCTCCTTGTTAACCATTGTGTTCTCAGAGATTGGGGTATCAGGATGCACCAGATAAAGTTAGTATGGGAGTACCTTGCTGAAGACCCCTCACTCGTACCAAAAGGTTTGAGAAATATGCTGTGTGACATTATGACAACAGTGCACAAGGCGTGCTTGGAAAATTGGTATACGCACGCCTAAGGAATGCACGTTCAGGGTAGAATGAAGAATTCCTGAACAACTACCAGCATCCACCAGGGGAGAAGAAAAATTTACTATATACCAGCATTTCTATTTGTGCATATTCAAATTGTCAGATGGGAGATGGAGCCCATGGTGCAAGCTTCTCCTTTTGCCTTTATAGCTCAATACTTCCAAGTGGGAGTAAATAGGTTCAGGGAGTCCAAAAATTTTAAGTTAGACCTTGGTAATCTGGAAACCAAAACCACAGGGAAATGCACAAAAGGTTGGTGTACCTCCAACAAGTGAACGTACATGGAGTGGTACATATCACATGAAGTTTAATATGATAAGGCCCATGATTGTGCCCATTGCAAGAAGGATCTACAGTGTGCATGTACATTCGCATAAGACCCATGTCTAAGAACGGAACATGTCTAGAGAACTGAGGTATCTATACCTCAGGATCTAATTGGTAGGAAGAGATACCATGTGCCCAAATAGGAGGGAAAAGAGCTAGAGAAGAAAATACCAAGTGTGGTGGGAGACATATGCGAATAGGTTCCCCCGAGACCAAGTGCTAGAACCAATATGTACACTCGCAAGAAAAATCCCATAGTAAAATAAAAGACTCCAGAGATAGAAAATTCATTAGACAAAGGATTCATTAGGAAGAAGAAGAAACAGAGTCACCTACACTAGAAATCTCTAGTTAGGAAGAAGCAGAGGGTAGAAGAGGAGACCATGTCTCAGAAGAGAGTTGAGAAATTTTGGACAAGTTCATAGGAGAAAAAGATGAGAGTGAAGAGGATGAGAGATGAGAAGAAGTAAGTGGGGAAGAGGACCTTGGGAAAGATCAAGGGGCCACTTGTTTTCAATGTACATGATTTAGAGGAGGAAGGCAGAGAAGAAGAACAAGGGTTCCTTTTTGTGTGGCGCGAGGATAGCCAAGTAGGAGGAAGGCGCCTAGGACATGGGAAAAGATGAGGAGGCTATCGCACAGAAGCAAGAGTCTCTAAGTTCTGCTACGTATAGATAGATAACCAAGGTGGTAGAAGAAGAAGAGACAAGGGACATTGAGACCCTAGTGAAAGACAAAGTGGAACACAGTGCTGAGCTAATATTGAACAAAGAGAAGGATGAGAGTCGTAAAAGAAGAACAGGCGGGTAGCACTAGAGGATCGGTTTTGACTATAAGTATACCCAAGGGTACGTGCACGGGAGGAAGGCGCGCAGAGGGGGAGAGGCTAGAGATGGGTTATATTGATGACCCCAAGAAATTATTCTGCACGTAGTTCCAAAGTACCATTCCGGTAGAGGAGCTTGTAGCAATGTCATCTTTTGACAGGGAGGTTACATATCCGCGAACAAGGAAAATTCTCTCATGGGCTATAGATTCCCACCTTGATGAGCTAGAGTTTGAGGGAAACCACAGGGCAATAATAACATTGCCAGGACCAAGAGAAGACAACCCAATGGTGGATACCCAGTAGCTCTCAGATGAGAAACTATGCAACGCACTCAACAAAGTCTCTGTTGAGATCGAAGCTAGACTTTTCGAGCGGAATGATAGGATCAGAGACCTGGAATGGGAGCTAAAGAAGAAAGAGGAAGAGATCAGCTGCACTTTGACAAAGGAGCTAAGCTATGAGAAGCTTGATTAGCACCTATTGGCAATCATAAATTGAAGGATGAAAAGGCCAAGGTGAGCGTTGTGTACAAGAAAGTAGAAATCCATCAATGAGGCTATCGTGTTGAAGCATCTGGACCTAACATCACCTGCGTAGAAGTATGGATATTACTTTGGGATTCCTTGAGTAGTTAACAAGGGTGCTCACCATGAAGAGACATCTGCTAGCCTTGGAGTTTGCATAGGAAGTAGCCGTGCACACCTAGAGAAGGAAGATAAGATAAATATTGTAGCGCTCATTACGGTATACAGCAAAGTGCTTTCTAATGTAAGGGCTACTTTATTGGACTACTGAGGCCATGTACGACAATTGTGTGCAGATAGAGATAATGTGGTAGGTGCCTTGGTCACCACTCATAAAGTAGTAACTCAAGGAGTTCTAAGAGAAAAATAAGAGGAATAGGATAGAAAGAGAGAAAATCCTTGCCAAGGTTGAGAGGAAATTCTGAATCCATTAAAACTTTAAGGGGTTCAATCAAAAACCGGTTGAAGGAACTATGTCTGCATTGTATTACATGAAGAATGGATGCACTAGAGAATATATGCAAGGAATTGGAGAAGATCACTAACACTATTAGCGTGCAAGGAGATGGGACTAAATTTTTGGGAGGTGAGCACCCTGGTTGGTGACCTCTATCAAAGAGTGCAGGAACGAAGTCAATGCCTAGAATAAAGTTAGAGGTCTACTTGTAAAAGGATATTTTCCTAGCTTGTTGCAATGATTATTTCACTCTCTCATTCTTTCTTCTTTCCACATTATTTCATCCCCTTATTCTTGTTCCAAGGCGTAAGCCTGTTGTATTATTTCTTTCACTAGAGAAGTGTTCCCGCGGATGGAGAACAGGCGTAGTGTGGGGTGATGTTGGGCCCCTAGAATGTTGGCTAAGTACAAAAGGTGCGTATGCGCACCAATCCTAGTTGAAGAGAGGTGTGCAAGGACAAAGCGCGTAGGGAAGAGTTTAAGAAAAGGGCTTAAGGAATCCTTGTGGCATGTGCAACATGCACAGAGAAACTAAGGGTTCGGGACTTAGCCAAATTGGGCATTCAAGGAAAAACATGTGAAAAGCATGACCCGACTGCGCATGCTGAGTGGATAAGGTGCCATCCTGGTGACAAGTTGGCCCAGGAAGAAGCATTCCTACAGTAGAAGCTTCTAGAAGCACATCATGGTGAAAAGTGGAAAGCTCAGGCCTAGGAGAGCATGCTCACATGAGGGATCACATTTAAACACTTGGCATCAGATTTGAGGGCACTGGAGGATGAGTTGGCAGCCCATAAAGGCTATAAATACAAGCACCAACCGAGTAAACATGAGAGAACAAAAAGAGGGCGGAGCTCTGCAGAAATACTGCAAGAACTCTGTTAGTGGATAATGGTATTTGGGAAAGAATGTATAATGGGTATGGGGATTTCAATTTTTATTTTGATAGCCTAGCTACATTAGTCCATTATAAATCATGATTGTGGTCTGTTTCTTTGTGACATTCTGTAACGGATCCATGGATGTAATGAGGTTACCAGTTATATGAATATGAATATCAATGATTCTAATGCATATGTCTTTCTCATAGGTTCTCTTTCATTTATGTTTATGCTATGTATGGATGCTACTTCTTTCTATTATGGTACAAGCTATATAATCTGTTAAGTACTTTCTGTCTGTAATTACTGTAAGGATCTAGAGGTCATTCTGAGGTCTATGGTTCTTGAATGTCTCAAATCCTTTTAAATCTCTTAAGCACAAATCATAGATGATGATATTTCCCACTAAACTCACATAAAAGAGAGACTCAACACCCACGCATGCCTCGAGTGAGCACCCAACATCTGTTGGGTGATAGGTCGATGTGCATGGGGTACCTTTCTTTTGTGATAAGGGTAAAAATGACTACAAGGTCACAATTATGAAAAAAATACTATATGTGACTATCACCAGTGCATTAAACATCCTACTAAATGATGTTTCAAATCTGACATCTCATTCAAGATATTATTAACAACAATGAAATCAAGCTCCCTGAGCCTTTTTCATCTACACAGGTCAATGAAAATAAAAAACTCAAAATCTTTAATGACCCTCTTCCTAAGCATGACAACCAAGCTAGCGATTATGCTGCCAATCATATATATCACATTGTGTCCCCTCCTTCATCGAGGACTCTTGATTTTATATTTGCTAATGTTGATGTATCTCTACCATTCATTACATTTTCTGGTCATGATTATCATGTTACATTCTCTTCTAATACATTACATATCAATGCTTCTATTGGACCTCATACTATAAATAACACAATGATTGATCCATCGGTTCATATGAGTGTGTGCCCTATTGTACTCCTCATCATTATCAATTACCCGCTATCTCATATTTCATATCAAGTTCCTAGATATTATGACTACGTCAAGTTTCCAATTATAGTTGGGCCTCTCACCATGCTTGTGTCATTCAGTGTGGAACCTGTCATTAAAGGTTGTGACATGTTCTTAGGTATTCCTTGGCTCTGTGTTTCTCAAGCTATAATTTGCATGAATCACTTGGTCTCAAATTCATTTAGAATACTAAATTTATCACTATCAACGATGTTCTTCCATGCACACCATGGCCTTGAAGTTTCCATTACACTAGCTAAAGCATCTAGGCACCCCAAACCTCTCAAATCTAAGGCACATTATGCACATATTTCTCCCATTTGCACATTACCTACTCCTTCTCATTGTTCCATCTTCTCGGCTTAATTCCCCTACTTGGGCATCCCTTTCACATAGGATTTCATCACCTCCTTTATCTCCTCAATCTCCTTCACATATGTACTCCTCACCTCTTTGGTTTAATTTGCATAGGTGTTCATCACCTCTAGGTCTACTTCCCATAGGTGTTCACCTCCTAGATATCCTTCATATATAAAATGCCCATCTCATTCTTCACCAATCTTAGAGCATGGTCACTCACCTTTATATCCTTACACGTCGGATGGAGGATCCTTTCCCTTCACTTTTTTTGGATAGTTCAATCATCGTAATGCACTTGGGGGGAATCATACTTACTTCCCCCCTCTTAGCATCATCAAGTGTCTAACATTTCTATTCTTACGCTTTGTGCTGCATACTTTCTATTTCTAAGCAATCTTACGTAACTTGGTACACAACTTGTATCGTCGTTACCCTATGACACACTCTAGTTCCACAGTTCATACTTGACTACTAAGCATCTAAATCTGAAATGAACCTCACCTCACTCACACTCTTTACACTTTATGATTCATTGATCATATATGTCTAGTGCACATTATAAATCCATTTCCCGATGACACATTCTTGTTTTAGGGTTCATTCTTGACTACTAAGGGGTCTTTTATAAATGAATTTCATCTCATAATCATACACATTCGTTAGGGGAACACTGCTCCTAACACATTCACTTTGCATTCCATTCCATTCACACTCACATCGTATTACATATCTTGGTTGCACTTATTATTACTTGTTTATACTTACATATACACTTTGCTTAATATGTTAGGAAAATATCTAGTATATCATTATCTTTATCATATACACATGCACGTTCACTTGTTCTCTAGTTGTGAATGTAGACTTCTTACAGATCTTTACATGTAAAAATGATGCTTGGCACTGTACCTCTTAGCAGTCCCACTGAGGCTCTTGGGGGAATCTACTTTCTCAAACACTATAGGTGCTACTATTTCATTCTATACTACTTCCTATTCTTACTAGCACACTAATTTCCATAGATCTATACATGTTTTTACATACTCTTTATCTTTATAACATGCTAATGGGTGCTTCACATGCAAAATTTTCTTTTCAGGAACTATTTTCTACCTTGGTTTTCTGTTACAGTTTGTTTTTCATTGTTTTCACTATATGTTATTGTTTGTGGGCTATGGCCTTTGTCTTTTATGCACACTGTATAATTTTTGGAAACTTCGGCTCTGATTGTCTTGTGAAATTGTGAGTGATGTCCCATGTATGAAACCCACTTTTCACAGTCTCTCTCTTATATGCACATTTTCTTGTTACTCTATTTTTCTACTAACACATACATCTAGCCACTTTAGTTACATATGCCTTCGTCTTTACCATGCACATTCCCTCCCCTTGTAGGGATATAGTTCATATCATCATCCGGTCCTCTTCTTTGGGTCATATTCTTGTAGCGATGTCGTATGCACCCCAAATAAAGGGGCATACATTGGGTGAATCAGTCACCCCATACAACAGCTCAGAGCTATAGTACAAGTGTAAAAATTATAGGAATAAAATAGCCATAAAACCACAATGAATTAGAATCTAACTTGGGTGCTTAGTACAACATAGAAACTAGCGCACAACATAAAATAGTAGAACCTAGGTGCATGTGTCCTCCCCTAAGCATTAATGTCTTGGGGACACACACAAAATTATTCTCAGATCGACACATTTCAAAACAATTTATAGATCAATTTCATAGGATCAGATGTTGGCCTCATAATACAGAATGCATGCAATCTCCTACGATGTCCTTCAATTGGGACGTACCATTTGTAGTGGTGCTTATTCAGGATGCATTCATGGAAGGAGGGTAACACTAGACCTCTCTCCATAACACTCTTCTATCGTGGCATGAGATCACACAAAAAACTCACACTTGGTGTCATATCGCCCAAATTTTTTTTTCTTAGCATGAGATCTTCCAAAAAATTGCTCTTCTACAACATTTTAAGGATATTTTCTATCCTTTTCACTCTTCACAGATCATGAGCACACTTTCCTTTTACTAATTTTTACACATATTTACATACTTTTGTAAGATTTTTCATAATACGTGACTTTGAATACTCTTTTTCTCTTATTTTGTAGGTTCATCCTTAATACATAATAAAGTAGCCATACATTAAGCAAAACAACATGTACAACATGGTATAACACAATACGCTTCACCCATAGATTCACTTCCTCTTTCTTAGCTTCCATTCTCTATTTTTATCGCTTCACACTTTCACATGTGTCCTCGACATGTTATCAACATCACATTCAACATGGTTATTAGGTACACATCTTTTATCTACATTATGTTATCGAGTATTCACTCAACAACATAAAGTGGCGAAAAATGTAGACATAAAATTATGCACTTTGGTACATTTCTATATCCTAAGAGAATACTTGCATTCATATGATTCCTAAGTGAGAAAAATAGTAGTTGACAACTATCTTTGGCCTCTTTGCTTTGTTTATTTTCTTGTTTATAGTCTTTTACACCCTACTGTCCAATCAAAGATTCACTTGTTTATCTTTTATTCCTCCAGACACTAACACCTAGTCAGGACGCCTGCGCCTAGGTTCCTTCATCCCCTCGGGGATCCCCTGACCCCTTTATACTTTACTCACTCTTTTTGGGATTCTTTTATCTTTTGGGAATCTTATTTTCTTATGGGTCGACCTTCTAGTCGTCAATTACAAAATTAAACAAAGGGGATCATATAAATATAAAGCTATGTGACCAAAATAAAGGACCAAGATCTAAGCATCTATTATCATCACCTAAGGTTACATCCAAAGGCATCTACTAGCATTAAACACATCCATCTAACACTAATTCAAGGGAAAAGGGAATGCATTTTCTGTATACGCTTCATAAGAAGGGGAAGTTCATTTTATCATCCACACATCTATTTACTTTAGTACATCTAGTTACCACCCACTATTACGTGTATTTGCACAAGGGATTCCTAGTGCATGATTATATCACACACACACCAGAACTACATGGAGTTTGAGATGTAGTGCAACACTTGGTCGTAAGTTCACTCAATCGGGTGACCGCCAGGGTCAATCTTACTTCCCATATTACATATTTGATTTTTTGGATTTGATGTAGTTTGAGGGTTTTATAGGTCATCATATCTTTACAAGTTACAGATGAATTATGTGATCATAGTGTGACACACATAGGAAAAAAAATGACCACTAACAACCATCTTGAGATATTGATTTAATAGAAATAGAATTTTTGTAAAACCCTATATTGCAGAGTAACAGATGTAAACTATGATAAATAACTACTAGATACAAGATGACATAGATAATAAGATAGATAAATATAAAAACCTCAGCGCAAGAGAGGGAAAGGAATACCTATCATATTTACGTTATCCTTGGAACTGATCTGGACTAGAAGGATGATGAACAGGAAGGGAATGTTGTCACAACTATGCCTAATAAATTTTGGAGCTGTCGAATATTCTTGGACTTGGGCGAGGGCCCCTAGGTGTCAAAGACCTTTGCTGGGATCATGTGACCATGTAGGAGCTCATAATCTAGTTTTTTTGGTGTCGCAAGGTGGCCGTTGTTGGTTTCTTATGTCGCATTATGATCACAAAATTCAATTTTAACCTGCAAAGTGAAGATGACCCGTAAAATCCTCAAACTAAATCAAATCCCAAAAAGAAAATATGTAATATGGGGAGTCAAGTTGACCCAGGTAGTCACCCAACTGAGTGAACTTGCAACTGAGTGTTACACTACATCTTAGAATCCATGTAGTTATTGTGTGTGTGTGAAATAATCATTTCATAAGAATCCCTTGTGCAAGTGCACATGATAGCGGGAGATAGATAAATATATTGATGTAAATAGATGTGTGGATGGAAAAATGAAATTCCACTTCCTATGAATTTTATATATAAAATGCACTCCATTTTCCCTTGTATGAGTGCTATATGGATTCCTTTGATGTTATTATGAATGCCTTTGTATGCAACCTTAGGTGATGATAATATATGCTTAGAGATTGTTCCTTTATTTTTTTCATATAGATTTGTATTTATATGATTCCCTTGGTTCAATTTTGTAATTGACAATTGGAATGCCGATCCATAGGAAAATAAGATACCCAATAGATAAAAGAAGCTTAAAGAGATAGAGAAATATCAAAAGAGGTTGGGGGTTCCTAGAGGAGACGAGGACTCCTGGGTGTTGTTGTCCTAGATGTGCATTGGTTTTTAGAGTCATGAAAGATCAAGAACTAAAGTTCAGACTGGGTTGTAGGGTGTGTAAGAAAAAAGAGAAAGTAAGAAAAAAGAGGCCAAAGATAGTAGTCAATTACTATTTTTCTCTCTTAAGAATCTTATGAATGCAAGTATGTTTTTAGAACCTAGAAATGTACCCAAGCGTGTGATTTTGTGTCTATAGATACCATAAAAATTAGGGTTTGATCTCTTGCGCAGATATAGGAGCCCAAAAGAATAATTTGACACCTAGACACCCCTAACCCAGTCCAGAGACCCTAGTCCAGTCATACCTGGCAGATTCAAAAATTATTGTGCACAATTACAACTATCTACCCTTCCTGTTCATCAGTTTTCCAATACACATCATTTCAAGGAAAAGTGTTAAATCAGCTAAGTCCTTTACTCTCTCTCTTGCACATAGGGTTTCATATTTATTAGTTGATTTTCTTGTGTCATGTTGTATCTAGTAGTTTTTTTTATCATATTTTAAATTTATTACTCTACAATTAGGGTTTATACAAAAATTCTATTTTTGTTAAATCTATTTCTTCTAGTTTCTCATTTTGTTGTTTTAAAAATTTGCTTTCGATCATATAGGCTATGTTACTGATATGGGGGCGTTCATCATCCTCGAGTAAGTTTTGTAGCATAGAATCATGTTCAAAATCATAAAAGGTTTCAAAAGTGATGAAAGTAAGCTAATTTTGATTCCATTCACAAGGTTCTTACATATTCTCATTCATTTGTTCTAGCTGTTTTTTCTAGGTGTTTATCAGCTCATCAATGATTATGATCTCACTTTACATTATGGGAGTGATTTATTCATAATGGAAGGCATCTTTAGGATATTCAATAATTTATTTTCCTTTTGGTTCATCATGGATGTAATCTACTTTACAAAGTGGGAAAGGAGAAGATTCACCTTCCATCTTTTAATGCTTCAATAAGAACATTAAGCTCATCTACTTCCTTTATTTCATAATCAAACATTAGAACATTGAAATAAGAAACATAACTTGAATCATACTTATCTTCCAAAATATTCAAGATATTTGGTACAAAATCCTCCTTTAAAGCTACCATGTACTTATTTTCTCCTTCATTTGAAAATTTGTCAAGTTGAGCCATAGGGAGATTATTGAAAATATGATTTACACATTGCCATAATTCATTTGAAATATTATCCTCCTTATGATACACACTTATTTCCCTCCATGAGTTTCCTTCTTGCAAGCTTGAGAATACCCTATCTTCAGGATTTTTAGAAAGAGAGAGGATATTCATGCTATATGGGAAAGGTACACCTTTGAGCTTAAGGTCCATTAGATTATCCTCATGATAGGAAGGAGAATAAAAAGTTGGAACAAAAATGTGAGAGAAATATTTAACTCTATATTGACCATTCCTCATAGAATCTTCTTGTTCACAAGAAAAAGTAAAGACTCCATACTTACTATGGTGATACGTATTACACTCCTCCAAAGAGATCATGTCCAGATTTCTCATCCATCTTGGTTTTAAGAAATAAATTGGATTCTTTCATTTGTTCACCCATGATTGAATCGAGAAGGGAATTTTATTCTCCAACTATCTCCCCTTCATCATTAAACATTTGTATATCAATTCAAGAGTCAAAATTAGAAAGGATATTATCCATGATTACCTAGAATTCATCATCTTGAGTTCAAGATGAAGTATGGAATTCTCATACTTCTTCATGTAGTACTCAAAAAGCACTAGATCATTTGTCATACAACAATAATATTCCTCTCTTGAATCCATTTTTCTTTGATGGGCTGTGCCTCAAGCCAAAATGAACTGAGGAATGGAGGTTCAAATATTGTGTCTTCTTCATCCTCCTCTAAGGTGTTGATTTGATTCTCATTGGAAGGTTTAAGAATAGAGAATTCATTAGAGGTGTAATGGAATCTTACAGGGATAAATACCTCATAGTGTGGAAAATCATCAAAATCTTCTTTTGAAAGATGATTTTCTTCTTCTTTAACATTATAAAGTTCTTCAATATGTTCATACCTTCTTTGCAAAGTCAATGCATAATTATAAACTTCATGATAGGAACTAGGATCAAAATCTCCTTCTTCTACACTTAGAATCCTTTGTAAAAATTCTATTCTAAATAAATTCACTTCTTCATATCCATATGCAATAAAATCATCTAGAGGAAGGGAGATGAAGGAAAATGTTCTTAACTTGTTAGTCAGATGTGGGAAGTTGAAAATGTTACCTTCAGTAGATTCTCCACCATCATGCCCTTTATACAAAACTTCATATTTATTATGAATCTTCCTCATCCATTTCATGGATTATTTATCATCAATAGGTGTCATTCCAATTTTATTTCCCCTAATAGCAGCCCACTTGAATAGGAGCCACCAAGACTTGATGACAAGGTCATCATAGACAAATTTTTTCTCCATTATAGGCTATCTTTTCTTGGATACTGTAAAGATTGTATGGATCTTCTTTCCCTGTGGAAAAATAGGTTGGGGATCACACATGAACACTTCAATGAATATGTGGTAAAGATATTGTACAAGGTAGAAGGGAGGAAATTGTTGTGATGAGGGGTGAAGGAGAGAAATTAGTAAAGAGGGGGTTATTTTTATTAGTAGGAAATAATAGAGTTCACAAACAATAACCAGAGTAATTTTGCATTCAATTAGAGGAAGGAAACAATGTAATCCATTAGTGAGAATAAAAAATTAAAGACACATATTTCTTATATTCATCAATCAAGGATACAAATTTCCTTCTTGATCATTATGCTTGCAAGGTGCTGAAAAGAGAGAGAAAAGAGGAACACATGAGAAAGGAAAATGTAAGAAATGTAGCTTTTATTTGTTTTTTTGGTGACACAAATCTCAACATTGAAATCATAATCTACAATTGCTACAAAAAGAGTAACTTTCAATATCCTCTTGGAATAGAGAATCCATTCCAATTTATAGCCTTGTGAATTTTCCTTTCATCTACCCCCCACATGTATTTTCAAGTTCTTATTACACTTGTGACTTTCCATCTTCCTAAGAAGTGAGAAAATAGTCCCTTTTTATAAATCAAAAGGGAATTTTACAATGTAACATAAGGAAGTCACTTAAGTGAATAAGAAAAATTACAATGATTCCTTACAATGAAGAACTAGAAAGGGGAGTGAAGAAAGAGGGAGAAAGATAGAAAGGGATAAAGGAGTTGACTAACTAATTTGATGAAGAATTCCCCTCTGATGAATAATCAATTCTCGTAGGCTCTCATGGATAATCTTGGATGATGAACTTTGTGCCCTTTAACTCCTCACTAAATTGAGCCACTACAAATGCTACTTTCTCTGAATACGAGATGTGCACATGTTCCAAAGTACTAAGCCAAGTCTCAGGGATGCTACCAAGCCTTCTATAGTACGTGAAAAAAATCACATGATATTTTACAAAATTAGAAATATATTCCCTAATCTCTATGAGAGATTCTAATGTATTCTAATTGAATGAAGAGGGCTCCCTTGTAGCTATCTAGACCATCTCTTGAAATGAAGTCAAAAGTCCTTATGAGGATGTGCAATTATTGAGTGAAGGTGTTCCCAGTTCCTAAAAAAATTTGATAATCGTATTAGAAATCCTAGATACATGTTCTTCATATGCCTAAAGCTAAAAAATTTCCTCATTTAACACATCACACCTTGTAGCCATTGTGTGGGACCAATGTGTGATAAGTTCTCAGTAATGGATGAAACAAATTTATGACTAACTAAGAAGAGTTGAGATAGGTCATCTCATAGACCAATGGAAGAATATTTTCCCAAATGGTCCTTTTATTTCTCAAACTCCTTTTTAGTATCCCTTATCCTTGACATAGTAGCCGAGACATAGTGGAACAATGAGAGAACCTCATATAACAAAGTCTTATCATTTTAAAAAATCATGTTCACCCATTTATCATTGGATTTTCCCTGCATGATGAACACATGATATTTCTTGATTGTATGAGAATCAAATCTATAAATGGGAGAGACTGGTTCAGTCAGAGGAAAGGATTATGAACCTAGTTTGAGAAAGGATAATACATATAAAGACAAGGTCTTCACACACTCTTCCAATTGATCAATGGTTTTTTTGAGTTGATGATTCCTTAAATAGGTAAGCATCAATTTTATGAGTAGCTTAACCCAGGGATACCTTCATCATTACATAATCATCAGGTTTCATTTATCCCATGATATTTTCTACATTCAGATGTGCAACCTCCACATATTGAGCTCCAGAGTCCTTATTGTAGAAATGAGAAGTTTCTTTTTCTCTCTTACTATTCTCTAAAATACCCCCAAGATATTTTGATAACCTACCATTTTATATTGGACCTGGGGTAGTTAAAAATTAGTAAGAAATGGGAAAATTCACATTTCGAAAAAGTTGCAATAGTTCAAGATATTTTGTCTCCCCTTGTAAAATCCATCTGGATCCATACTAAGTCAAAAACCATTTTTTATGAAAATCCAAAAAATTGGATAAGTGTCAAAATTTCAAAATTTCAGAATTTCAAATTTCAAACATTTGGAATTTTAGAATTTCAGATTTTGGAATTGTGAATATAAGGTGACATCGGGTTTCATAGGTTTATTCCGCATCTGGATTATTGAAGTCAAAAAACTAGTCGGTGTATTGTGTTTAGATTTTGAATCCTGATGAGGCAGTTGGAGTCAATGCGGCCGTTTTGGGGTTAATGGGCGAGTCGACATCGGGGTTTCGGAGATGTGGTGCACAGAGTTTGTGGGGGAGTGGTCGAGGATTTCAATACAAAAGGGTGACCAATGTCTGGAAACCAAAGTACGAGATGTGTGAACTGCCAAGATACTTTGGGAGGTAAGCTAGAGGTAGTTTGAAGATTAGGGTGGTTGGCGAGCCAACATTAAAGACAAAAGAGTTGAGCTGGTGGGAGGAACCTAAAAGTAACCTAGACTAAAATTTCAATAACTTCCTCCATATTTACCAGATTTTGAAAAAATTATAGTCAATGGATTTGTGATTTAGATCCCCATGCTATAAAATGATAAAAAAATTGGAAGTGGGTGGAGTAGGTGAGAGAAAAATAGGGGGAAGCTCCAGGTCCAAATAAACATATCTAGACACAAAAATGGAGTTAATGAAATCATGGAGGACCATTTCTTCTCCCACAAGCCAGAGTACAAGGTGGTATGGTTTTCACAGGGAATTTCATCACTTTTGTAGGTGCAATGATGATTTTTGTGGGTGGTGGAAGCAAGAATTAGAGCTCCTTCTCTCTCTATTCATTATTTCTTCCTATATATTGTAAAGAGAGAATTTTTGTAAGAGTTAGAAATTTTTCATCTTCTTGCTCCCTTCTTCTTCATGGTGAGGTAGTTGTGGAGCTCCAAGCCCCCATTTTTAAGCTATGTAATGGGGAAATCACGCTTCTTTATTCTATAATGATGTATTGTGTAGATTTTTGGGGAAATAAAATCAATGTTTTGTGATTGTCTCTCTATCCTTGCATTATTTTTATTGCTTTCTCTTGCCTTTCTTCATGCTTGCAAGTATATTGTGCATTACTTTTCTCTCATTCACATGCTTGAATACTATTTTTCTTAATGAAAATGATTTATTTTATGTGTTAATATATGTTATGCTTTTCCATCCTCTCTCATTCTCATCTTCCTCCATTTTCATGCATTTTAGATTTTCCAACAGCCCTTATCTTGGTGTTATCACCTTAGTGTAGGATTTCCCCTTTTTTATGCACCCCCTTTCTCCCTATCTCCTTGGAACTAATAAGATAAGATTAGATAGGTGTTTTTATTGCATTAGGAGTAGTTGTAGCATAGGATTAGGAAGAGGAACTAACCTTCTCTGGAGGTCCATCTCAAGTAACAAGTCCTACAACTTGAAAGATGGTATCATGTTAGCAAAAAGTAGGGATTTTTCATTGCCATATCACAGGGTTCTACTTTTTTGACATAACGGTTTTGGCATGCCCGGTCTTGGTGTTATCACCTTAGTGTAGGATTTTCCCTTTTTTATGCACCCCCTTTCTCCCTATCTCCTTGGAAATGATAAGATAAGATTAGATAGGTGTTTTTCTTGCATTAGGAGTAGTTGTAGCATAGGATTAGGAAGAGGAACCGACCTTCTTTGGAGGTCCATCTCAAGTAGCAAGTCCTACAACTTGAAATATGGTCTCATGTTATCAAAAAGTAGGGATATGTCACTGCCATATCACAAGGTTCTACTTTTTTGACATAATGGTTTTGGCATGCCCGGTGGGACCACATGGAAGTCATCATTAACATGTGTGTATTCCAGTATTCATTTCCATTTTAGCAAAAAAAAATTCTTTTAATGAAATCTCAACCTTTGGAGGCATACCCAAGCACAACTGGAAACTCCATTAATCCAAAACAACCCATCTCCTGAGTTGCAAACCTTTCTTTCCATCCATTTCCATCCATTTTTTTCCATACCTTTCATTTTCTTTCCATCCATGAAGTTTTGCAATCATGACTTCATTCCCATCATGGAATTCTCATTTGCAGTAACAAAACATGTTTAACCCACCTCCAAATTTGTAGGATTCATCTCCAAGTTATTACAAGTCTCTTCCAGATTTGTTTTATTGTGAAAATTAGTAGTATGCATATTCCCATAAGTAAGATACAAGTCAGTTTGGTCATTCACCAAACTATGCAGTAGTTCAAAGGTAGGAGTATGCAAATTATGGAGGCCATCCTGCACCTGGAGATGCTGAGTGGCAATGGAAAATTCAAAGAATGGAGGAAAACATGGTTCAGACCAGAGCTGCATCTCAACTGAAGGCATTCAGGATTTGTTTAAGGGCCCCTTTTCCATGGGTTGACCCCATTCCAAGACATTACACCCCTTAACAGAAGCTTAATTTCATGGTTGAAATGCTACCACAACTTGCAAAGAGGATTGAGGAGTTATAGGCTTATGAACTTATCATTAGGATACCTTGTCAATGGGTAGACCCTTCACTATCATCTCACAACCCTCTCCCCATTCCCCAATCAATACCATTTCATCTTGAGTATCATGATTCTAGTTTCTTACATGTTTCTCCCTTGGTGAAATCCAAATTTTCATCTTCTTCCCTTTCATCCCACTTTCTATCTCCTATACCTTTTTCTTCTAAGACTCCTTCCCCTTCACAAAGACAAGAAATTTTAACTCTTACACCACTTCAAATAATGGAAAAATCAGTTGAGTCCCAACCCACGCCTCCTCCTACATTCCCAAATTCATTCTGGAAAGAACATAATAAGAAAATTAGCCAAGGAGGGGATGAGATTGAGGAGCTTAGCAAATAAGATCTTTCTCAAAACATGAAAGAGTGGGCTGAAAGGTTCAACATTTCTCAAATTCCATTAATGACTAAGCTCTCAACAGAGGTTGAGTTTCAAGAACAAGAAGTGAAGACCGAATTCACATAATAACAAGCACAAGAGGAAGATGACCAACAGTTCATTTTTTCATAATGTAGTGTACATACTAGCGCCATGTTCATGGAAGATGCTGACCTATCACAGTTGGTAAATTCAAAAAAAAGAACAAGAATTAGCTCCAAATCCATAAGAAGAGGAACAAGTGCAAGCAAAGGAAGAGAGGCTCACAAGTGTGCAAAATATCTCCAAAAAATGCAATATTCTTCATTTTCCTGCATATTAATAGCTTGCTACACTTCTAGAAGGTTTCATTATTCAACTAAGAATATCATCAAATGTTGTAACTAGTCACAAAGAGATTAATGTTATGGAGAAATACAAAATGAATTCAGAGGTCTTGAGTGTAGAGCAGGCCACACAGGAGTTTTCAAATCCCTCTTCCACTTCATCCTTCCAAAAATCTTATTTTTGGGATGAGTTTGAGATTTTAAATTTCATGTTTGATGATGAGGATACTCGTGGTGAACCATTTTCCAAATCAGAAGACACCATGGAAGAAGGATAACCATTAACATAGTAGGACAATGAAGAGATTAAGTATTTTTTAGAATTGGAGGAATGTATTCATGAAGAAGAGCCCATAGAACTTGTCACAATTTCCAGCCATCACCTATGTTCCAACACACGGAGCCTATTCCTATGGAGAAGAGCATTCAAGAGCAACCCTACTCACAACAATCTTCTCAAATCAGAAATGGAGGATTTTGATTTTCCAAGCTTCACGTTGGACAAGGAGGAAGAAGAGAACATGGATGAAAACCATTCCAAATCATCCATCAAAGTAGAGAATCGATTATTTATAGATGGAAAACAAAGTAAAGATCAGATCAAAACAGTCACCTTTTCTAACAGTAACTCAAGTGCATTCCAAATCAGCATGTGCTTCCAAGCTCTGTAGTACTTTATATTTTCCAAAAACCATTAGTCAGTTGTGCTTCTTAATTGGAAAAGAATCATATTTTTTGGTTATGTTCAAGTCTTTATTTTTAGTCCTAACATATCAGATGTACAAAGGAAAGAGAAATGAAAATTTAGATTGAGACAATTTTCCAGTGTCATAAAATAAATTTCATAAAAATTCTTATAATGAATTGGAAAATTCAAGTAAAAATCAGCTTCAAGTCAGCTGCAGGTCCAGTATGTTCTTTAAGAGGATTTAGGGGTGTAAATTTAAGTTTCAGATCAATTTCAAGCTAGTAAAATGACTCTATGCCCAATGGATGTTGCAAGGCCACTGATCACTTCACTTAGCAGGAAGGTGACCCCGTTGAGTCACCAAATTATTATCCAAAATATCCCTCGAGATATTTTGATAACCTACCATTTCATCTTAGACCCGAGGTAGTTAAAAAATGGTAAGAAATGGTCAGATTCACATTTCAAATAATTTGCAATAGTTAAATATATTCCCTCTCCCCCTACAAAATCCGTTCAGGTCCATACTATGTCAAAACCCATTTTTTATGAAAATTTGAAAAACTGGCTAAGTGTCAGAATTTCATAATTTAGAATTTTGGAATTTTTGATTTTAGAATTTTGGATTTCAAAATTTTAGAATTTCATATTTCAGAAGTTCGGAATTTTGGATTTCATAATTTTGGAATTTTGAATATAAGGTGATGTTAGGTTTCAGAGGTTTAGTCAGTGTCATTTTTTTGTATGTCAGATAGCTATTGGACGTGTTGAGGTGTGTTCAAAGTTCAAATCCTGACAAGACAGTTGTATTCAATGCGGTCATTTCAGGGTCAATGGGAGAGTCAACATCAGGGTTTTGGAGATGTGGTGCATCAGAATTTGCAGGGGAGCAGTTGGTGATTTCAATGCAAAAGGGTGACCATAGAACCCGAAGTGCGAGATGTAAAAACCTCTGAGATACTTTGGGAGGTGAGCTGAAGGTAGTTCGGAGATCAGGGTGGTTAGCGAGCTGGTGAGCCAACATTGAAGACAAAGGATTTGTTGAGTTGGTGGGAGGAACCTAAAAGTGACCCAGACTAAAATTACAATAACTTCCTCCATATTTACTAAAAATTGACAAAATTATAGTCAATGGATTTTTTATTCAAAGCCCTATGCCATAAAATGATATAAAAAAAATAGAATTGGGTGGATTAGGTGAAATAAAAATAGGGGGAAATTTCCAAGTCCAAATAACCATATCTAGGTACAAAACAATGGAGTTAATGAAGGCATGGAGGCCCATTTCTTCTCCCACGGGCCAAAGTACAAGTTGGTATGGGTTTTGTAGGGCATATCATCATTTTTGTAGGTGCAATGATGATTTTTGTGGGTGGTGGAAGCACAAATTCGATCTCCCTCTCTCTCTATTCATTTTTTCTTCATATATATTTGAAGGAGAGCATTTTTGTAAGATTTGGACATTTTTCGTATGTTTCCTCCTTTCTTCTCAGCAGTGATGTATTTTTGGAGCTCCAAGCCCCCATTTTAAAGATATGTAATGAGGAAATTATGCCTCTTTATTCTACAATAATGTATTATGCATATTATTGGGGCAATTAAATCAATGTTTTGTGATTGTCTCTTTATCCTTGCATTATTTTTATCACTTTCTCTTTCCTTTCTTCATGTTTTTAGGTATACTATGCATTCCTTTTCTCTCATTCACATGCTTGATTTTTTTTTGCTTAATAAAAATCGTATATTGTATGTGTTGTGATATGTGATGATTGTCCATCCTCTCCATGCTCATCTTCCTCCATTTTCATGCATTTTAGACTGTCCAAAACCCATTCTCTTGGTGTTATCACCCCCTTAGTATATGACTTCCCCTTTTTCATGCACTCCCTTTCTCTCTGTCTCCTTGGAACTTATAGGATAGGATTAGATAGGTGTTTTTATTGCATTAGAAGTAGTTGTGGCATAAGATTAAGAAGAGGAACCAACCTTCTTTAGAGGTCCATCTCAAGTAGCAGGTCCCATAACTTGAGAGATGATACCATGTTAGGAAAAATTATGGATATGTCATTACCATATCCTAGGGTGATACTTTTTTAACATAACACTTACCCTTCTTAGTATTTATGTACTTTGAGATGGCATAAAAGTTACAATTCAATGCTTATTTCATTTTCATACATTATTCACCAAGTAATTCCTTTACCAATGAGAAAGGCTCAACAGATATGGAAATGGATCTAGGCATCTCGGGTGCTTGGTGAGAGACCAACATGACTGAGATGAACCGGTTTAAGTGCTTCAACATGAACACCTGGATCCACTAGATGATTAAGAGACTGAGGATGATCAATTTCACCCAGTTCAATTTGTTCAAGATGATGTTCTCCAACATTATACCTCTTATATACCTATATAGAAGGATAAAATTCAAAATTATCAACAACCACTTTTTTCTCCACTGAAACCTCCATTATTCAAATGAGGAGATGGAGGTATGAGTGAAATTTTAACTTGATTAGAGAACTTACTATTTTTAGTAAGTTACACCCCACCCTCAGTTTCTATTTTAAGCTAACTTTCCTAATTTTCACATTTTTGTAATTTTTAGAGTTCTAGACTTGGGGATTTCATAGAGGTTTTAGAATTATTTCCTCTTGTCACCAAAACTTACTATTTTTAGTAAATCTCATCTGAAATCTTACTTAAAATAGAATCGTGACATATAGGTGTCTGATTGAGATGAATTTTGTTTCATTAGATTAGGAATTTTTATTTGATTCATTGTTCCAAATTTCAAGTGTTTTTGTCTAATGTATTTACCAAGATATGAAAAGGAAAGTTTTTCTTTTGAAATTTTAAAGGGTCTACTATAAAAAACTAATATGATCAATGGAAATGTTTTTTGTATCATCTTCAAGGTGTTCATGAGTAGGACCTTCTGGAAAAATTTCAGGGAAAACAGAGCCAAAATGAGGGAGATATGAGAAAAACGTTTTTTCAGAAAATGGGAAACAAAAACAGTAAACAATAGTAATAGAGGGAAGAAATTTTTTTAAAATGACATTCAATTTTTTTAAATTGTTTATTATACTCACCTCATAACACTAACCTAGCCAACTCACCTTCTAACACACCCTTGACCATTCTCGCTTAACTCGGGTTAATTGGCAAGTGGGGGTGGGTTAAATGTTTATAAATGCATCATATATGTCCCCATGCCCCTTACCACATTTATTAAGGTACAAAATGACATCATGGAGAGGGGGCTAAAACACATAAGTTTGGAAGTTGAAAATTACAACCTAGAGAGAATGTTTGAAGTATTCAAGTGATTAAATATTCTCCTCCATGTGGTGGCACACTTTATCGTCCATTTTGGAAAGGTATATAGGGACATTGGCATGCTCAAAATTCACCATGGGTCCTAGCAATATGAGGAAGGGGGTCAAACTCAAAGTGAGTTTATAACAACTCCCTAACACCTCAAATTGTCATTTAAATGACACAAGCTTATAATTCATGTGATGGAACATTCTAGTGTCTCCCATTTACATTTGGGAAAGGGGGGAAAGGTAAGAAGGGACATAAGGGGTCTCCAAGTGTGGTTTTTCCACTTTTGGAAGCTCTCCTTCACTAAACATTGCCAGAAAAAGTCATATGAACCCATTTTCCTACCTTGGGAGCTTCCCTAAGAGTTTCATAGGAAACCCTTACATATTTTTTACTAAAAAAGTGTTGATGAGAACATTATCACAATTTTAAGGATCCACTGCTACTTGAAATCTTAAATTATACCCCCTTTTCATTTCTGATCAAACCTATGCGTCGGTGAAAGGAGCTCCCCCAAACATTTCTGACTATTAAATTGAAAACTAACCCATTGGGTGTGAAGAGGACCTTTAATATGTTATTTTTTCTTGTTAATCAAGTCCAAATATTCATATAAATCCCCAAACATTTCGTTGAATCTCAACCAGGATCAAGAATCTTCATCTACACTGTCAAGCCCATATCTCAAAATTTACACCATGAAATCTATTGAAACCTTTTGAAATGTGAAGTAAGAATCCTTATCTTTCTAGTGAGTATATTTTTTATTTCCAATTCATCTAGAGACTCTTGAAACATTCATAATAAACTAACTATCTTTTTCACTGTTTTTATTTCCTTACACCTTGCTACAAGTAACATGGTGTTACAAAAATTATTCGTTAACCTGAATTTTCTTTCAAAAATTTACTTAAATACCTTATGTGATCAAAATGATATTCAAAACACTACTTGGATGCATTGTATCTCCTCTTTTCATTCCTAGAGGGTGTTCATTAGGTGTAAAAATCCTAAAAATAGGCCTTCAGAAGCACATGTCTTTTCTTGGATCAAAATGTCTTCATGAATAAAATTGAATAACATCACATGCACATTAAACACACTTTAAAATCATATTATCACATCTCTCTAGGCCATAATGATGTAACACATTGACTGAGTTGGGTGGAGGGCAGGTTCACATTGATCAGGAGAAGGCTTTTTGAGGGTGAATTAAGTTATCATGTTAAAAATTTTGAATTTTTCATGTAAATTTTTTTCATGACAACAGTCTCAAATTATTAAATATTTTTGCTATAAACCCTATTACACTCATATCCCATTCCTAGGATTAATTAATTAATGCTATCACTCTTATTATTCATCCACTATCTCATTAGTTAATTGTATTAGCTAATTTCATATTTAAATAACTAAATAAATCCTACATATATCCATTTATACCTCACCTCTTATTCACTTTCACTTCACTAATTAACATCTCTAAGTTAACTAGATCAAAACATATCAATTAAAGATAAAATCATTCAATATATATAAGAGGATAAATTTAGATTAAATCAAATCATGCATTTGAGTTAACTAAACATATTTCCCATAAGAATGGCATTTCAAAATTAAAGCAAATCTCTCTAAGCTAAAATTCAATTCACTATTTTGGGTGAACAAAAAAAAAGACATGGAATTAATATTTAATTTTAAATATACAAAAACATGTGCAACCTTTTCCAACTCAAAAATAACTCATCCACGCAAGGTCAAAATAGCATTTCAACTCTTCAATCAAATTAGAAACTCAAGTTAAACAATCCAATAACATTTTAGTTAGCTTTAGATTAGAAAAGATGATAAAAAAAATAAAGGATTCGGGATATTATTCCCTCATCTATAAATAATCACTCATTCCTCTCCAATTATCATCTTTAGAAGCTTTGAAATGTTCATCATCATTGTATTGGATTATTATTCAATCTCACATGATGTTACATTGTCTAATTGATCACAAATCTATAGTAAAATTAGTCCTTCAATCACTTTCTCGTAGCTAAAATATACTTCCATTCAGAACACATTTGGAATATCCAAAAACAAATTTGATCAAGAGATTCAACAAGCTCAGTGCCTCATTCCAAGCTTCATCAGTCTCATCTGAGGTTACAAGGAGATATGAATAAGGATCTTTTTTGATTTTATTCACATTATTTATTTTGTTGTATAATATTCTCTGTATACATTTATGGCACGCCTGGTGGGAGTGTATTTTATTTTTCCTATAAGGTTGAGCCTCCATTGGGAGAAAGGAAAAGGTGTAGTGATATGTTAAGAGCCTATGAAGGAGCATGCATGAGATTGTCATGTTGTTGACATGCCTAACATTTTTTTGAAAAATTTACAAGAATCAAACTCCATAGTGAGCCAATAATAACCCATGTGGAAGACCTTTTTATCTAGAACCTTGCCACTTGTGTGTGTGCCACATATACCAACATGTACTTCAACTAGGGTTTGGTTTTCTTCATCTTGGTTGAGACATCTTATGAGATTTCTATCATATCCTCTTCAATATAGGTTGTCGATAAATATAGTGTAGTGCAAAGCACGTTGCGCTAGGGATCATTTTTTTGATAGTTTATATGGTCTGGGAAAGTTTTGTTGTGGGTGAAGGTGTAAATATCATGATACCAAGGGTTATCATCACCAAATATTTTACATATCATAGTGGACGTAGAAAAATCGTAATCTGGAATCAGAAGATGTGCTATGATAAACTCATTATATGTTTGATTTGGACCGAACTCAAGAAGAGATTCGACAATTTCCATAGCATCTGTTGATTTATTTTGTATATGAGGAACTTATTCAAATGTGATAATTTAAAAGTAACCATTAAGGATATCAACCATGAGATTTTAGGGGATCAATTTGTTATCCTTTATTAGATACTCACAATTAACTTGGATAATGATTGTTGTTTCTCAAAATTTTAGCCTAGATATGATCATGACAAATCAAAATTTCAAACCAACATGGGACTGTCTCCAAGTGTGGGACTTTAAAATTGAGACAAAAATCTAGAGAAGGCTAGTTCCTCCACCTAACCTAATGCTAAAACTACTCCTACAATTGAAAGTAAAACTATCTAAGCATTCACAGGGACCAAGGAGAGAGAGACACGTGGAAATTAAATCCTAAGATATGAAGAGGTAATAGTACCAAGAAAAGGGGGATGAATATCCATGAAGGAGAAAAGAGAAGTAAATACAGAATAGGGCAGAAAAGTGTGCCATAAATCCAAAACAAGCAAATCTACTCATTCCATGCATTGTAAAACACAAAGAAAACAAGAAAATGTAAGTATAACTCATACACAACATAAAATTAAATAACAAAGAGGTAAGGGACACAACCAAATGTAAGAAAAGGCTAAAGAAGAGTCAAAATGTTTATATTTAATTGCTTTGGAGTATACATAGTCTATTACATCCATTTAGGAGGCATTGAGGGCATTGCAAGCTCCAAAACATAAGTTTGTAACTCACATTTGTTTGGGACACCATTTTGGCTTGGTGCCTTTGCAAAAATGGAGAAAAATATATATTATAATAAAAATGAGTTCATATATAAAAGAATAAGAGAGGACAAAATAAATTCAAAAATAAGGAGTCTAGCCACCTCTTCAACCACCTAGGACCAATCAACATTAAAGTTTGTAGACCCAACATGGGTATTATCAATTTTTTTAGAGCACATACCTAAAAAATTACCACGAGTTCATTTTTTACAATTTTGGCCTAGTATAATACATGTTCGTGACCCAAAACTACTTCCATCATGTAGTACGCTCTAATACCTTTCCAACAGTATAAATTTTGTCTTATTGGGTGCCCTAGATCAAAAGTTATGAGAATTTAAATATCACCATGTTGTTTACACAGTTGACAGCCACGAGGATGTCAAATTTAACATCTGGGTCACCCTGATACCGTGTCAAATCCTCATTGGATCTTGGAGTCTCCCTTTCTGATACGATAAATTTGAGGGATCCAAAAATTTTAGGATCTGCGGAAAAGAGGAAGTCTAGGGAAACTAGGACCCACGAACAAGAAGGAAGCCATGGGAAACTATGACCCACGAAAAATAAGGAACCCACGGATTTTAAGGATTCACGCAAAATGAGGAATTTGTAAATTTTAAGGATCCATGGAAAAAGAGTAAGCCATGGATTTTAAGGATCTGTGGAAAAAGAGGAAGCTATGGATTTTAAGGATCCACGGAAAAAGAGGAATCTAGAGATTTTAAGGATCTATGGAAAAAGAAGAAGCCATGGATTTTAAGGATTTGTGGAAAAATAGGAAGTCATGGAATTTAAGGATTCGTTGAAAAAGAAGAAGATGTAGATTTTAAGGATTCATGGAAAAAGAGGAAGCCATGGATTTTAACGATCCACAGAAAAACAAGAAGTTGTAGATTTTTAAGGATATTCAAAAAAAAGGAAGCCAGAGATTTTAAGGATCCGCAGAAAAAAGAGGAAGATGAGAATTCCCGTTATTTTTATAGGTTTTCCAAATAAGCATAAGTGATTATTTGACAACCAAGAGAGAATATTCGTAAACCATCAATTCTTTAAGATTCCATGAAATAGTGAACTTCAAACCAGCTATGAGAGCTTCATATTTAACAACATTATTGGTACGAGGAAGTCAATGTGGAAAGATTTTGGAATAACACCACTGTCTAGTGTGAGTAGTAGAATTCATGTGTTTGACCCATGGATATCGTGAGATCCATCGAAATATAGAGTCCAAGAGGGAATTTCATCAACATATAATAGTTCTTCATCTAGAACTTTGAAGTGAAGATGTTTTAAACTTGGTAGGGGTGTTGCAGCAAGCTGATTGGCAAGGGATTTTCCCTTGGTGGTTTTTTGATTGAATTTTTTTATGTCAAATTCACTGAGTAAAACAACCCAGCCAAACATTCCTCTGGTTAGAATAGGCCTAGATAATAGATATTTGAGTGAATTTATTTTTGTAATAATATTATTTGTATGGTTTAGAAAATAGTGATATAGCTTATGAAATGTGAAAGTGATGGCTAAGCATACCTTCTCAACCTATGAATGTTTGAGTTCATGATCAATCAAGGTCCAAATGAGATACTAAACAACTTGTTCTTCTATTTGATCATGCTGTTAAGCTAATAATACACCTATTGCAAATTTAGTAGAAGACATATATAAAATCATTGGTTTTTCTGGAATAGGTGGCATGAACATCGAGGGATTTGATAGATGTTATTTCATCTTGGAGAAAGAATGATGACATTCTTGAATCCATTTGAATTGTATATTATTTTTGAGAAACTTACTAAGGTGATGTCACTTATCTACTAGTTGTGATTAGAACCATCTGATAGATTATATTTTTCCTTAAAGACCTCATAATTGTGTAAGGTTTTGTAGAGGAGGCATTTCCATGATAGCCTTGAACTTTGCGAGGTCAACTTCAATACCTCTCCGAGAAATGATGAACCCCAATATTTTTCTTGAAGTCACACCAAACACACATTTCTTTGGGTTGAGTCAAACTTTGTATTCATGTAATTTCTCAAAGATACGCCTTAAAACTATTGGATGATTGACTCTTATTTTTGAATTTTCTAGGATATCATCTACAAAGTCTTCCATAATGTCTTGTAGCATGTCATGGAAGACGACTATCATGGATGTTTGATAAGTGGATCTTGCATTTTTAAGGAAAAAAGGCATGACCTTATAACAAAATTTCCAAGGTGTAGTAAATTTTATTTTATTTTGATCCTTTTCAAAAATTTGGATTTGATTATAACTATAAAAATAATCCATTAAAGAGAGCATCTCATGGTCTATCATTGAATCAAAAATCATGTCACTATTTGGTAACACAAATTCATCTTTTGGACATGTATTATTTATATCATGAAAATTTGTAAAAATTTTGATACCCAAGATTTTTTAGCATCTGATACAATGTTTGATATCCACTCTAAATAGTCAATTGGTCTGATGAAGTCTACTTCTAAAATTTTCTATAGCTCTACCTTGACTAAGAGTGCAAATTTGGAATGCATCTTTATAAGTTTTTGTTTGACTGGTTTGGCTTTTAGATGAACCACAAGATGGTGTACCACAAGGGAGGGACATACCCTAGCATATCCTTGTAAGTTCATGCAAATAAATCTTGGAATTCAAGAAGGATATTTGTAAATGCTTCTATTTCTGATTTTGTTAGGTTTGGATGAAGTTGTAAGAGCTTAGGATGATAACTTGTACCAAATTTGATGCTAATAGTTTCCTCTACTAGAATTTTTTATGTGTCTTTTTCTTAAAATGATGTTGTAGGTTGATGTATATCCTATGTTTAACCAAAAGGATATTCCCCTCTTTCTAGTGCCTCAATAAGGTTTTCACTGGGAGATATGTCCTTTTCATTTTTATTGTTTTTCTCTTTTTTCATTTTTTGTTTCTTAGATAACGCGTCAATGAGGTTTTCACTATGTGAGATTTATTTTTTTCATTTTTTGTTATTATTGATAAATGGTTTTGAAGGGGACCATACCCCAAGATACAAAAGGGCTCAAAATCTAGGATATACAAAGTACAATAGTTTTTTGATAAGTGGGGGCCATTCCCCAACTGTAAAAACCTAAGAAAGCTAGATATAGCAATAAAGATCAAGGAAGGGGCATAATTTCAACAAGAAGCCCAACAATAGAAAAAAAATATCATAACATCAACTATGAAACTATTAAATAACAACAACGAGACAAAAATAACACTAAGGACACTAGACAACTAATTAAGAACCTAATTGAAAACCTTTTGAGCATCCACTAAGGCCTTGTAGAGTTTGAGGTATGTTTTTTGGGCAGGGTCTTGGTTGCTTGATGCTAAGGCCTTCTTGAGTTTTCCTTTCTTCCAAATATCCTCAGATATGTTGTTGATGTCGTAGATTTGTTTAACCTGAATATGAATGAAATCAGGCAATGCTTTGTGCATGGAGAGTTAATTGATTTGCTTGTTTACAATTTTTTGCATTCTTTCCTCCATGGCATGTTGCTTCTTAGTAAGATTGTCAATTTTATCCTCAAGTTTTGAAAGATCAGTAAAGCGCGATTCCTCCTTGCTTCCTTCATTCAGAAGGAAATCAACATTGTCTTCAATGCCCTTGATTGTGTCTGTCTTCTTCAGTTGGGCTCTCAAGTCAAATATTGTTTGGGGATCAAGGGAAGACTGGCTAATATGAAGGAGACTTTCAGCCATATCCACGTCTTTTCCCTTTGAGGTACTACACAACACATATTTGGTAGGAGGGGGGTTAGAGGAGAAAACACAAAAATTAGGATTCTTGGTTCTAATCCTGGGTTGTTGTGGAGGGGGGAGGGGCTAATGGGGGAGGAGGGTTATTAGCCACAACATCATGAAAGTATTTATGTAGGAGGAAAATAACCCCCTTGTGAAGGGGGAGGACACACAGGTGAGCTTGAACATCTAAAATAAATTTCTTTAAGAAATGGAAGATATAATATGAAAGGATGAGGTTAGAAGTATGTCTGAAATGATTCAGTAGGACCAAATGGTGAAGTGGAAGAGGTGAAAAGTGGTCCTCCAAGGTAATATACCTAATAACTATCTTAGCAACATCTCTATATGGAGGGATGATAGAAGAACAAAGTAGACCAATTTTCCCAATCTTCAGGGTTTCCTCCCATTCCACAAATCTTTTCTCTTCAGCATCCTTATCAAATTTGTTTCTATAGAATTTAATACCATCTATACCTAGCCTAGTGATGGTAAACTCCCTACCTTTAAAGGTAATTACCCTATCCTTCCATTTATGGGAAAAGGTGAGAGAAATGTTTCTATCGTTGCCTTTAATTCTTTGCATGAAGTCTGTGAAGCCATCCACATCAAGGGCCTTCCATAATTCTTTGTTTTTTTTCCATGATGGTTTGTAGATTGTCTACTCTGAAAGGGGGTCCACCAATTGTGAAGTATATTGTCACACACAGAGATTTTGCAGACTAGACACAGCTAAAACCCATCTTCCCAACAACATGATTGTCAAATCACGAATTCAAAAAGACAATACAGAGGAAACAAAAATATTTCGAAGACTAAACACAACTTAAATCAGGCTTCCCAATAGCTCAAATTTCAAAGCACAGATACAAAAATCTAAATAAAAGGAAATTTTTGTGAGAGATAACTTTCAAATGTGTGGGGTAAACATCATCTTTTCTCTACATGTGACTAATCTTCTGGTTTATTTTATTGCAATGGTCAGGTGGCATTGGTTTCCTAAGTAATGATGTCCTCTATTGTGTGAGATATTTCCCAATAATCATTCCAAATTTTAAACTGATTAATGATGACGCCATCATTGGCTAGTGCATCAACAACACTATCACCTTCCCAATATGTATGGCATATATTAACACTGTTGAAATATTTACATATATTCTTACCCTCATTGATGAAATATTTTATATTCCAGCTGGGGGTTAGGTGCGTGTAATATTTTTTATAATGTTAAGAGAATCACCCTCAATAATTAAATTACTAACCTTGAGATCCCTAGCAGTTTTGATTCCCCAGAGAGCAGTGAGGGCCTCAGCATAATGATTTGATTGGGGTCCCATGGGGCCAACATAAGTTTTTTTTAATTTTTTAATTTTTCTTTATTTTGTGGACTAGAGTACTTGAGTTCTTCACCAAAATAAGCATTTTTATATAGGTCAATATCAAATCCCTTCTAGTGATAGGAAAGGGATATAGGGTCTCCAGTCCTGAGGAAATCTTTGATGACATCATTATTTTGAAAGATATTCATAAATATGTGGATTTTTTGATCCAGACTTATGAGGTGAGGATATATGAGGTCAACTTCAATAATGTAGATGGAAAGGTATTCAAATAAAATAGTGTTAGCTAAGTCATCAAAGAGGCTATGTGTGGAACCTCTCTCAATTTTAGAATCAGTATCCTAACCACTAGTTGATACATCGAATATTAGAGGCATTGTTTCAAAAATTTTGAATCTTATACCATGGCAATTGAGATTTTCTGTGTACAAGACATGATCAAGATGGCTTGGATCATTTTTATCTATTCCTTTACCCTCCCACTACATATTTTTCATCATTTTATTAGCTTTAATGTATTCATGAGATTTGTGGCATGTAGCTAGCCGATTTTCGTATAACCGAGAACTTGTAGAGCCTTGAATGTGTTCATTCTCTAGATATTCAAACCTTTCTAATGAGTGATACCAAGGTTATATATGGGAGATTTAATGAGATGGGAAGTATTAGGCTTACCATAAATGTTTGGTGACATAGGTAATTTTCCAATATGAAAGGTATTTTGGAATTCATATTTGCCAATACCCTTATCAAGGATCTTAAGTTCGGGTGGGGAAGTGGATGTAGAAGGTTGAAACTTGAAAATGATTTCTAGATCAATGCGGTTTTATTTTATGAAAACTATGATACAAGGATATGTAGATTTATCCGTGGAAGGAAAATAATTCACGATCTTATATCTCCCCTCTAGGAGCTTGTAATATTCAAATGGATTAGCATTTGTGATTAGAGTAAACTCTTTACCTTCGTAAGGAAAATTTATACATTGATAGAAGGTAGATGATATAGATTGCATAGCGTGAATCCATGGTTGACCAAGGAGAATGTTATAGGAAGTTTCAACATATACAACATGAAAAAAGGTATAAAAAATTTGAGTTCCAACCTTTATTGATAAGGTGATGGTACTTAAATATTGTTTCTCATTATTATCATAACCACAAATAGTGATGATATTAGTTCTGAGACTTTCCTGATTATGACCAAGGCATCTTAATAATTTTATGGAGCAAATATTCAATGTGGCTCCATTATATACAAGACTCTTTTGATTTTATGATGGGTGATGGATTCTTTGATAACACTGAATTGTTATTTCTGATATTTGGATTCAAAAGGTCATGTAGATCAAATGAAAGGCTTGGACTACTTAGTGATAGATTTGCAATTAAGGATTGAAATTGTTGACTGTTGATATCCTTAGGAACATGTACATCTTGAATTGCATGAGTAAGGATGTCTTGAAGCACAGGTTATGAATTGAGAAAATCCATGAGGGATATTTGTGTGGGGGTCTTCTCTAATTGTTTAAAAATGTCATATGAATGAGAGGAAGAATTATCATTGAAGTTTTTTGGATCAGTGGAATGTTAAGGGCTATACATTAGAGGTACAATTGATTGGGAGGGTAGTTGAGTTGTAGGTACCCAAACCTTTTTATTTCATGTTGTAACCACATAAGTAGGAGTATTAATTTTTACGGTGAGTATGGAATTAGGTGTTTGATCTAGATGAGAGATAATATAATTGAGCTCAACATTTTTGGAAGATTGACACTTGACTTTATCTTTGTCATTTGTATCATGTTTTGAAAGTAGTTCCTTAAACACATTTAGTTTCTCATTTTTTGTATTAGTATTTGATTTGTTTTCAATTTCAATATCTCCACCATTGATTAAATCTTGAATCTAATGATAGAGTCTTGTACAATGAAAATTAGAATGGTCGTTGATGAAATGGTACTTACCGTATTCAAATTTTGTGTACCACGTAGGTTTTGTTTTCCCTTCTTTGAAGGGTATTTTGATGAGATAGGTTACCATATTATCATTTTCTTATTGGTGGAGGACATTAGTAATAATTTCTCTGAGAGGTGTGAATTGTCTTTATTTGACTTCACGGGGAGTAGTTTATTTACTAGATATTATGATTGGTTAATTGTTTGATTTGTTTGATTTTGATGGTTGGTTTTGCACGTGGCGAGTATCAGTGACCCCATCATTCAATTTTTTTATTTCAATTGAAATTTTTTGATTTATCATAATTTTGATGATTTTCCTTATTGGATTGATATTTTGGAGTTTTGATTAGGCCCTTAGAAATGAGATCCCTTTCAATTTGTGCTCCTTTTCACTGACTTCCTCAAAATTTGTTAGGCAATGCATTTTCATTTGGAATGAAAATTCTCACCAATTATTTTTCAGGTATAGAACGGGGAAATCATTTTACTATTCCTCTCCATCGTTGAAAAAATGATGTGAATGTTTTGTTATTTATTTTCTTGGTGTTATGAATGTCTTGAATCTAGGTTTAAGGAGAAGTGTTTAAAAAAATTCTTTGATAGGTCAAAAAAGGTTGTGATTGATCCTTTTGGAAGGTGTAAAAACCAATCTAAAGATTTTCCTCCTAAACTTTTGGGGAAATGACATAAGAGATAGAATTCGTTGTAGGCTACCTTTTGGCTTGCGTGAAGAATTATTTGATATGTTCTCTTGGGTCATACTTTCCTTTGTACTTTTCAAATTTATGGGTTTTGAAGGATTGAGGAAATGGTATATGCAACATTTATTTGTCAAACGTATAAGGGGAAAAGTTCTTCAAATATGAATTATTTTGTTTATTTTGCATCCTTATTATCATTTCTTTCATGTTTTATCATTCTTGAGTGAATGAAGAGTTGGTGAGAGAGATATCTTTTATTTTTTCTATTTCACGATTAGGTTAGACCTTTTCTTAATTTCTATTAGAAGCCATATTAGAAATTTCCTTTTTCATTTCTTTATTTTTGGTGAATAAGGCTTCATTTGATGTATTTTTGGAAATGCTAGATTTTTATGTTTTTGATAGATTCATGTTTATCTATGAGATGTTTCAAGTTTTCTTCACCAAAATATGAAGGTAGTTTAACTCCCATTTCTAAGAGATGAAGAAAAAATTGACATTGTTTTTTCTTAAAATTTCATCAATTTTATCTTGTTCTTCTTTTGAGATCTCAGGTTGTTTAACTTCTTCCTCCTCCTCAAAACTATCTTTGTCAAAAGGATTTTTATCAAGATTTCCAAATATATTGTATCTTTTGGTTCAAGTGTTTGGTGCTTGTTTTGAGCTCACACCTTAAATTATAAAGGCTCTTCCCGAATTTTTCCCCCTGCTTGTCAAAAAAATTTTATACAAGTTTTTGATTCCAAGAAGACTATCCATGAAAACTAGTGTCCTCATATCCAAATTTGACCATGCCAGGTAAGAATTGTAATGCCATTTATACATTGATTCTTGTGAAAAGGTTTCTCAATCAATGGGGTAAGTATGATCCTATTGATTCAAAAATTAATTGGTCTAAAACTCAAGTGAATAAATAAGAAATGTATACATGCTTAGAGAAAAATTCTTAGTTTCTTAGAAATTTGTATTTTGTATGTGTGCAAAATGTAATTTCTTTCCCATCGCCCGATGACATGGATTTCTCTAGGGGAATTTGCAATAGTGAAACATACAATTCTATTCACAATTTTGGAAAGGATAAAAAATGTAAGAATCCAGTCCATTTCAAAAAGTTGAAATTTTTACGATACGCAATACGTGACTCACATGTAAAAATTTAGAATGCAATTAGAACCCTACACCCCAAAATGTACACATGTTACCAGGTAAAGGCATTGCGGTATCGGGCATCTCAATGAAAATTACACTTTGCAGTTTTACACCTTAAGAAAAAGGAAATACTGTGTTCAAACTCCAAGGGTATGACACGAGACATGTGTTGTCATGCCAAAGCAACTCTTTCTCAGATACATTGGTAAACTATGTAGTTTTTCATCCTTTCAGTTAAGGGCACAAATGCAAAAGGATTCCCAAGCTTTGATTCCCGCCAAAAAGATACAAATGGATGATTCTCATTTAAACAAAAAAAAGGGGGCAAGGATCGAATGAAGGAGGTTGAATATAGTGCATTTACGGATTATTCCATAAATTCTACTTGCATGAAGGAGTAAAGGTTTAATTTTTTTTTAAATATTTAAAACATTCATACATTTATATGACAAACTCTAGCATTTTAGAGCCCTAAGAGTATGGATTTGGATTGCGAGAAAGTAAGAATTGATTGGAGAGGTCAGTGTTTAAAAGAATCAAAGTGATTAAGCATGCTTGTGGAACATGAGTACTAAAGAAAATCACAAGTACGGGTAAGTCCCCATGAAAAATAGGTTATTACTTTATTTTTGTTCACACAATAATCTTCTAAAGGGTTTAACAATGGTTTGTATTTCTTTTCCCGTGAATGGTTATTTATGCAATCCCTATATTACCTGAAGTAGAGAACCGCAAATAGTTTGTTAAGTAAAATGAATATAAAAGAAGATGGAACCCATGTCACTTCACACATCATAAGTCATTTGGATGAAGTAACAGATACTAATCTAGGGAGCGTAGACCTAGTCAAATTCTTCCAAATATTACATGACCCTAACAGAAATGATTACATGTCATCAATTGATGCCAGTGATATTGCTTTAGTTTCCCATTCCTCCCTTATGTACGTTTCCAAGAATTAGCATGGGTTTGTGTTGAAAATTATAACCCAGAGAAAAGGGAGGTGTTAGATGGAAGTGTTTTCATGGTCCTCTCCTTGACACCTGAGGCATTTCAATTGATATTGGGGTTTCCCTAGGTTTAAAATGTGGTAAAATTTGAAAAACATACGGCACAAAACCTTTGGAATGTTGAACATGATGAATATGCTAGGATTATGAATACTCAATGGTTGTTAAAGAAGAGAGGCTCCTCTTCAAGGATCCAAAAGAAGTTAATTAGATCACACTTTGTGGTAGAAATTGAGGACATCATAACTTTACTAAGTAGGATTATAGGCTTTAAATTAGCTTATGATTTACAGGAATGGATGTGTAGTTATATTCAGATTATTTTGGATAACACTGAGAATGATTGTTGGGAAACTTTCATAGCTACATCTATCCATGAACAACTCATTGAGATGGATGTAAAAATTAGAGGAGGAATTACTTTCAATTGTGAATTCTATATGATTTCATATCTTGTTTAGAATATGGCATGACACAAAAACCTCCCTGGTATCCCAAATATGAATATCTTCAACACTCATATGGTGTATGATGTTTACCCTTAATTACATTTGGAGAATTGGAGATCTGGTGATGCCAAGAAAATAAAGGAATATGGATGTTACTTCATCCAATTTAAGTTCTTAACTTACATAAGGCTAATTGGTTTTGAGGGATGACCATTCATGCTTCCCAGATACCTGGGTGAAAATTACCCACTCTTATAATTCTCAAGGAAACTAGCATAAGTGCATAAGTTGATAACAGGAAAGCATAATACAAACATCATATTTACAATATCAAAAGGAAGATACACTTTCCTAACTATTGCAAAATCTAGGCTCTTGGAGGATGAGATAGACAGACTAAAAACGGGTAAGTTTCATCCTAGACCAAAATATGATATTATGTGGGTGACTAGTTCAATCCTACGGGTTTATATGAACATGATTCCGACTAGGAAGATTTTTTGGATGGACTGTAGAGATGAGGAAGGGGTCAGATTAAGAGATTATTCTAGAATTACGCTATGAAAAATTATTGACTACAAAATTGCACTTGTGGCTCAAGGTTAGGATGATGCCAAATAGATAGTGAGCTTATATTACTATGAAAAGAAATTATCATCACAACCAATCACCCCATTAAACTATAGTGAAACAAAGTTAACTAATTTCCATATAAAAATAGCACATGTGATGAGAAGGACATTAAAATGGTTAATAGTCAAAGGATTAGATTTGTCTCTGTAAAACACAAAGGTATTGAAAGAATACAGGGATACAAGAATATTAGAAGAATATCTCCATCCTTTGAGGGATGGAGATGACCAAATAGACCCATTGGAGGGGAAATATCCTCAGCTTCCCTCCAGAGGCCAACCACTGGGATTATAGAAAAATGGACTACAACAAAAAAACAATACAGGAAATTTAATGTCCATCTTGACCCATAAGGTTGAAGAAATGTTGATGAAGACAATGAAGGATGCCTCCATTACCTAGGCAACCCCATTACAAGTCAAAGGAGTGGGCGCATCAAATCCCACAACTCTAGTGTTAAATTTTCCTGGATCATCTAGTATAGAAAAAATAATGAGAGGAACTCTACCAAATGTTGACCCACAACTCAGGGTGCAAAGTGTTGATGATAGACAAAATTTTGATCTCATGTATTTTGAGAGAGCTAAAAGATCCAGGGTTATATATCCTCTATAAAGAGATATAAAAACCTCAGGTACCAAAATCATCCCAGTTATAAAAGAGCATAAGAAAGGAAAGAGGGAACCTGAGGTTATTGATCCATTTCCTTTAAATGACGCTAAAAAAAACTTATTACAACATTTGCAGAAGAGGTGGCCATGTCACAAATTTAGGTAAGCAGTCCCATCATGTCATCCACACTGTAAGAAACTCTTATTGTAGCACCTAGTCCTATAGATTTAGTGCCAAGTTTAGCCATAGAAAAAGATATTGATGATACTCCTATAGATAGTCAACTCCTGGAAACTTTGGGTGAACATGAATAATAAGAACTTAAGGTGATCCAATTAGTTTCAAAAAAGGAGGGGCAAGAATATACTATTGCCACTACACCTCAAGAAGGAATAACTACACTAATTGAGGTAATCGATGTGGATGAAACAGAAGAGACCCATGCACCAGGGTTCACTGATCTATTACTTGATTTGGTAGCAGTAAAATAAGAAAATATTTCTTTAATGGAAACCAAATTACTAGAAATTACAAAACCCCAGGATGGTGACACAAGTATAGCAGTCCAAGATATGAAAACTAGGATTACAGTACCAATAGTTGAGGAGGAACTGATTAATTAGGGATTTATAGGTGAACCATCAGGAGAGATTATGGTTATCACATGAAAGCAACCTCAAGAGAAGGAAAATATCAAAATAATTGAGAAACTGTATGAAATGGCGAGCCCTACAAAGGAAACATTGAAGGAGTTCACAGAGGCAGTCACAATTCCAGAGGGGGTTGATGACAGGGAAAATACACCAGCTAGTGATAAGGCCCAAGAATCAAGCATTACAATAAAGGTGATAAAGGAGCTTAAGGATAAACAACAGAAAATAGTGTAGGAAAAAATAGATGTTCTTCAGATTGAGCAAAAGGAGCTACCAATAGGAATTGAAATCCCACATATACAAGTGTCAATTTCACAAACACCTCAAGATTATTCCACATGAATGGTAGTGTACTAAAGCACACCACAACATGCATCATAAGTATCAAGAGAGGGGAATGTCCCCACAATAGGGTGGTTGGGAACACTCATCCCAAAAAAAGAGAAGGAGGTGGCCCAAGTGGAGAATATTGACATTGATAATATTGTGTTTTCAAAACCTACAAGGGTTCCCAAAAATGCTAAGGTATTGTCAAAAACCCATGTTGATCAACAAGGATACATAACATTAGAACTTTTTACCCCACAAGGAAATAAGTTAAATATTGAAGTTGCAATGAGTTACTACCAACTCACACATATTCAATTAGGGAAACCAACTACAAAAAAAACTAAAGTATGAGGTTACAATGACTCTAGAAGGCCTTATCTAGAAGATTGAAAAGGATAAGGAAATTAAGAAGTAACTGAAGGAAAAAGTTGAAGTGTTATCAACTTATGTACAAAAGTGGATACAACCATCTATTTAAGGACAAGAGATATCTGCTACCATAACACCAAAATCCTTAAATGTAGTTGACAAGTAAAGATAAATAATTGATGTTGTGGTAAGATGGAAATAAGAACTGTCTAAGAAAGGGAGTAAGATCATAGAAGACGTGAAGTGATATAACTGATTATGTGAATAATTAAGTGATGCAAAGGATCAAATTGAAAAATGTGAGGACAAATCACATTATTGGGAAGGAATCCTTCCCATAAACTTGAAGCTAATAACTTGACTAGATGATCAATTGGTGGAAAGATAAGGGATTTTCCCCTCTGAAGAAAAATTGACACAACATACTTATGAAGGATCCATCAAACTAAGGGTAAAAACTCTAAATCAGATCATTAAAAATATCACCCAAGAAAAAGATAAGATGGAAGAATACATTGATGATCTTGACAAAAGACTTGGAGAAATAGTGTCAATACAAGACCAGTTCAAATATGGAGATTTGGGTACAAACAAGTTGATACAACCCCTTTACTAATACATTAATGGAGAACTAGATGTTATTTCTTCAAGTTTTAGTTATGACACCATCCATAAATTTGTTCACTTAGAACAAAAAAAGGCCAAACTGTAAAAAGGGGTTAAAAGGAATAAAGGTGAAACACATAAGTTTGGTGACATTGTAAAGGAATAACTACTTATTTTCACGTTTCATGCTAGACCAGACTGAGGAGTACCTTATTCAGATGTTCCAAAAATATTATGCATACAAAGCAAGAGTAGATTAAGATGAGATTATTAAGCTCGATCAAGCATAGGATTTTTTGCTATCCCTCTTTTTCTATCCTCAAATCCTTTCTTATTTTGTACTTTCCACATTTTTATATTTTCAAAGAAAAAGTGTAAAATATGATTCAAGATAATTTATTAGTCCAAGTCAAATTCCATACATGAAACACATTGCAAAACTATGTATTGTTTATATTTAAAAAAAGACAAAAGTGGGATTATATAGGGGACGTTGACCTTGAAAAATTACATTCATACATAGATATACATATTACAAAAAAAAAGTTGTGTAGCTAGCATATTATTAGTCAATGACCATGATTTCCTCACTAAATATGGGAATACAAGATAAAAATTCTTTTTTCCTGAATTTTAATGCTATACGACTCTGAGCTTGGTATACACACTAAATACTTTTGGCCAAGTCGTGATACAAGGCCATATCCAAAATTTCTTCAATGCTTGTCTGTGGATTCCATAAGATACTAATTAATTATATTTTTCTTGTATAAGAAGAAACCCACTCTAATAGGTCAAAACCTCCAGATTTAGAGGACCAGGAGAAATTGACTGGTTTTTCAAGAGTGAAACAGGACACACTGACATGATCTAAAGAAGCTCACTAATATCTATTCAATGGATGACAAGGCATCCTGAAGATTGGCTTAGAAGAATACCTTTTAGAATCTATTTCAAGAGAAATTACTCTTCTCTCCATTTTAGCTTATTTTTTTAGAAATTCATGGTGCACCTTGTGAAGACTCTGAATCAAATGACATGGGAATGATGAATTGAATTTCCTTTTCCATCAGCTCGCTGGTGAAGAAAAGTGAAGAAAATAAAACAATATTAGAATTGATAGTTGGTCTGTAAAGAAGCCAAAATTTCTTAAACTTATTAGGAGCTTGATCAACTTATGGCCTAAAAAATAATAGAGCATAATCTAGAATGACGAGAAAAATAAGGTCATCTTTACAAGATTTATCATCAAATCTAATTTGATAAAATTAGAAGTCATCGATCCTTCAGAATCGTATTGTTATTTGAGTGAGAACAACTTTCTAACAAAATTCTCATTTGGACCTTAAAGTTTGAAGATGGAATGAAGTACTTCAGAAGAAAAGTCTTGCAAATTACCTCTTAATTCTACATTAGCCATCTTCCAAAAATAAAAATATTTCTTCTAATTCTAAAGAAAAATTCACAAGCAATTTCATAGAAAGCATGAAAATTCATGGGTACGAATGAAGAATTTATAAAGAGGAAACTTCAAGGGTAATCTGTCTAAGGCATCAAGGAAAAATTAGTTACAGGATTTATTTGGATGTTCAACAAAAATTAAGTAAAGGAAAATTACAATAAAATTTGGTGGATGGGAATTCCATTAAATCCAAATAAATGTATGACACGATTTGGAACATTAAATTCAAAATGTTTTCCAATAAATTAATTCCTTTCTTAAGGTGTAAACTTTCATAAAGAGATAAATCAAATCAATACAAGGAGTAAATTCAAAAAGTGGATAGAGGTAACGAAATACATGGGTAATTATGACAACATGGAAATGAAAAAATCACATCTGTTAGTATCAACTAACTATTTTGCACATGTGGCAACAAAGGCATGGAACCAATCCCAAAAATGCTAACCGAAGATGATATATTTTCAGTTAGAAAGAGCATATTCCCACTTTGATTAGAGATATTTTAAAAAAAATGGGAATTCTCTATTACCAAATTGGGGGGAAAAATCTAATTGTAAGAATTCAAGAAATTTGTATAAATATAGGAGGCCTGTCCTCATATAAGGGGGTTTAGTTTTTCTATTCTAAAAAGGGTTGAAAGATACAACTGTAATAATACATATTTATTTTGGTGAATTACATATGAGTTCCAGTTTTTCAAGCTTTTTTCACAAGGTGGTTGTAATGTACAACCATTAACAAACATTGAGAGCATGTGATTTATGTTCCCTTGTTAAGAGATTGAAGATTTGAATGAAATATGTTTACTTATGAGTTTAATTTCTATGTTATGGGTTTTATAGGTTAAATTATTGATCGATGAGTTATATTTTCTATTATAATTTTTATGTTTATTGCTTCTCTATGTAGTATACTAGATCATTCCTTAATGGATGTGTTTTGGTCATTATTGTGCTATAAGAATTTACTCTGCAATATTGAACTTAATTCTAAAATCCTTACTATAACCATTTTTTGAGTGATTTTTGTTATCCTTTGAGTGTATCTTGGGCATATGAGAATTGAGGTAATAGATACTTTATTAGAATGCTTACATGAGATTTTGTGTCAAGTATTTTAGATATTGTGTGGCACTTTTGCATTTTTTGGGTACCAATGAATGTAATTTTTTCTTTACATAAATTGTCACTACTTGATCAAGTGTTCTTTATTTTTCCAGAATAGCATGTTTTCTTAGTAAGTGTTGAATGCTTTGTTACAAGAAAATATATCATCATATAATCCCCCTCTTCATGAAGATAAACCCCCTACAATGAATACCACCCCATCACACTAGTTTTAATTTGTTACTTTGTTTCTCTGTCTCTAAATATTAGTAAAGGGGCCCTTTAACTTCACTTCCCCTACCAAGACAATGCAAGAGCAACTGAACTTTGTTGTCTACAGTAACCTCTGTCTAATGCATTAAGCATATGCAACATTTTGTGAAATTTTTTGAAAGTGAATGTTGTATTCATGGAAATGATTATCTCAGATTGATCCATCATTTTACAAATCAAGAGGAATTAAGATTTGATATCCTCCTCCATTTAGGTTACCCAACGGGTTATCTCACCTCAGTTTTAGGAAGGACTGAAAGTAGTAGGATAAGGTCATCCCCTTTGTACGTGCCACTCAATTAACCTAAATATTGGTCTCAGAGAGAGTGTTAGAAATCTCCCCGGCTTCAAATGACATATACCAAATAGTCTATCATTCTCTAATCATTCCAATTCCCTGAGAATTTTTTCAAGCCTCTAGGGGGTATAGGATTGAGTATCAACAAAATTTTCCACCATTTTATATTAAAAATGGTAAAAAACCTGAAGTAAGAGGTGATATGTGATATTGATGAATTTGAATCTAAAATATTGCTTTTATATGAATTCAATATAAGACTCCTGATTTAGTTTGTTTTGATTTGGTTTACTTAATACATGAATAAAGTGAATATCCAATGTATAAGGTGTTGATTTGGTTTTATTTAACTTAATACTTGAATAAACTAAATATTCAACATATAAGGTGTAATAAAATCAATATTCCTTAAACTGGATAAAGTGAATATCCAATGTAAAAGGATTGAATCATATTTTGATTTGATTTTGATAAAATCAGTTGTGATTTGTCTTGATTTAAATTTATATTTTATTTGACTTTATTAAATTTGGACGTATGTATCTAAAATTTAAGACTTTTGATTTGGATTTGATAGGCTTATACTTGGATATGGGTACCTAAAATATAAGACTTAGATTGAGATAGATGATTTTGATTAAACAAAATTTAACCAGATTGGGACAAATTTTGATTTTGGATTTAGAAAGGATAGGATTTTCTTTTTTGAGAAATTATTATTGAATTTGATTGACATTTGATTATATGAGATATGGGAAAATAAACTATGTTAAGCAAACAACATGAAAAGAAGGAAGATTTTTGTTTTATTTTTGGATTGGGTCAGATTGATTAATAGAAGATGTGGATGATAAATTGTTTTAAGCTAGCAATTTCGACAATAATGAAATTGGTTTTCCCTGGGTTTTAGGATTCCTAGGGATATGATTTTCACTCACCAATACTTGTTAGAATGAGTACACACACCAAAAAAATATGATTATGAGCTACACCCATCAATCAATCAATAACATGGTCATTACCACAAATAATATTTGGTTTTCCTCATGGGTGATACTACTCAATCAAGATGGGGTGCTACCCATTTCACTAGACAATCCGCTCAATGTGTCAATTACTTTGAGGTTCCTATGGTACTCATAACCACAATTTTTAGGGATTAAGCCCAAGTACTTTCCATAGTTCAGCGAAATTTTTTTACCCTTATCCGAACTTGCAATGATAATGTTTTTTTAATTAAAATTTAGCATAGTTTGATTGTATTTGACCAAGGAAACCTGCATGCAAGGTGTTAGTAGTTTGTTCCTTTATTTTGATAGGATTTCCAAATGATGCGGTCCAAGACAAAAATGATTAGTAGTTTTCCTGTAAGCATAATATTAAAAGAAAGTAAAAGATTGAGGTATTTTCTGATTTCAAGATCACTCAAGAGCGCAAGAAAATAGTATTCATAGATTTTGATTGGAACTAAACAAAAATTTAAAATTTTATCATTGGTTTAAAAATTTAAACTGCATATGAGAGTTTGAAATACATAGAAAATATAGAAAATAAGGTGAAAATCACCACAAAACACTAGCACACCTAATATGACACTATCATAGCCAAGAGAATGGTAGTGCAGGTAGAGGAATGCTAGTGTAGTTAGAGGAACAATAGTATAAGAAAAGCAACACTAGCACAAGTAAGTTAATGGTAGTGCAAACAAAGCAACACTAATGCAAGTAAGTTGATAATAGCACATACAAGTGAATAGTTGGAAAGAAAGTGAATGCTATAACATGCAAGGTGACATTGACAAATATTGCATGCTATGCTAGCATAAATTGTGTCACAATAACGCAGATCACCTGTAGTTGCACAAAAAAAGTGAAAACATAACCAATTTTAATGGTTTATTGAAATTTATTGTAATTTAATCCATGAAAATTCCTGAAAATTGGTTGGTGATTCTAAAATAGCACGAAGAACAAAAAAAAGGTTAATTTCACATAAAATGAGGAAGAAATGAAAAATATATGGGTTTTTCAACAATAAGAAATTTCCATTCATGGGCCTTCACTGAATCTTCAACTTATTACTACACCTTGGCCTTCATCACAAGGCATATATTAAAAATCATATACATATACAACATACATAGAGTCTTCCTTGACTCTCCCCCACTCCCGAACTACATGGTCAGGGCATGTAATCTCACCTTGGGGGTAGAATCTGAATATATCTAATGGACCTAGAGTGTCCGTGGGATCTGGCTAACCTCCCTGATCTATTGTGTGTCCTCTGATTATAACATGTAATTATCTGGACCTCAGGAATGACCACTTCATTTAAGGTTGTGTAATATCCCATATCATGTGTGGCAACCACTAAATTTTGTAAAAAATATTCATATCCCAATGGCCTTGGATACACATCGTGTTGTATCTCTCTCTACTGTCAATGGTTGCACTTATAATGTGAGTCGATCTTTGTCAGAAGTCCTATTTCATAACTATGTACACCATCTATGATCCATAATCAAAGTGGCATCACTCTGTCGAATGGATCAATATTTATATGCATGTGTCACTTATAACTCCACCATTGATGGCCCTAAAGGCAATGATGGTACCATCTGAATCCATACATATGAATCTCCTCTATCCCCCATCCATCATCCCCATCTCCATCACCAAATCCATCTCCCCACCTATATCCTCCATCTTTATCTTTGTCTTCTCCTACTCCTAGTCTTAGTGGCCTCAGTGGTGAAATCTGTACTGGTACCTGATCTTGTACCTATCTATCTTGTATATCCTACCCTGTTCCAACCCATCCCTGCACCCATACAACCTGACCATGGCCCAATCAACCTCCTCCTATCCTATTCCTCTACCATAGAGAATATCTCACCACTACTACTATACCTATTTTTATGGATGCATGAGGAATTGTGATATACAAATGTACAATACCTGCATACCACGCCACATACTCCACTGATATTCCGAGATTCACAATGTATACCCAAGCATCTCATACTATTTAGTAGAGAAAATGGATAAGTATTTTCCATGTGCAGATGTTGAAGACCGCATGTAGGAAGACACGCGCAGGTAAAAAGACAAGTATAAAGGAACATACATAATTATATGGGTAAGAAGGGATCAAGTCAATGCGCAAGGTTGTACACAAAACATAAAAGAATCATCACATAAGGGGTTCATGTATGTATATGGGGTCAGGACTTATCCGATTTCTGAGCTAAAACTAAAAATAGGAAAAATAAAAAGATGGTGTAGCATTCAAAGAACGTCTAGAAATAGATAAAACACTGACCGAAAAGGTAAAACATGTGCAACAAAGGAATCTATTGATACGAATAAAGAGTGGATAAGGATGAGCTATTTATATCTCAATCTAGAGTTAATTTTTTTGTAAAAGGTATGCATCCTATATTTATGATGTCTAATCTTAGGATTAAAGCATGAAACTGGTGAAGGGAAATTCCATGCCATATAGAAATAGGTGTTGCACTCTAGTAGCTATGCATGTGTGTGGATGTATGTAGTTAGGATTCTAAGTGTTATTGGAAGGCATGTGGACATGAATGTAATTAGTGATTTTTTTTAATGGAATAGATTATTCTCATGATGAACCATTGTGTATAGATGTTACTGATTATAATTATGAAGTATTGATAATTATCTATGTTGGTTAATTTCCTTATTATATGTGTTTCCTTTTTTGCACTTATTATTTTCATTCATGTTATGATGACTATGTATGCAAACTGCATCTTGATAAGTAACTAAAGAGGGACATGGTGTTTGTGTGCACTTCAGGTGAGTGTTTAGACATTTTAATAAATGAAGTGCAAACCCACCCAACTAAGCATTGTTAAATAAAAATACTACATTTTGGTTCCATTTCCAAGACCTCTTTTCATTTCTTCTCATCAGGATGCGACCTACACATGGCATTTGGTTGTCTCTAGAGAATATTGAGCATTGGTTGGATGATGGCCAAGATGAATTTTATCATAAATACAACACCAAAAGATATTTTAATGAACTTAAATGGGTGGAATAAAATATGTATGATTCCTTCTTTAGTTTCTTCCTAGTAGAATTATACGAGTGGCTATCAACTTACATACAAAACAAGGGTGTCTTGTTAGGCAAGAAGAAATTGTGGAGCCATGATAAGTATCAAACACTATTTTATTTGGATGTTCCATGGAAATGAGCTATAGGTCACTAGTGGGAAGGTGTATTACACAATTATACCTTAGAGTACACAATTTGGACATACTCGTACTAAGAAGAAGAATAGTTCTAGGTTCTGTATGAACCTAGAGGATCATATGTATGCATGCTACCATTGGATATAAATATCTTTATGATTGAGATAGGGATGGAGAATTTACCTATCGAAGGATAATAATCCACTACACACAGGGGTAGGAAAAATGTTTAGGAAGGATGGAATTTTTCCAAGTGGAAGAAAGGGAGAGAGAAGAAATAATGTGCAAGTATAATGACACACGAGAGAGGGCAGTTGAAGAGGTGCTAATATTGAGAGGAATAATGTTGTGCAAAAGTGATGAGAAACTTGAAAAAGGTGAGGGACCATAAGATAATTTATTTCCAATATTAGGGAAGCATAGTAGAAGGACCCCATCAATATCTAATGAGAATGAGTTTGAGGAAAGAATGAGAACTAATGGCATGCATCTGACCTAGCCTGGACACCTAGCCCTTACTCATGGTGCTTGGAATCTATATTTTTTTGTAGAAGATCATCATAATGATAATGAGAAGGAAGGTAATCAAGGATCACCACAAATATAGGTAGGAACATGTTATTATCAACACATGAGACACAACAGATTAAGGTAGCGCATATGGCTCTTGTGTTTGGGTAGACTTTGGAAACAATCTAGTAGGCGTGATGAAATTAAAAAGTAGTGGTGCATTACCCATTAGAGGTAGTCATTGGGTGGATTAGTGGGATAAAACATTGGCATGTAGTTTAACACTACTACAAGGATGCGAGGTAGTAATTCTATAGGCCCCCAAATTTTGGCAGGAGGCTCGAAGGCCAGGTCCTTCACTGCACAAAGGAAATCCTATTATAGATTTAGGTTCAGGATCTGGCCCCATTCCAGGACAAGGAAAACCATAACCAACACAATAATCTCAACAACCACAATAACAAAACCCTCATAATTTATTTTATATGTCCCTTCCTTTTCTAGAATATTGAGGTATGGAAGATACATTCAAGAATGTGCACAAGCATGAACTTCTATGGAGGACCAAGGGGATAAAAATTCTAGATCAGAAGGCTAGTCATTTTGTAACAAAACTCTAGGGTTGCGCACATAGTTGGTATAGGAAGTATCATCCACACTAGATAATAGTGAACTATGATGCATTATGTACCACCTTCTCGGTTGAGTTCCATATACTTGAGTTTGAGTAGCATAACATTACCATGCTAAAGTATATTAAGCAAGGCTTGTCTAAGAGTGTTCGAGAATAGGATGTGCATTTTAAGACCTTTCTATCTAGGATTTCCTATGGCATTCATCAAAGTCAGAATGCACAATTTTTTTAGGAGGCTTACTGACACCCTTCTAAAGAGCACTATCATATAAGACATTCACCAAACCATAAAATTTACACACCAACTCAACTCATTAGATGTTAAGTTGATTAAGGTGGATTGATTACACAGTAGAATGACATTCAAAGGATATTTTTCCATGCAGGAGTGTGCGTGCATTGTTGGAATCTTGTAAGATTTTTCACTTAAACCATAATATGCACAACTATCATCTTTTTCAATGCACCACACAGAATAATATTTTAGTATATTGCAAAATATATGATGCACATACTCATGACATGACCAATTTTCATTTGATTAATCAAATTAATGAGGCTTGTGTTAGGCTAGTATAGAGAGTATCTCATGGGTACAAGAATGATAGAATAATGAAGGTGAAATAACGGATTTGGAGGCTTTAGAGGTGGATACCGAGGTAGAGGCCATGGTGGATAAGGAACATTCACATGAGGAACATGTTACACTTGTGGGTCACGTGATCACTATCAGAGCGAGTTCCTAACGAATTAGACATGCACGTATTGTGGAAAAGCACATAAGGTTGAGGATTATCTGGATTTGTATGCCCACATGTGCAAGAATAACAAAAAGGATAAGGGATCAGCCATTATTAAGGTTAAACATGAAAATCAGGGGAAATGGATGCCTAAGATGATGGATATAGGGTAACATTAGCTGTTATTGGTCAATGTGTGTGTAGAGGCAACACACTTGCATGAGCAAGGAAAAATGAGACCACCCATCGAAAGAGAGGAGGTTATTCATGAAAAGTATCCAAATGTAGGCCAATAGAAAGTAGTATATTAGGAAACTATAAACATCATCAAGGATCTCCAAGGAGAAATAAAATGTTTAAAGGATCAAGCACATGAGAAGAAACACGTGAGGAATATGGAATTGCCTTAAAAGGATGTGGATGACATTAGAGAAGTATAAAAATTTCTCAGGAAAAAGTTATAATACATCTGTTCGGAGAGTGGTTGTAAAATAAACTTCCACACACATGTGTAAAAATGGGAGCGCCAGATTCTCCATACCAACTTATTACCTCAAGATCATGAATATGATAAATAAATCACATTGGATGTAATTATCAATGGATGGTGTGTAAGTAATATCCTCATTGTTATAGGCACCGAAGTAAATTTCCTCACACGTGATGCTTAAAACTAGATGGGAAGGTCGTCATTGCATCCATCCTTGAATGTGTTGTACATGGCTAATAAGAAAAGGTCTGATCCCATTCAGGTAATGATTGATGCTTCTATTACCATTCAAGGAGCCAAGTTAAAGGGTGAATTTGATTTCTTAGAGCTCGTAGAAGAAGAAAACTTCCCTGTGTTGCTAGGACACCCTTGGTGTTATTCCAACAATGCAAACTTGTGCTTCAAAAAGTGCTATGTCAGTTTTGATAATCAAGAGGAGTGCGTTGTGATACCATTAGATGACGTAAATATTGTGCCTTATATATACCCATTAATGAAAAATATCTTAACATAATCTACGTGCATACTATGCATGACCAAGAGAATGTGGAGCCATCAAAGGAGGGTGTTCTTTAGTGGGAAGATGCATAATTAATAAGTGATACTACTAGTTTTTTTGTGACACTTAGGCTCATGGTACTTATGAGATGGTTGACCATGAAGTCCAAGGAAGAGTGACAAGGGTGATTAGGCTGCCACTAGTTAGGCGGTTGGGTAATTTTATTTTTTTGAAGTGTAATAGAGAAGAAAATCCTAAATCATTCTTGTGCATGATGGAATAACAATGGCTTAATGAGAGGGACAAAAATGTCCTGGTGTGCTACGTATACATACATATTTATTGTTTTCCATGAGACAATAGTGGATTTCTTGACAAGTTTTGTAAGGAGTAATCTCCCTTCATTGGTACAAGATTATGATGGGAAGACTTTTCCCATTGGACATGTTCAAAATTTTCATAAGAATTAGATGACAGGGAAGATGCTCTACCACCATCCCTATGGGTACATAATTTATATTCTACTTTGTGTGGTTGTTCACATGCCTAGTATGTACATGTTGATCTAAAGTAGGAAAAATCTAGTTGGTGTGAGCTTACTTCAATTATCACCCATACTTTTGTTGTTTTTATAGTAAACCATCGGTTCATGAATCTCTATAGATTATGGAGCACATCACATTATGGGATAGTGTGAATGTTGAAGAACTAGTGACTTAGTTATTTGGTGAGGTTAATACTGAAGTTCATGATGACATGGTGGAATAAGAAGAAACCCTATTGGGATGTGCTTAGAAATAAAAGGAGAAAGGAAAGATTTTTTACCTCATAGATGATTAAGAAGTAGAAGATGTGTGTGTGTGTGTGTGTGTGTGTGTGTGTGTGTGTGTGTGTGTGTGTGTGTGTGTGTGTGTGTGTGTGTGTGTGTGTGTGTGTGTGTGTGTGTATTAAGTACACAAAAGGTGAACATGAGGTATTGGTCTCAGTAGATGAGAAAGTACAACCCTACCATGTACCATTGAAGACTAAGAGTAGACATTGGAATGAAAGACATGCCAAAAGAGGTTATTATTGGTCTAACCTGAGGTTACAAAAATCATATAACTACTGCACAATTTTTAGGATCTGTTTCCAGAGGATACCATCAGTTCAAGGACATACATCCATCATTAGGAGAAATGAATATCAAGCTCAAGGATGATATGTGACCGGTTTGGAAGAGGCATTAACGTATGAATTCTAATCTGCTCGTGAAGGTGAAAGAAGAAATTGATAAAATGTTAAAGTTAGACAATATTGAGCCCATTGAAGAGTCATAGTAGATAAGCCTAGTGTTGATCAGTATAAAAAAAATATGGTAGGATAAGGATTTGTGTTGATTATAGAGTTCTGAATGATTCATGTGTAATTGATCCTTATCCCATGCCATTCACTAAGGAGATCCTAGAAGGTGCTACAGGGTGTGAGATCTATTATTTTACATATTTAATATTAGGTTATCACCAGGTGAGGATCACGCATGGAGATCGGGAAAAGAAAACCTTTGCAATAGAATGGGAAAATTTATCTTACATGGTTACACCCTTTAGATTGAAAAATGTGCTAGTAGTGTTCTTGTGTATTGTTGTGTAGGAATTTCAAGACTTTATTCATAAATTTCTTCAGGTTTACTTGGATGATTGGATGGTGTATTGCTTGGTTAAAGACCATTGTAATTTCTTAAGGTTGATGTTTGAACGATACAGGAATCTTAGCATCTCTTTAAATATTAATAAGTGTATCTTTGCGACACCATTTGGTACCTTACATGGACACTTCATTTGTAAAAAAGGCTTGTTGGTAGATCCAGCCAAGATTACTTTCTTTTTAGAGCTGGAGGAGCGAACCAATTAAATTGAAGTGTGTAGATTCCTTCGACATACTAGTTATTACTAGCAATTTATCAAGGTGTATGCAAAGATTGTCACACTAGTAGAGGAATTGTTAAAGGAAAAAGGAAAATTCTATTGGGGTGATGTGTAATAGCTAGTGTTTGAGACCTTAAAGGAGAAGCTAACCACTGTTTCAATATTGCGCTTCCCTTCTTGGAATAATTCATTTTATGTTCATGTAAATTCTCTTGGTATAGCCATTGGGATAGTGTGAGCCCACCCATGTGAAGGTAATACAGATCATCCTATTTGTTTTGCAATAAGGAAGATGACGTCAAATGAACAAATTATACCGCAACAGAGTGCTAAGTATTTTTAATGGTGTACATGCTTCACAATTTTATAAAATATTTTTTAGCGACACTGTTTATCTTATATACTGATCACATGACATTAAAATATTTGGTTAACAAGCCATTTTTGCAAGGGCACATTTTTCATTGAATATTTTTCTTCCAGGAATTTGACTTCTTAGTTATAGTGAATCCCAACAAGAGTAATTTGGGACTAGATCAATTATCTAGGACTAAATTTGGTGAGTATGCACAAAGCATAGAAGACACTATGACAGATTCTCAGTTGTTCAGATTGCACCCTGTTCTAGTAGAATTAGAAGACATTGTAGTATTTTTGTGCACTAGATTTGCACCTAAAGGTATGAAGACTCTAGAAAAGATGTAGCTAGTAATTTGTGTGGTGTCTTACCAGATAATTAGAGGAGACTTATACAAGTTGGGTCTAGATGAGGTCTTGTACAAGTGTTTCATGGAGTATAAGCATGCAACCATAATGTAAGAAGAACATGGAGGAATAGTTGGAGGTCATTATGTAGGAGAAACAACAACATGAAAAATATTTACTTGTTCGATTATTGTGGGAAACCCTTTATAAGGATAATAAGGAAATTTTAAAATCATGTGATAATTATCAAAGGATAGGTAAAATAAGAAATTTGGATGAAATGTTTTTGTTCCCTATAGCAAGCGCAAAGCCATTTGAAAAGTAGGTTACTGAATTTGTTATTACCATTGCACTAGTTACGCTTCAAATAGAAATGTTTTATATCATTACATGCACATATTACTTAATAATATGGGTAGAGGATGTGCCTACAAATAATTGTACTGTAGTGACAAAAATAAGATTACTATGTGAAAATATCATTAGTAGGTATGGTTGTCCATTGATCCTTACAAGTGATGGAGGAACTCATTTCTTGAATGATACAATTAGAATATTGTTGGTAGAGTTCATGGTATCTCATCATAAGACTATGTCTATATCCCACAAGCCAATGGTACTATAGAATCCTTCAATAAGATCTTGGGACAAACATTGACAAAGATCAATGATGTAGTCAGGAAAGTATGGGATGATAAAGTCTCAGTTGTGTTATGGGAATATACAAATACATATAAGAGGTTGAATAAGGACACACCTTTTCAATTGGTGTTTGACAAAAAAGAAAAATTTCCCATGGAATTCATGTTACCATCCTTGCGTATTATGCACATATAAGGACTTAGTGATGAAAAATTAGTAGAGGCTCGCACATTGATAAACTATTACAGTTCGATGAGCAATGAGCCATTGTGTGATGGAGTCAGAAGATAGAGACAACTAGAAAAAAGGATTGACATGACAAGCATATTAATAATAATTCTTTTGTTATGGATAAATCATACTTTTATATAACTCTAATTTTGCGCAGCATCCTGGGAAGCTCAAATGGCATTGGTTGGGACCATTCCTACTAACTAAAATACTAGAATCAGGTGCATGTCAATTACAAGTGCTAGATGACACTATGTTTCTTGGTTACTTCAATGGGATTATGTTAAATCCCTACTATAAATAACCTTCTTCTATTTTTGTAATAAGGTAGTATTGTAACTTAGATTAGATTTCCATTTTTTTTTGTTTTGCTTTAATTTTTTGTAATAAGCTCATTCGCACATAGGAGCTGATTACTCAATTCTAGACTTATGCGTAGACAACCATGCATGATTTTAGTTTGGGTTGAAGAATATGTAAGTGTGCAACTCTTATTTGAATGAAGGTAGATGAACAAGTGCACAAAGGAGTGTGAGAATGGAGGACAATGGAAAAATGTATAGGTGCATAGGAGAAGAGTAAGGTATGCATTAGAAATAGGTATAATAACGTGTAAGAAAATTGAAGGTGCATATGAGAATATTCTTGTGTGTGGTTGGATATGGTACAAAGGTTCTTAAGACAAATGGTGCAAATGAACTTAGAGTTGAATGAATTTCTCATAATAAAATGACGTGAGTGAAGATTCACGTAGTGTAACACGAGGGATGTAATGAAAAGGTAGACTACTTGGTAATTGGTGTAGAGGAAGAATATGTGTGGTGCAGTAAGGTCTATAGCCTAGGAAGCAGTTGCGCGTTAGAAGGTTATGAACTACTGTGTGTGGGAGATGTCTTTTGGAAGAGAAAAAAAAAACTTTAAATATAAAAAATGGTATAAAAAATAACTTTAAAATAACTTTAAATAACTTGGTATTTTGGAAGATCAGAGTACATGATGTTATGTCAGATAGGATGTGGGTCTACCCAATTGAGAACAAGTCTCCAACGTAGATATTTTCTGAGTATAATTTTGATGGCATGATCTCAGACCCATACAAGGAGCAGTTAGAAAATATTTATATACGGTTACACGACAATTTTGAGAATGAATGGCGTGCATCAAGAGAATATCCATCACTCTTCGATAAGAAGGAAAATTTCATAGTATTGTATCACTTCTGTATGCTTGAAATAGTTAGTAATGTAGGTAAAGTTGAAAATAACACCTAGTAGCTTCAATATAATACTAAGCTAAACTTATGCATCATCATGCTAAAATCTTAAACAAAGCTAACCTATCAAGATTTCTACATTAAATAAGAAATGAACATTTCAAGCTAATATGCTAAATAAAATAACTTATATCTCTTATTGAATGCTAAAAATAATATGAGATTGAACCTAGGTAGACCTCTAGCAATTAAAGAGTTGATTATGCGCTTGAAATCCCAAGGTTTCTAAGAATGGAGTCTTGTCAAATCATGGCTACAAGACCATTTGACATATCTCCATATGATTTCAAAACTTGGGTGGATGAGTACAAGAAATGAAGAAGGAAAGCTTTTCTAATGGAAGAATGCTCAAAGATGATAAATGGCTATAGTGTATGCTTTATGCTCATTTAGGAGTGTAGGTGTAAATAGAAAGGTAGGAGGAGGGCTCCTTATATAGCCCAATGGATATAGAAATCTCTACATCCCTCTTCATGTGGGATAAATGTAGAGGTTGGGTTAGTTGTGGATAAGGGAGGTTTAGAAAAGGTTGAGTCAACCTTAAGAGAGTTTAGCTTTGTCCTTTAGTGACCCATGGGGTTTGAGGGGCTTTATTAATTAACCAAAGCGATTAATTAATAGGTGTGTAAGATTATAAAATCTTTTTAGAAGAATAATTAGCATGGTTTAGACTATGAGAGGGATTTAATCAAATAAGTGATGATTTATTGATTAAATAGAAGAGAGAATTAATTAATTAAGAACAATTAATTAATCTAGATAGAAAGGGGTATTAATTAATTAGAAATAATTAATTAATCTAGATAGAAAGGGGAGCTTAATTAATTAGAAATAATTAATTAATCTAGATAGAAAGGGGAGCTTAATTAATTATAAATAATTAATTAATCTAGATAGAAAGGGGACCTGATTAACAGAAGGTTGCTAATTGTCATCATTTTTGGATAGAAGAGTTAATTAACAAACGTAATGTAATTAATTAACGACGATAGCAGAGAAAATGTGTTATATTGATGATATGTCGTCCATTTGCGGGAAACGGTATAATTAATGAAATTTAAGTATTTAAATTGATCAAGGTAAATTATAGGTGTCTACATTTTCCCCTCTTTGGGGTGGTGTAAGTGACACCACTTCAAAGATAATAGACAGATAAATTTTGAAAGTGTAGAAGAAAAATTAGTAGAAGTGAGAGATTCCCCCTCGAGTGTCGATGGGGTGATTAGAGAAGGCAATCAAAAATCATAAAAGGTGAGAGAAAGGAAATAGAAGAATGGGTAGGAGCAAGATTCCCTAGGTGAATAAGAAGAATATTTTTGATAGGATAACGATGTAGAGGAGGAACGAAGACGGAAAGAAAAGAGGAAGTTTTCATCCAGTGTATTGAAACAACTTTATTATCATCATATTGCCAAAGATCTACGTCATCAGTCCTTATTAAAAATATAAGCATATGACAAAAGTAGGATGACATGAAAAGCCATACTATGAATAGTTGTCCATTTCTAAAACACCCACTCAATGAAACATAAAAAATAAATTCAATATGAGAAGGAAACAAGCTCATTTAACAAGGAAAAAAAGTACAAACACACATATTCCAACCAATAACAGTCAAAAAGTTTTTATACATGTTTTGTTATCAAACTGAAGATCCCTAAATGTTCATGATTGACAACAAGGGTTAAAAATGATGCCCTGAGCAAGGATACATGAAAGGGAAGATGATGAAGGACACTGGGTCCAATGAAAAAGTGTAGTGTGCTATGAAACTATACCAAGAAACTATATGTGCTCTAGAGTACTGACGAAGCAAACAGGCTAGCTTTGTAAATGGTTTTAAATTTGATGATCCATGAGTCATTTGATCCGTGAACACGTGAAAATTCCAACAAGATATGGAATGAATACCATATGTACGACACGAGTTTCAGCCGCTATGAGCTAGTTTACCTATTTTTGCAAATTTTACAATTTCTAGGATTTTTGAAAAAGTTAAGATTTTTTTTGGATTTTGAATTATTTTTTTAAAATTATTTTTTGATTTTTGGATGGGTTGGATGCATAGAAGAAAGTAGAAGAATCAACAAGAATATCCTATATGCAAAAAAAAAATCCTAGGGAGAAGAAAGAAGTAGCAGGTGGCAAATAATGCCCCAACATAATGGAAAAATTAATAAAATAGTTATTTAATAAAAAATATTTATTCAATGGAGTGTGTAGAAGAAAGGATATCGTCTAGGAGCAATAAAATTGTCCTAGGGAGAAGAAAGGGGTACCCGTTGAAAAAGAATGCCCCAGCACAACCGAAAATGAAAGAAAAATAATTATTTAAATAAAATAAGTATTCACGGTGAGTAGAAGAAAGATTAGAGTGTGATGTTATATGGTTTGATTTCACACTTTTATAGGTATCATGGTGATAGTTGAGATTTTTTTACCACCTGTGTTTTTATTTATAGATGATGTATAGATGATGTTACATGTGATGATATTGATTGAAATATGATTATGTGATAACAAAACTATGTACATACGACAAGCAAACACAATCAAACGTTAACAAAATGCACAGTTCTAACCAACATGAATTAACACAACTATGTACAATTATTTACAAGCATACAAAAACACACTGCATATGTACAAGTAAGAATGAATCTAATCTAAGCAAGAAAAGACAAAACTTACCAAAGTATGTCTAAGTAATAAACTACATAAATGTACAAACAAGCAACAACTATACAAGCACACAATGTACACAAACAAATCAAGAAACAAGATAAAGTAGTAAACTAACGTTATGTTTTTGTAAGATTGTTTTGTGAAGCACTTTTATACTATTTTTGTGTTATTGTGAAACAATTTTCTATTGTTTTTGTTATTTTTTGAAACAATTTTCTATTGTTTTTGTGATTTTTGAATGTTTTTTAATGTTTTTGTGATTTTCTAACATTTTTGAATGTTTTTACGATTTTCTAAGGTTTACCGAAGCTATGCATAGGTAACCGAGAAAAGTGATGCCCCCAGCGTCAGACGAAGAATATACAAGGGTAGGCGCCACATGTTATAAACAAGAAGATGAAGTCATAGAAGTGCCCCTAGCATTAAATGAGGAATATGCAAAGACCATCTCTTCACAGATTAACAAGAGGAGAAAAAGTCGGATCAAGGCTTGATAGGATAGGTTCATAGGGAATCTTAGATGGAGACGCGGAACTAGCCCTAGTCTAAGTAAAAGTACCCTCCATATGCAAGATTCTTTTGAACAACGAACCCTCCCAAGGTGCTGGAAACCAGTTTTCACCCAGGGACCTATCCAACGTGCCACAATTGCGTGGTTTTCACATATGGATGATCTGTTTTCTCTTCTTTTTTTTTTAAATTTTTTGTATTTTGATCATTTTAACTCTTCTTTTTTTTGGTTTGTTTTTTTAATTTTTATGCCATGTTTAAGCATGAAACCTCTTAAGGTACACGACATTCATAGGTTCACGAAGCTATCACCATTAGGATGGGTGAGTTTGTATGCTTCCATACCATATTTGGCCAAAATGACGTAAGGTCCTAACCAATGAGGTTTAAACTTTCATTTCTTCTCTCTTTCTTCCCTTGTGTTGAAATAATTTTCTTTCATGACCAAATCTCTAACCTCAAACTAATGAGGTATGATCCTTTTGTTGTAATTTTTGGAGACTCTATTCTGATACACTTTGAGATGGTTGAGGGAGTGGATGCGCTTTTCATCCAGGAGTTCTAATTCTACCAGCCTGGCCACTTTGTAATCCTCATCCTTGTCTAGATAATCCCTAAGAGATATTCTCAAGGAAGGAAGCTCAATTTCCATTGGGATAATGGATTTGGTTCTAAATACTAAGGAATAGGGTGTCACACTAGTAGGAGTGTCAATGGATCTCCTATAATCCCAAAGGTCGGGGTGAATTTACAAATGCCAATTGTGATGTGTCTTACTCACCATCTTTTCCATGATTTGAACAAATGTTTTGTTAGTGGCTTCAGCTTGCCCATTACCTTTTGGATAATATGGCATATACCACTTCAATTTTATTTGAAAGATGATAAAATTCCTTCACTATCTTTTTCTTGAATGATTTTCCATTGTCAGTAACTATGGCTGCAGAAATGCCATACCGACAGATAAGGTGATTCATGATAAACTTTGAAATCTAAGCTCCTATAACATAAGTCAAAGGAACAGCCTCCACCCACTTAGTGATATATTTTGTATCTATGATGATGTGAGTATGACCATCAGATGAGTTAGGGGTGAGATTTCCTATTAAATATAGTCCCCATTTGGAGAATGGCCATGGGGTTGTGATTGGCTGCAACGGCTGTGATGGCACATGGATGAAATTTCCATACTTTTGACAAGTATGCATTTCCTTACATAGTTGCAACAATATATTTCCATAGTAGGCCAATAGTATCCTACTCTCAACAATTTCTTAGCTAGAACCACCCCATTTGTATGGGTGCCACACACCCCTTCATGCACCTCTTTAATTGCCTAGACTGACTCTCCTACATCGTGACAACACAACAAATTCCCATTGTAGCCACGATGATAGAACATATCTCCTATGAGGGTATAACGAGCTATCTAGCGGATAAGGATTTGTTTATCGGGATGGGAGATGTCAGGAGGGAAGGTGTTGTGTTTAAGATAAGTATAAATGTGCACATACCATGGGGAATAGGGATCAACAACTTCACAAGCCAAACATGATTCATGAATATCATACGTAGGCTAGCGTAGATTCTCAATAAAGAATGACATGTCATTACTCTCTAGTAGAATCTCTAACATAGAACCTATGGTGGCCATAGCATCTATGGATCTATTTTGTGCTCTTGGAATTTTCTCGAATGTGATACGCACAAAATACTCTTTCAAGGTTTCCACCATTTTTTTTGTAGAGGATGAGTTTCTCATCCTTGACTTTATACTCATTATTGACTTACTTGATGATCAAATGTGAATCACCAACAATCTTAACATGATGGATATCCCATTTGATTGTCAGTTTCATCCCAACGATGAGTGCTTCATATTCCACAATGTTATTTGTACAAGGAAAACCAAGGTGAAAAGCTTGAGGTATAGGGTCGCATGAAGGATTAGTTAATACCACACCTGCCCCCAAACCATGAAAAGTAAAAGATCCATCGAAGTGAATTTGCCACATGATAGATTTATCAATATATAATAATGAAGCATCTAGCAGCTCTAGAGTACCTAGTAATGGTGCTTCTGCTAACTGATCGGTGAGTACATGTCCTTTTACTGACTTTTGATGCACATACTCAATGTCAAATTCACTTAGTAGAATGATCCAATTAGCCATTCTACTTGTAAGAGCAGTTTTTGACAATAGGTACTTAAGGGGGTCAAGTTTGGATATAAGCTTTGTTTTAGTATTTAACAGGTAATGGTGAAGTTTTTGGAAGGTAAAAACTACATCCAAACAAGCTTTTTCAATCTGAGGGTAGTTGAGCTCATAAGAAATGAGAGTACGACTGAGATAATACACAATTTTTTCTTTATGACCGAGGTCATATTGGGCAAGCAACGCACCAATAGTAAATTGAGTAGTAGAAATATACAGCATGAGTGGCTCACCAGGTGTTGGAGGCATGAGGACAGGTGGATTGGCTAATTATTTCTTAAGAAAGGTGAAGGCTTGCTATTGATCTTGTCCCCAAATAAAGGAAATATCCTTTTTAAGTAGATGGGTGAATGAATGACACTTTTCAGCAAGTTGGGAAATGAAGTGGTAGATGGCTTGTATCTTTCCTTACAAGTTGCGCAGTTGTTTGATGTTTTTGGGAGGAGGCATTTCAGTAATGGTGGTAAATTTAGCTGGGTCTAACTCAATCCCTCTTTGTGATACAATGAATCCAAGAAAAATTCTAGACAGTATGCCAAACACACACTTCTTTGGATTCAATCTGAATTTGTATTCCCACAGGCGTTCGAAGATACGCTGTAAAATCTCAGGGTGATCTTCTCTTGTCTTGGATTTCCCAAGGATATCATCCACATATTCTTCCATGATGTCATGAATCATATCATGGAAAATAATGGTCATTTCCCTTTGATAATTTTCTTAAGCTATTTTAAGGCCAAAGGGCATTACCTGATAACAAAAATTCCCCCAGGGGGTTATGAAGGTTGTCTTGTGTTGATCCTCATCTATGATTTTGATATGATTATAGCCTAAAAAGCCATCCATAAGAGATAAAATTTCATATCCTGCAGTTTAATCAACAATCATATAAATATTGGGTAATGGGAAATCATCCTTTGGACATGCCTTATTAATGTCTCTAAAATCCGTGCAGATTCTTATCCTGACAAGTTTCTTTTATACGGGGACTATGTTTGATATCCATTCTAAGTAATAGATAGGTCGAATAAAGCCCGCCACTAACAATCTTTCTAACTCTTATTTAACTAGAAGGGCCACCCGTGGATGTATTTTTTTGAGTTTTTTTATGGGCTTAGCGTCTGCGTGCACTACTAGGTTATGCACTACCAAAGTTGGATCCTGTTGGTATCTAAATTGATTATCCCTTGGAAACTGAGCGACATCAAAGATTTAGTAGGACACTGAGAGATAGACAGATCATATTATGAGTTGTTTTGTAGCCAGGGAGGGGATTTGTATTACTCTTTGTCACTCATGCATCGTAGAAATGGATAGCACCTTCATTAAGGATTTTATCTATCCTCACTGCTTTAGGTCATGCCTTTCGACTAGGGTGAGAGGACCCATTTTTTAACCTCTGTCGGTGAAGGAAAATGAAGATATCCATCTTTGCATAAATTTGAAAGGGACCCTGAGAAAATATGATCAATGCACCACAATTTAACTCTCACGAGTTGTCACTTCTAAATAATGGTGATATTTTCTAAACAAGGCTAAAGGTCACTAAAGACATTATGGGATCCTAATTGCTTTTGTATATTTTGGCAGTAGAATTTATACATTTGTGGACATATAGGGAAAACAGGGGTAGTTCAAGTAGGATTCATTGTTTTGAATAATTTTGGTGGGAGATTAAGTAGGATAAAATTGATTATGCCAAATCTTTAAGAACCTTCACAACATTTGGAAAAATAAATGACAGAATGCTTCAGAATAGCTAAAATATTCCTTCAACTAGAAGGTCTGCATCAATGGAGGCCCAGATTTAAACGTTTTCACATAATCTCCAAGAATTTAACACGAAGGCTCGAGCCAAAGACTCAATTAAGCATCAAAGACCCTTGGTTCCTTATGCCTAAGATGCACTCAAAGGCTTACAGACAATATTTATCAACAAATGATAGTAAAATGATTTTAAATTGTTTATCTCATTGCAGGATGAAGGCTCTTCTTGAAATGAAATTGAAAATGCCACTAAATTTTCACAGGGATGAGATCCTTTGTGATTCAGTGGGACTTTAACACAAGATTGCAATAGGAATAAGAAAAACTACTTGTAGACATTCTGAAATAAATAAGACACAAATTAGTCCAAGATTGACACAAATTAATTCAAAATTAATTAGATTCATCAGCAGGGGAAATTTTCTTTGAACAGTCTTAAAGATTTTCAATGGTTGTACACTCGCAACCAACTTGACGTGATTGAAATCTAAAACACATGAAATTAACAAGTTTCTCAGATTGGTCTCTTAGGAAGATGGTCTCTCTCAAATTTTCTTTTAAGAATTCAACCCCCAAACATTTGCAAGAGTATTCTCATTGCATTTATACATTTCACTTGCTCACTCATCCCAAAATTTCCCCCCAAAAAGAAGAATATTCGAGGAACCTTTGTTTGTTACCAATTTTCCTCAGAAAGTGATGTTTAACAAATTCATACCTGAAAGCTGATAGGTGGAAAAATTATGAACTGATCACGTTTCTCAAACCCTCGACTAATGACTAGGATGTCATGCCACAACTTCTTGACAGTCCTTTTAATAATTCTTATTCTGTCATGTGAGAAATCCCCATTTTAATCAATTTTCAACATCCCTGTATAGCTAGATTTGACAAGAAATCCTTTTCTCCCTCAAGGAAATACCTTTTTCATCCTTCACGCCTACAACCTCCATAATTTTGTCATTTTCCCATTCTTTCCTCTGCAACTCTTCTTTGCAATTAGCTTCCCTGGTAATTCATGTTTTTGCAAGTGTCGGAGTGATTACAACTTCAAAATATCAACCTTTACAATCCTTGGACTCACAAATTAATTTCTAAATCCATTTAATGGTACTTTGTAGACAAAAACGACAAGGAATTTTATCAAAAAATGATGAAAAAAAATGTGTATTCACATCTCCAGGAGTCTCAGAGAAAAAATGGAGGAAAAACATATACAATGCACAACAACCGTTGATTCTGCCCCTTCTTAACTTTAGATTTGAGTTGTCCACATGTTTCCTTGGTGCAATTGCAAAGGTGAGGTATAGAGGCAAGTTTTCAAACAAGCGTGGGCCTTCCACGTGCCTTGGGCTCAAGAAAAATGCCTTTTGGCCTTTGAAAAGTCTCGGTATAAAAGGATCCATTGGAAGCCTCCACGTATCTCCTTGGCGCACCTTTGGTATGGTGCCCAAAAGAGGAGACCCCAAACAAGTGCAGACTCACCACGTGTCTCAGTCTGGTAGATTTGTTGAAAAATTTTAAGGACCAGTGGAAAGCACCATGTGTCTAGGGTCCGAGATAGTTTTCCTTGGCCATTGAAAAGTCCAAGCAATGGTAGAGTGAGCAGAAAATTCTAAGTATCCCTTTAGCACTTCTTAAAAATTAAAGTACAGGGGCAAGTCCCTAAACAAGCGCAAGCCCTCCATGTGTCCCAGGCCTTTAGAAAGTTTCTTGAAAATTTTAAGTATAGAAAGAAGCTGACAGAAGCCTCCACGTGTATCCTTAGCGCAACTTTGAGATGGTCCCCAAAAGTGGAAACCCCAAACAAGCGCGGGCTTGCCACATGTCTCCTTGGTCCAACTGCTAAGGTAGGACCCAGAGGTGGATCCTCAAATGAGCGTTGTCCCTCCACATGTCCATGGTCCGACAAAGTTACATTTGCCACATGAAAAAAATGTCTAAGTCTTGGAAAGGCAGTGGAAACCTCCACGTGTCTCCCTGGCAACACTCCAAAGGTAAAACCAAGAGGTGACTTTTCAAATGAGTGCATGCCCTCCATGTGGATAAAAATTGAGTTGAATTAGGCTTTATAGTTTCAAATTTCCCATCCGAGCCATATCCAATCAGAAATGACCAAATTTCCATAGATGTTGAGATATAAATTTGACAGGGAAAACACACCCGTCAAACCGTAGAATGCATGGAAATCACCATTTGGGCCTAGAAATGAATCTTTCTTTAAGGACAGAGAATTTTGAAATGATATAAGGCCCAAATGTGATCCACCAAGCCACATCCAATCAGAAAGGACCACGTTTCCACAGATATTGGGACAAAATTTGACAGGGAAAACAAAACGTGACTGTGGAAAAAACAGAAGGAAGGGGAAAAACCTGAGTTTATGCCCCAGTTACAAATTATTTTCACATGGACAGAGGAATGCAAAACAAATTCTAGATTTAAATTGATCCTTGACCAAGGAAAGGACTTATCATGGTAACCAAATGAAGGACAGAGCTTTCACACATCAACACGAGGAGATAGAAAGTACGATAGAGCTCGCAAACTGAATAATTTCAAGTAAAAATGGGGCAAGATCAAATTGAGAACCAACAGATCCAAGCCTAACATATCCTTATATGACCATGTGAATACATCTACAAATTCTTGAAGAAGCATTGTGAATGTTTTTTGTTCTCGTGCCAAGAGTGAAGTTCCTAGTTTGACTATCTTTGGATACTCTTCTGTTCCAATATTCACATAAATGGTTTCTTCTACTAGAATTTTTGACAAATCCCCCATACGCGTAGGATCGGGAGAAAGGTTGGGATATTCTTCCAAAGGCATCTCTACAAGATTTTTACCCTTGACATGGTCACTTTTCTTGTCCATTGATTTTTTTTCTTGTTTGTCAGCCAACACCTCAAAGAGGTTTTCACTGTAGGACTTGGAATTTTGTTTTTGTCAAGGATTTTCATTAGAAATTTTTCCCTCATTTTTTCTCAAGTTTTTCTTACCATGAAGCTCAACTTCCTCGCCAATGTACATGCAGGTATCTAAGTCAATGTAGAAACCCTTCTTATTGTCTCCAATTGGAATTATATCTCAAATTCCCATGAATTCTACAATGGCTTTATCATTTTCAAATAGATCCAGTGGCACATGACCTTGTTGGTCCCGTTCGACAAGGAAAGGGTAAAAAGTTCAATTTTAGGTTCAATAGGGGTTATGGTGAGGACAACGGTATTCATGAACAGGTTTGTGGAGGCAATATCCTTATATTGGCTACAGTGGGAATCTGTATCACCATCTAAATAATCAAAGATATCTTCATGCTCAAAACAGGTGGCATCTTGACCATTGGGGTGTGATCCATAAGGTTGAATACTGATGTTGTACATTTCTGTCTTGAAATGTGGGAGAGGAACTGGTTCTCTCAGTCTTTGCTCATTCTTTCTGCATCTTAGACCCGTGTAGCCCATGGAATACATCATTTAGCTAGACTTCTCATACTTGGGTATTTGGTAGCAAGTTGGTTGAGTATCTTTTAGGACCCAAGTCATACATGGGTCCAACAATTTCTCTTCAGTGAGAAACCCTCCAGGTAAAAATGACCCAATATTTTTCTCATCTCTAGGCCATCTGAAATGATAGTTGGTTTGGCCTCTAGTTTTAGGTGACAATGAGAGGTCTAAAACCAAAAGATATTATTATACATTATACTCCCCACAACCGTATAATAGAACCTTCATCTCCCATGAATCAAAAGGGGAAGTTGATGTAGCAGGATCATGAGCACAAGAACTTAGGGAATCTAAATCTACTTGTGACTCCATGGCTTTGGATTGAAGAGGAACAACTATATCAGCAGAGGGACATGTATAGGCACCCTTACGTGTAAAACTATTGAGAGCTCTCCATTGAGCGAAGGGATATGGATCTCCTTGTATCATAACAGTGTGTCCCTCATGTTTCAGTTTGATGCATTAATGGAATGTTGATATTACAGGGCAGCAGTTACAGCGAGTCAGTAGATTCTTTGGCTTCGCCAGTTATTGATAGAGTTTGGATTCCCATAGGATTCACTGACTGTACTTTGGTGTGACAACCAAAGTGCAATTCACATTTCTCGCAACCTAGTTGAGCACCAGCGGACCAAGCATATCGAGATACACATCCACTTCATTTGGCAGCACATTCAGGATGGAGTTCTTTGCTTGGAGTACCTTCCAACTCAGTAGCAGGTTGCAGACATCTTTACGAAGCCTTTTGCATCACCTCACTACCTTGAGTTGCGTGGAATGCTTGGGGTTTCAGAATTTGTTATTGGGGGGTGTTCGTGAGAACATCTTCCTTCTTCTTTTTCTTCTTTCTCTTTCCTTATAGCAGGATTCTTTCCTTCTTTTGGTTCGATATTTCTTCATGGATATATTGTACATGAGTACCTCATCAGGCCTAGTTGCTGGGACTCATACTGTGGACATGCCACTTCTATTTTGGCCCCTAGCTTCACTTGAGGGGGGGTGTTAGAGTAGGTGTTTACCTTAGCTTATGTTCACCTAGGTATATTATTTACCTTTATTGTATTTATCCTCACCCGCTTATGTGTGTGGATATTTCTTTTTATTTATTTAGATATTAGGAGATATTATCTAGTTGTTAGGTATAGTTCTTTCCTTGATCTATGGTATTGACTAGTTCTTTCCTAGATCTATGGTATTGACTAGATCCTAAATGTCTAGTTCTCTCATAAATCTATGGACTTGACTAGTTCTTTGATGACTAGTTCTTTCCATGATTTATGGCTTGATCTATGACCTTGACTGGTTCTTAGATTGTTATTCCTTACCTATATAAGCAAGGCCCATTCTCATTGTATTTCATTGAGTTCCATAATAATATATGATATTGATGCTCATTTGTTTGCAAAGGTTTTGTGTAAAGTTATTCTGGTGAATTGATTTCATCTTATTGATCGTGGTGTTTGATTAGCATCTGTGTTCTTGGCTTGGTACGATCTGGTTATCGTTCCTTTTAGTATTCTCTATCATGTTGCGTTATTGTTTCCCACGTTAGAAGTAGAAACATGTCCATGTGTTAAGATATCATCCATGTTAATAAGGGGTTTCTACTGTTCATTAGCATCATTTATAGGTGGGATTGCTTCGTGTTCAATAGGCATCCTGACTCCCAACTTCACAACTCATGCAAGTACCTGATTCTTGTTTCTAAAAAGGAATTCATCTAACAAGGTGGGATCGAAGTCAAACTCCACATGTGGTGATTCCAACTCGTCATTGCTATGATCTATCATTTCTTCTACTTCTTTCTCTGCAGATAATAAAGGCCTAAGATCATGGCCAATAAAAGGGTTTGACCCTTGTTTGTTGGAGGCTTCCCAAGTTTGCGTTTGTCTTGTTTCCAAAGCCTGTTTTTGAGTCCTAATATTATTTTAGGAGCCATGACGTGTAATAGTTTCACTAGGGTATCTGTGAATGTGTTCAAATATTTTTATCGAATGTAAGTGAAAGAAGGAATGTCAAGAAATTAAGGTATGTTATGAATTTCAAATAACCAACGTCACACAATAATTTTCTTTTAAATGAATGAGCCAAGTAAGAATCAGTCACACAATGTTGAGTTTCAAACCAAATAATCAAATGAAGGATTTCCTAAATTTTTCTTTGAAAAAGAAGTTGGTGTCGTATGATGATTACAAAAATGTCCCTGCTTATGTAAAGTTCAAATAAATGAACAAGGCGTAAGTAATAACAAGAAGTTAACGTGACCTCCAAACAAAGTACACTAGAAGTAAGCCCAAATTCAATCAAGACCTATATTCCAAAGGTTGTTAGTTATGATTGTGAGTGACACAACAATTTCACCCAGGTATGTTAACCAAACTTTGTGAGAAATTAAGGTATTGATATCAAGATGATATTGATATAACACGCATAAGGGGTAACACTTAACACTGTTCAGAATCAAGGTAATAATTGAAATCAAAATAAAGTGATAGTATACCTAGGAATTGTTAAAGTGTATATAGCGTAACCTTACAATATAGATATTTAGGCCAAGTTTACAAGAAACAAGACGTAAATACCAAAATTTTAGTGTCACGATATAAACAAGATAATTATTCAAAGGAGAATCAAAGTGATGAACTGAGCCTAACTACGATGATGATCTTGACTTGGGTATCAAGTTCAAAAAGGCTACCAATGATATAAAAAGGTATCTTTACACTTTAGACATTTAACAACCCAGCTGCAAACATGGATGAGCGTAAACGGACAAAAAATTGGTGAAACAATCAATTGATAATGCAAAGGTAGTCACTCTTCTTTTGATAAAAAAAGTGTAAAAAGAAAGTGAAGGAAGTAGATCAATTGGGGTTGAAAAATGTTGGACTCACTTCGGAAAAGTTTTTCCTCACCTTAGGGCAAGTGAAAAACTAAGCAAGAGTAACGCTTCACATGTTTTGTGATGAACAATATCTCTTAACTCAAAATCTTCTTTGATGTGGTCCAAGTGGGCTCTTGGTCAAAGATAGCTTCCTAGGTGGTTCACTCAACTAGGTGTCACCAAGACCATCTTAAGCGAGCTTGATTTACCCAAAAATTCACACTGACTAATTTGGGAGTATCTCAGCTTTACTTTACCCCCTTCAAGCATAGTGGTCAATAAATGTGTCCATTGTGTACTCTCACTAGGGTCGCCATATAGATGACTTGTGATGTTAAATCTCACTAATGGTAGTACTAGTCAAGTAGTTTCCCGTTTCATAAAAAAATTTCCCTCTTGCGTGGACTAATTTGGGGTTCCTAGGACCACCCCCATTGTTGTAGCTTAATGCTTATGCCAAAGGGGTTATGTCCTAGTTTTATGCGGATGGGATGTACCCTTATCTGAACTTGCAAATACAATGTGTTGATTGTGGTGTGTTTTTTATATTTTTTAAATTGGATGTGGTTTACTTGAATACCTTTTGGAAACCTGCATGAAAACTATATTAGTAGTTTAATTTTTTTTTGAACTTTTTTCTTTGACAAGCATTTTTAGGTCCTGCACTCAAGTGTTAGTAGCTCTCCAAGTAAATCACATTATTTAAAAGAGGATTAAGGGTGTATTTTGATTCTCAAGATCATCCAAGGATGTAAGAGAAGAGCATACACAACAAATAATCCAACTAAAAAGTAAAGAAAAGCTTTGCAATCAATGAACCATACAAAAATCTTTATAAATGTTCATTCCCTTAAACCAAACGATGGAGTTTCCAATTTACCAAATGTTATAAAATGAAGACTAAAGTTGTTTTTGATTCTCAAGATCACCCTAAGGTGCAAGAGAAGAGCATACACAAACTTTATCCCAACTATATAGAAATGGAAAACTTCAAATCAAAGAACCGTTGAAAAATGCTTTGTAAAAGGCTCATTCCCTTAAGCAAAATGAATAATCAAATTTCCAAGTTTAATCCCAATGTTAAAAATATAGAGATCAAAGTTATTTTTGATTCTTAAGATCACCAAAATTTGTAAGATAAGATCATACACATGCTTGGTCTAAATCAAGTAAAGCATGGAAATACAACATTCATCAAAACATTAGACATGTTAGAAAATGACTAGTTTTAAAATAAAAGGAAAACCTACAATTTCTGGAAGTATAAATCCCAAATTTATGTTTTCATTGCATAGTTAACTTCAATACCTTTCCAACCAAAAAAAAATTGGAGTTATTTCGAGTTTGGGAGCAAAATTTATGGCCTTCGGAAGATGGGTTATGCATATGCTCTTATGGTCACGGGTATGCACTTGACATGCACTCAAAAAATGTCAAAAAAATGTCCCTTAATCTGTAAAATGGTCAAATTTTTCCAACCAAGATTCAATTTTGACAACAACCCATCACATTAATATATGAATAGAAGACTCAATGTTATCAAACATTAACATACATGCTCAAGAATTTAAGATTTTCAAGAAATTGGCAAAACTAGCATGTAGAATGATGAAAAAGTAAGCTCTAAAAATGAAAACATGATGAAATCTTGAAATTTTCTCACCAAGATTTAATTTTGACAGCAACCCACCACATTAATATCTAAATATAAAACTCAACACTATCAAACACTAACCTACATGCTCAAGAATTTAAGATTTTCAAAAAATTGACAAAACTAGCATGTAGAATGTTGAAAAAGTAAGCTCTAAAAATAAAAACATGGAGAAATCTTGAAATTTTCCCATCAATTCCAATTTTGACAACAATTCACCTCCTTTATACCTACAAGGAAGACTAAACACATACAAACTCAACAAAACAAGTTAAGAAAAACAAGTTAGATCAACATGAGTAAAAGAGGGTTAGTAACCAAAAATGAAACTTAACTACAAAAACTTGAAATTAAATGCAAAGGAAAATGGATTAAGTCCCATTGGGTGTGCCATATGTATGTATGAAATAGTTTGTAATGCAAGTAAAGTTGAAACTAACACCTAGTAGCTTTAATATAATCCTAAACTAAACTTATGCATCATCATGCTAAGAGCTTAAACAAAGCTAACCTATCAACATTTCTACATTAAACATGAAAGGAATATTTCAAACTAATATCTTAAATAAACTAACTTATATCTCTTATTGAATGCTAAAAATAAAATGAGATTGAACCTAGGTAGACCTCTAACAGTCAAAGAGTTGATTATGTGCTTTAAATCCCAAGGTTTCTAAGAATGGAGTCTTGGCAAATCATGGCCATAAGACCATTTGACATATCTCCATATGACTTCAAAACTTGGGTGGATGAATATAAGAAATGGATAAGGAAAACTCTTCTAATGGAAGAATGCTCAAAGATGATAAATGGCTAGAGTGTATGCTTTATGCCCATTTAGAAGTGTAGGTGTAAATAGAAAGGTAGGAGGAGGGCTCCTTATATAGCCCAATGGATATAGGAATCTCTACATCCCTCTTCATGTGGGATAAATGGAGAGGTTGGGTTAGTTTTGGATAAGGGAGGTTTAGAAAAGGTTGAGTCAACCTTAAGAGAGTTTAGCTTTGTCCTTTAGTGACCCATGGGGTTTGAGGGGCTTTATTAATTAACCAAAGTGATTAATTAATAGGTGTGTAAGATTATAAAATCTTTTTAGAGGAATAATTAGCATGGTTTAGACTATGAGAGGGATTTAATCAAATAAGTGATGATTTATTGATTAAATAGAAGAGAGAATTAATTAATTAAGAACAATTAATTAATCTAGATAGAACGGGGTATTACTTAATTTTAAATAATTAATTAATCTAGATAGAAAGGAGAGATTAATTAATTAGAAATAATTAATTAATCTAGATAGAAAGGGGGGCTTAATTAATTAATCTAGATAGAAAGGGGGGTTGATTAATAGAAGGTCGTTAATTGGCATCGTTGTTGGATAGAAGAGTTAATTAACTAACGTAATGTAATTAATTAATGACGATAGCAGAGAAAATGTGCTATATTGATGATATGTCGTCCATTTGCGGGAAAGGGTATAATTAGTGAAATTTAAGTATTTAAATTACTCAAGTTAAATTATAGGTGTTTATAAATTCTACCTTGGATGATTATTGTTAAGAAACAAAGAGATGGGGATATGGTACAAAATACCATTTGCATTCAAATAAAAATGCTTCCAAGCCTCTGTCAACTACATTAAAAATTTACATTATTTGAAGTTCAATATAGACAAGGTTGACGTTGGTTATCACACATTGTGCTAGACATATGTGTATCCATCAAGGACACCATATGTGGAGGCCACAAATATAGATAACATGGACCTGACCCCCATGAATTTAGCAGTAGGAAAGTATACTTATAGGGTATATATCTATCTCTGGCCAAAAATCAAGGTGAGAAAGTATATCAATGTGCACAACCTTGAGCTGTAATATCCTCCAAAGAAGATTCCAATGAAGGGGGTTCAAATAAAATGCCGTGAAGAGACTCCCCTATTAGAGGAAGAAGGAGATGATGAAGATGAATAAATTACTGTTGACCAAGGTATGAGAAAGAAGGTGCAGAGGAAATGGATGGAAGATATCCAAGATGAAAGTGCCCCACAAGCACTTAAGGAGTCTTCATTGGCAAGGTCACCCAAGCCTAACCCAGTAAAGAAGAAACCTCAAATGTTTTATGATGTGGAGGAAAAAGAGGAGGAATTAGAGAATATGGTACTTGAAGAATAGATGGTGCATGAAGAGGGGTCATTACAAGAGGAGGGATATGTGGAGCATTTGGTGAAGGAACATGAAGAACCTCTGTAAGGAGAGAATGAAGATGATATGGGAGATGCATGGGAGGAAGAGATAAAAAAATATGGAGAGTACAAAGAGTTCAATGAAGAACAAGTGATTGGTAAATATCATGGCGTGGGAGGAGAGCAAGCCAACAATAGATTAATATTGTGTAAAAGACCCAAAATAATTCATATGCCAGAGGAAGGAAGTGATAGGGACTTCCACAAGTACCCCCAATGTCCTACATTGATTACCCTTAAAAGGTTATAAGGTAAATGCTTCAAAGTTCAGTACCAGCAGAGGGCCTATTATGTTGGGAGATGATAGATGAGGTCGGGTCCCTCTCACACATGAGGTATATTCTCTTGTGGAATATGTAGATGCATATGGAAGAGCTAGAATTTGAATTGAGCAAAGAGTTATATTTAAATATTAAGTCAAATAAGGAGCCATGTAGGGTATTCTTTGTTATTAACTCCACCAAGATTTCTAATGAACAATCTTATAACATACTTAACAAGATGGCCATTGAGGTTGGAAGGAGGAATATAGAAAAAGGGGCCATAATCATAAACATGCAAGAAAACACAGAGTGGAAGGACAAGAAAATTAAAAATATCTTTGGGGAGTTGGAGGATGAGAAGAAGATAATGGTCAAAGCATACAAAAAAGTGATTGATATGGATACTAGTGTTATGCACATGCCCAAACTTGGTTGACCAAGTTAAACCAAAGTATACTACATAACTAGAGTATTTGGAAGATTTGGTTTAAATATTGTTAATCAAGGTGAAAAGTGGGTTGGGGCTGACAGCTGAATAATTGACCGAAGTAAAGAAGAATAAATAAAAGGTTGAAAATAATATTACAGAGTATGAGGCACTAGTCGCGGAAGTGAAGGAGGTCATGTGGAAGGCACTACCAATATTTCTCTCCTATACTTAGTGTGAGCACTACATTCAAAGAGGGGGTGCTGAAGAAGATTCAAGTCACAATGAAAACCAATAAGGTTGATCGTGAGAAGGTTATGGAAGAGGTTGTGGAAATGAGAGAGTTGATAAATTCCATGCAAGAAACATTTGAGGAGAGTCTCAAGGAGATCCACCCTGAAGTAATGCACAAAATGGATACTCTAGAGGGTGTGACATCAAACTTAGATGTGGCTGTCAAAGAGATACAAGGAAGGTTAACGAGAGGACTTATAAGAAATACCAGATATTATGGAGGAAACACCTAACAAGGTTGCCACAGAGCTCAAAAGCTAGAATAAGTTGGAAAAGACAATACAAAGAGAGTTTCAAGATATTCTCCCACCACCTATGGCTATTATTTTTTGCATGTGCGGATGAAAGGTTCCATATTATTTGATTCACATTAACATTATTTCATCCATTCTTTAAAGAATTATTCTTTGATTCTTGTTATTTCCAAGGATGGACAATACTCCTAGTGTGGGGTAATGTTAAGTAGACAAAATGGCTAAGTATTATCCATGAGCGGAATTTAAAGACCGCGTGGAGGAATACATGCATAGGTAATAAGAGAAGTATGAAGGAATGTGTGGAATAATCTACACAAGCAGGGAATGCGTCAATGCACAAGGGTTTGCACACCACATATAAGAGTTATATGGCAGCAAAAAAAATTCTGGACAATGTGCACTTTTATCATCTGTTCAACTAGGGTATCAAGGAAATGAGTAAGGGATATACTAAGATCAACACATAATGGATAGAATTCAAAGGGGGTACAAGGACTGCTAATATTACATACCCAAATGGAAGTAACCTTTACACTAGGATAACCTAAGGTTTCCAAGGCCCTAGGTCAAAGAAGAGGAAGGAAACCTATTAGGGCATCGACACTATGAGGGTGATTAAGAACAAAATAAGCTTGAAATATCTATGCTAACCGTAGTAAAACATGTAACATAAGATAAATAACTGAATATAATATGTTAACCCAACATTTACATAAAATACTAAGGTAACATAAAGTAACAAGTAAAGATAGGAAACTACTCTATACAAAATGACAAGTTAAGATAGAGAATTTACATGTTGGGGAGTGGTCACTTATGCATCTATTTCCTAAAGGACTATACACATAAAGAGAATATATTTTGGGCGGAGAAGGGGAAAAATTCAATCCTAACTCACTATAGGTGACCCAAAAGTGCAAGCAAACCAACCCAATCAAGAAAAAGCTCCAAGCCAAAATTCAAGATGTAATCAATCCAAGAGTTAAGCAAGAAGATGCAAGTTAGTGCAAAAGAATAGAACTAATGGTGAGTTCCTATGTAATTTTTTTCTATTTGGTATGTGGTAAAGATGTATTTTTTGGTATATATAGCGACGCCATCACCCATGGGTGAATTCATCAGTCAGTATTTTGAAAATATGCCGACGCAATTACCCATGCACGATGATGTCAGCTAGGGAGGAGAAATGAGCAATGATGTGTGTAATATGTCCTTATGGACAAAGGGAATGCAAGGAAAAATAATATGGCCATGGTCATGTAGGGTGTCAGAAGAATGTAAAGAAAATCAATAAGACAATAAAAAAAGAGGTGGATAAATAGGACCAAAAGATATTCTCTCTCCATGTATCATCACTAACCCAAGGGTTACGTGAATAACCATAACCCTATCCTGAAACGAGCCCATTAAGGCACCCAGTCCAAGAAATATATGCATTAGAAACCTCTAACCTAGAAGAGAAATTATCAGTAACAGGTATGAAAATAGAAAGCGTGAAAATTTAGGTGTATACATATGCCCTAGCCATTGATTACCACATGTCACAATAGTGAAACATGGGCTCATTGGCAGAAAGAATGATACATAATGCCGAAATTGAAAGAAAATGTTGAAAGTAAAGAAGGGACTATCTGAAATGAAATATACCCACCAATGCATACCTAATAGTGGCAGTCATCCTACTATGCTTTGGCACAATCCATACTACTAGAGCCCTGGAAAAGAAAAATTGAATGGAAATGCTAAAGGGTCATCAGTAAAATAAGACATAAATCACCTAGCTAGGGTCCCATGGAATGGATGTTGTGAGGTTAAATTTTTTTATTTTTGGCCAAAGAACAGGACAAGGCATATAATATATCAAAAATAATGGAATAATACCATGATCACAATGCAATCGACGATCGATTTTTTGAAGGTACGATGTTAAAATGATGGTTATTTGAAGATTGAGGCCGATCGTGGTGGAATTTGAATAGAAATATTAGGCTTAAATAGGATTTTATTTTATTTTATTTGTTAATTGATATTTCTAGAATTAAGAGAACTGTGATCTAGAATTCCAAATTAGGTGCATTTTAAATGATATTGCACAAGTAAATCACGGAGATGGAGGACAATGAGGAGGAGCATACAACGGCGCTCAACCACGGGTAAGTCATTACATTAAATGTTTTAGGTAGATTAGGATAAATTTGGTTTTTAAGGATTACGAAAATAATAGAGTGTCATTTTGAGTAAAACTTGTGTCATTAGAAAGGGTAGGACAAAATGCAAGTGGGTTTGGGAGGGATTTGATTTTTGTTATGTCATTTTGTAGATTTTTACTTTCAAAGTTTTAAAATTTGAAGCCATACGGATCTAGACGCCATCACCCCCCTAAAACAATAGGGTCGATGGCATCACATAATGTCAAAAATATTGAAAGTGGCCAATAGCGTAAGAAATATTAGAAAAATATGTGAATTTTCATAATTTTGGATATTAAATTAATTTTTGAGGGTAGTGTAATGCAAGAAAATACTAGCTTGTGAATGCAAGAAAACAAAGAAATTGTTCTCCTACTCCAATCTTCTCAAAGAAAACCTCAGATAGAGAAATAGATGGAAAGGAGGAGAGACAAATACCTATACTTACCTATAATTTTTACAACTCCTTTGATGTGTTGGATTTACTCTTGGATGGAAGTTGGATTGCTTCAGATTTTGATGGAGTCACTTGGGCAGTACCTCTCCTTGATTGCCTTTGATTTCTTGATGAAGGATGAAGGATTGATTGTAGATGAATGGATTGATTGAGTAACTGAAGATGAAAATGGATGATTGACTGATAAAATTAGCATAACTTTGTTATACATTTGTGACTTGACTGTTAAGGAGGAGGACAGCTAAATTTATAGCTGATGAGTGGAGGATTCATTGGCTAGGATGGAGCCATATTGGATTCAGATCAATGGTGGAGAATTGATGAGAAGAATGGAGGATTCTAGAGTGGAAGGATATATAATTTAATAGAGGTTTCTATTGAATTAAAAATTCAATGGAGGGAGGAAGATATTTGAATTTTTAAATTAGAAAGAGGGAAATTTAGAGAGGCTTCTAGAAATAGAAGCCTCTAGATTTAGAGGTGTGAGGATGTGATTAGATTAGAATTAGGTTAGGATAATAAATATGATTAGGGGTGAGGTTACATGGAAAATATAGGTGTAGGGATGTGTAGGGTATGTGGTAGGTGAGATGTAGGAATATTAAATTCCTAGAAAATAGTTAATTGAGATTAAAAATAAGATAATATGATGGATTAATGAGATTAATGATAAAATGGGATATTGGATAAATTAAAATGATTAATGATGAAATGTTGGGATATTTGATAAATTATTAAAAAGGGAAATAAGATAAAATGGATAAATAATAATTAATCTTGCGATTAATTATTATATGGATTTAGATGATGTTGTGATACATATTAATTGTAATTAATCATTATCGACATTTTCGATGTCTAATTTTTTCCCGTCTTCAAAGTGTTATTGCAGGGATGAATAAGGAAGAGAGGAAGGAAGTGGGTAACCATTCAAAAAAGTTAGTAGATGAGAGAGGATTAGAGGATAAGAATATTTGAGGATTTAGAGGAGTAGGAGATTAGAGGATTAGGAGATATTGGATTTGGGAGATTAGAGGATTATGAGATATTGGATTTGACGATTTTGGATTAGAGGATGCCCCAGTCAAGGGGATAGGATTGAATAATTTGGGTTATAAGATGCCCATTCTATGGGTTAGGATATGAGTATTTTGGATTATAGGATGCCCCATTAAAGGGGTAAGGATTTGAACATTTGAGGATGTTGGATTTTATGATGTAGCATTTGAGGATTGATTTTTATTAGATGATTGAGGATTTTTGGATGAGAGAATAAGGATTGGGTATTGGATCTATATTGATGAGAGGATGTGTTTTTGATGTGATATGATATGTGGACATTGATTGATTGATTAACGGATTGATTGGATAGGATGATGTTAGATAGTAAGTTAGATGATGATGAGGATTAGGTGTGGATGATGATAAGGATAAAAGATAATGATAGAAGGGGGTGTGCTGCTATAAAGTTCCCACTGTTATCATCAATAGAAATTTCTATTGATGTTTCACAGAGAAAGATGTACCAAGGTATTGAGACTATGATGACGTAATTATCAAATTCCCTTATCCTCATATCATTGGAAAAATTAATACGAAAAGGATATTCCTCATATCATTGGACCGATTAATAGAAAAATATGGTCCTCGTATCATCAGCCAAAAGAGAAGATGCAGGCAAGCAAGAAAACAAAAACACATATTGTACTTTTATATTTTTTGGGAATGTTTGATATTTTAGATGTTTGTATTTTTTTATATTATTATTTTTTTGATGTTGAATTATGGATTTGTGGATTTTTCGATGTTTTTTTTTTTATATTTTTGGATTCTTGGATGATTTTATTATTTGATGTTTAGATTTTTGGAGGTTTATATTTTTGTATTTTGGATTGTGGATGATGGATTTTGAGATGTTTTTTATTTTTATATTTTGGATTTTGGATGTGTAGATTGTTTTATGTGGATGTTGATATTTTGGATTTGGATTGGGGGATGGTTAAGGATAGGCAGGATGAAAGGATTCCGGATGGGATAACAAATTTTTCTTAGAATTCCTAAAGTGTTTTTGGGTAGGGTGAAAGGGAAGGATTGAGGGAAATTAGATAGGATAAGGATTGTTTGATTGGTTATAATTTAAATGGGATGTTGGATAGGATAAGATGGGGGATATGTAAGATGAAAAGATATGCCCCCAAGTATAAGAAATATGGATTGAGGGATAGATTTGGTATGCCCCCAAGTATAAAGTAGGGTGGCCTATGTGGATGAATGGATGGCTTTGATTTTCCCCTAGGTGTAGGGTGGGATGGGAAGTGAGAGATATCTAAAAGGGATGATGCCCCTAGTAGATGGTAGTAAAGTTTCCCCCAGTTATAATGATGACAGATGAAAAAGGGACATGAGGAGGATTGGATGAAAAGGAAAGGATCATAGTCTTCCCATGAATGTTCAAGCCAAAGGAAAAGGATATGGATGGAAAGAAAATGACATCAGTGATGAACAAAAGATGATCCTACCGGAACATGTTATAAGGCAAGAGTTGGAATAAAAAAAGTGTGACTAAGGTCTAAATAATACCTAGCAACATGCGAGCCTTATTTATCTTCGAGATAAAAGCGTGTGTGATTGTCATGGTTAATTATCACTTGAAGTGAAGACTTAATGGGTAGTATGTGAAGACAAACTAGCCAATGTATAGGGAGTTATTAAGTCAAGTAGGTTAATAGAAGGTGAATGGAAGTTTAAGTTGTGATTTACTCCACTACCAGCTAGGCATCTATAGCCCTGATGGAGATACATTTGATTCTTGTCACAACATTTCTCTACTATTAGTCAGGTGTCCACAACCCTAGTAGAGTTGTTGGAAACACCCCTAGAGATAGTCTTGAGGTGGATTTAATTTTTTTATATGAGTTTTTTATTTTTGGATTTTGTTTTCATAAAGATGATCCACTCTCTTGAGAAATCTTAAGAAGTTAAGAATCACTAGTGGCTTGATGGGGGGATGGAAATGGGTGTGGTGATGACATTGGATAGAGTTTTGAAGGATGAACCCAAGGTTCTTCACCACAAATTGATTAAGTGTGTTAAAATGTGTGGATATTTAGGAGGAAAATGGTGTTGGAATGTTGGAGGTAATGAGAGACCAAGGTCACACAGTTGTAGTAGGTACAATTGTCTTACAACATGTGTGCGAAAGCTAATCAAGTGTTCAAGTGAATGGATTGGGAGAGGATTTGATGATAAAAATGGATTAAAATCAAATGGATTTGGATTTTATATGGAAGGAGGATGGGTGGGAAGGAAATAACATTCATTCACAAACGACTAATTATGTGCTCAATCCATTTTTAGGTGTTTGGTATTTAGGGGGGATTAAAGGATTTGTGATTGGTTTGAGTGATTGGGATAATAGGATCAACAAGAGGATTTGTAGAAATGGGTTGTGATGGAGTAGTGGGAAGGGAGTTATTAGTGTTAGGTTTAAAACCTAATCCTAAACAACTTGGATTTTAATGAAGAGAGATGGGTTTGCGAATGCTTTGTTTGTGGATGCCTAATCCTTTACCTCAATGTTTCATATTAGCGAACATATTTTGGAATATAGGATATGAATTAGAAGGGTAAGATGATTCCATGTGGTCATCATTAGACTGAAGGGTTGTAATTTTTTCATCCGTTAAGAGGTTGTACTTAACAATGGATGGGGGGTGAGATTTGTTTTATTTTTTGGTTGGTGAGGTGTGTTTGGATATACAATGAGGTTTGGATGGTTGATGATGTTTGGATGTTAGGTGGGGTTTGTAGGGTGGAAAATGGTTAGGGAGAGGATTGAGATAGAAAGGTGGTAGATAAATAGGTACAAGGACAAGAATCCCTTGGTTAATGAGGTTTTGGACATAAGACCTAAATTGCATGCAACAATTCGTCGAATGTCCATGGGTATGATGAAAGTCACAATAATAGTGTTCCTGATACCAAGATCATTTGGGAAGGTTTTGATTTTGTGATTTGATTGAGGGGTGTATGATCATGTTGAAGGTTTTAAGATAATAAAATATGGTTTTCAAGGATTCTCCTAAAGGAGTTAAGTGGTTTGGGTTAAATGATTTGGATGGAGTAGGAAGTAATAGTTTGGAGGGAGTAGGAATTAATGATGCGTGATTAGGTTTTTGATTATATGTTTTGGCTGATTTGGATTTAGGATTTGGATGGGATTGGTGTTGTTTAGAAGATGAAGGGGATGGATTACGCCTGGGGGCCGAAGTGGATGGCTTAGGCTTGGAGGCCAAAGTAGATTTGGTTGATTTTGGATTAGTTAGAGTACGTGGCTTTTAGATAGATGGTTTAGGATTGTTATATGTAAATGAAAGGGATGGGTGTGACATGGGGGTCATATTATATTTGAGTGGTGATAGGGATGAAGGAGGTTTGAGAGATGGGTGTGGTGTAGGAACCACATTAGACTTGGTCGATTTAAGGGATGAAGTAGATGAAGGTGGCATATGAGTATCCTTAAATTGGGTAGGATATGAGGTGGGGAGAGGATTGGGATTGGATTTTTTAGGTTTTGTAGTTGGTGACTTAGGAGTCACTTTAGATTTTTTAGGATTAGACGATGGGTGAGATGAAATAGGATGATTGGATAGGATAGTATTGGGTTTAGGTGATGAAGGGGTTGAGATGGGATTAGATGTGGATGAAGATGATGAGGGTTGCATAGGAACCACATTTTCTTATTTAGGATTAGGGGTAGAAGGGTATTGGGGTAATTTAGGAGTCATGGTGGATGAGATAGTTTTAAGAAGATTGGGTTTAGGTGATGAAGGGGATGAAATAGGTTTAGAGGTTGAATTTGATGATGGATTATAAGATGTGGGACTATATAGGAGAAAGTATGTAGGATTGGATTGGGATGATGAAGATGACAAGGATGGAGGACTAAGATGGGATGTGGGAGATTATAATTTGGGGGTGAGTGATGGGAATTGTTGTGGGTGTATAAATGGAATTTGATGATAGGTTCTGATGATGATTAGATTTAGGAGTTGAGATTTTGGATGGTGGTCGATGAATTTTGATAGGAGGAAGGTGGGGGTCATGATAATTAATAGAGGATTTGGAGGTTGAGTATTAGGATGGTTGTATGGGTTTTGGATTGGTGGATAGATTAGAGAGGACATAAAGGAGGTCCTCTTGGTCTAGGCCAAAATTAGTGAGGTCGTCAAAGTCGATGTAATTAGATATTAGTGATAGATGTTTATGTTGATTAGTTCAAGGTGTGGATAGTGTTTATTTGGTTTCCTCAAAGAGGAATTCAATGGGGTGAGGAGTAGGGATATTAGGAAGATGATTTTGTGGATCAGTTTGGTTAGGAGGTGATGGTTTAGGAGATGATTGGTTGATTGAAGATTTAAGATTGAATATTTGTTGATTAAGTTGCTTAATGGTTTTTAGGATGTTAGGATCAACATGGGGTGGTTGGTTGGGATGGAGGGGAGAGGATTTTTTAAGGTAGGATGATAATTTTGAGATTCGTTTGTTAATGTGTTGGATGGTGTGTGGGACTTTTTGGTCAAAGTTAGATGGGTGAAAAATGTAATGCAAGAAAACTAGCATATGAATGCAAAAAAAAGACAATGTTCTCCTACTCTAATCTTCTCAAAGAAAACCTCAGATAGAGAAATATACGGAAAGGAGGAGAGACAAATACCTGTACTTACCTATAATTTTTACAAATCCTTTGATGTGTTGGATTTACTCTTGGATGGAAGTTGGATTGATTCATATTTTGATGGAGTCACTTCGACAGTACGTCCCCTTGATTGCCTTTGATTTCTTGATGAAGGATTGATTGTAGATGAATGGATTGATTGAGTAATTGAAGATGAAAATGGATGATTGATTGATAAAATTAGCATAACTTTGTTATACATTTGTGACTTGACTGTTAAGGAGGAGAGCTAAATTTATAGCTAATGAGTGGAGGCTTCATTGGCTAGGATGGAGCCATATTGGATTCAGATCTATGGTGGAGAATTGATGAGAAGAATGGAGGATTCTAGAGTGGAAGGATATAGAATTTAAGAGAGGTTTCTATTGAATTAAAAATTCATTGGAGGGAGGAAGATATTTGAATTTTTAAATTAGAAAGAGGGAAATTTAGAGAGGCTTCTAGAAATAGAAGCCTCTAGATTTAGAGGTGTGAGGATGTGATTAGATTAGAACTAGGTTAGGATAATAAATATGATTAGGGGTGAGGTTATATGGAAAATCTAGGTGCAAGGATGTGTAGGGTATGTGGTAGGTGAGATGTAGGAATATTAAATTCTTATAAAATAGTTAATGGAGATTAAAATAAGATAATATGATGGATTAATGAGATTAATGATAAAATGGGATATTGGATGAATTAAAATGATTAATGATGAAATGTTGGGATATTTGATAAATTATTAAAAAAGGGAAATAAGATAAAATGAATAAATAATAATTAATCTTGCGATTAATTATTATATGGATTTAGATGATGTTGTGATACATATTAATCGTAATTAATCATTATCGACATTTTAGATGTCTACAAGTAGTAATGTCTGGCTTTTATTGATTTATGAATGCAAGGAGATAAGAGGATCTGCCTATGGCGGGTGGTTTATTTAGAGTGGATTAATGGATTAGTTTTTGATTGAAAGATGAAGAGGTAGCATAGTTACATGGATATGGCTTTAGTGGTATCATGCAGATGCCCAAGATACCACTAGATTTAGATTTACTAAAGATGTTTTTTATCACATTGGATCCTTAGACTAACACCTTTCGGTGGTGAGTAGGTGAGATAGTGGAGATGAGTGTGACCCTTCAGAATTTGTACGGTAAATTAGGCTTACCAATTTAGGGGATCGTATGTATTATGTTCTTACCTCAGATATTGCAGAGAGGATACCCTTTTTGGTATGGGCCACAGGAAGTGAGACATATGATGAGGGGATGGTGCATGTTCAACGCAACACAATATTTGCAGCAGTAATTCTGGATATTTGGAAGGTGGTTATGGGTATTATCATGGCATGCATATTATTTCACAAGGTACACAAGACAATTCTATTGTATTTGGTGGCCTCCTACAGAGATGTGATTGATCAGGGTACATTATTCAGTTAGGGGACCCCTATATGGGTGCATCTAGTGTAAGACTTATACAGGTTCCAACGGAAAACACAAAGGTCCATAGGTCTCATTATATTATTGAGAACATAGATATATGATATATTTCCTATGTAGAGGCCTAGAGGGGATCTATTAACCATAGTAGCAGATTCCCTAAGATTACTTAAGTGGGCACAAGGGACGATAGTGAGAGCACTTTGGATGTATCAACCATTATGATAGGTACATTTAGATGATGTCATATGGGATCCCTACATATGGAATGTGTATCAGTGGCCTAGTTATCCCAAGGCAGATGACTTAGATATAGTTGAGGAGGTGACATGACAATATTTATATTAGGTAGAGGCCTACCCAATATATAGGGTACCTAGACAATTTGGACAAATAGAGCCTGTCGTGGTACCACTACTACTAGCCTACAATCCACAACATACAAGGGAGGATATAGGTACAACGGATAGAATACAAGTACTGCAGCCCCAGAGAGTACGAACCATGGGTAGAAACAGATGGAGATATAGACAAAGAGATGGGGTGGCTAATGATATACTAGAGATTATTGTAATGGAGAGCTTAGATGAGGGATCCGACGGAGGACCCGCTGACCCAAACCCATAAGTGGGAGATATATGCGCAGCTGGTCCTAGCACTAGAGGGAATGAGGTGAGACATCTAGCACCATGGCTAAGAGATAATAATATGCAGTGGATAGGAGGTGGTTACTTGATGCCACTAGGGATGGCAATGGCCTTACAGTTGCGAGAAAGACCTAGGACCCATTATAGAGGAGACATGATTTTGGTGCACCGATATAGATGGGCACAATATGTTCGATGGAGATCTCGTCAATATGACAAGGCTAAGGTAGTATTAGGTGGCTGTGGAGATTATGATAATTTCATTGAGAGATTCATGAAGCCAAGTATGTGTGATTATGATGATTTTATGTATGTGATAGAAATGATACCTTTTATTGCTATATCTCGAGATTGGTATGAATTAGTGAATTTTTGGTTTTGTAGAGAATACGATAGAGGAATGACACTCCTTGATAGAGAGTACACACCACAAAATCCTAGATATAATAATGTATATTCATGATACCTCAGTCATGGTGGACCCCACATAGTTGTCAGTTAGTGAGTCAATCATGTGGGAGCTATTGTCTTGTGGGTTTCTCAATCCACGGAGACATTCAAATTCAAATATGTGAAATAAGTAGAAAGCCGCAGGAAGCCATGAATCATCTAAAGTTTTTGGATTGCATGTAGGATCCATACCTAATTTTAAATCATCAACCAACTACTTCATCAATCATAATTTAATGAAGCATGGGTGTCATCTTCCTCAACCGGTAAATATGATGGTATGTGATTGGAGCCATGCCATGTACCCATACCTATCTACATACATCTATGGTGATTAGTCCTTGGTGGTTTAATCTCTCTCCTATTAGTGACTCTCTCTCCTCCTCTCTTCTTCTTCTCATTTTCTATAAGTATGAAACTCATGTTTTATCAAAGGAGATCACTCTTTTGTTTTAATGGCTCCATGTAAAAATGGTGACCTACTTCACACAAGTTCCAAACTTCAAATTTGGATTATGTAATGTATTTTGCACCTTCATCATAGTGGTGATAGATTTCTCATTGTTTAAGCAATAAATATTGTGTTTGTGGCTATTCTCTACCTTATACTCATTTTTATTACATTATTGCCTATATTTTTCCTTCTTTGGTGTGTTGTGTGTCTCACATTTATAGGTTTCTTCATTTTTGTGTGTTGTTAATGTTTGCAAGGGGTTATTTTATAATGTTTTGGGTCTTTAGCACATATGTCTTCCCTCTCTTCCTGCATTTTCTCCCCTTTCTTCCCCTCATGGAGAGTGATAAACTTTCTCATCTGGTGTTATCACTGCCCCATTTAGCTTAGGTTTTTTTTTTGAATCTCTCTCTCCCTGGTTCTTTGGATGTGTTATAGTATGTTATCTTAAAGGTAGTGTTAGCATTAGGTTACATAGGTAGAGGAAGATATCCTTCTCCATAATTTTGTATCAAGCCACAAGGTACCACACTTAGAGAAAATCCCATAGTGGCCTAGAATTCTGAATCTTCCATGACCTATAAAAGGGTGCAATCTTAAGCTTCAACAGTTTTGGCACTCCTGGTGGGAAAAAGGTTGAAGTGCTTTACAACTTCATATCATTAATTTAATGTGTTCTTGGTGACATCTATCCTTTGGAGGAATTTCTCAACATTTATGGAAAATATCTAGTTCAATAAACCCATTCTTGAAGTCTATAGACCATTCCCTTCTCCTTTCCACTATTTTTTATGTTTCTATTTCTCTCATGGATCTCCAAAGAGCTATTCTATTCTATCATTCCAGTTCGATCCCCCTTAATTTGTAACAGTGGGAGGAAATCCCAAAACAACCCTAAAAACCGTACCTCTTTTCCATGGAAATGGAGATCAATCTCATATTGATCACATTCAAAACATAGCCAACCATTGTATCATTCACAATATCAGAGAGGAAAAAATTTTCCCAAGACTTCTTTTTTCATCATTCAAAGGTAAAACAAGAGATTTTTTTAACATTTTGGCTCTTTAATCCATTTCCACATGGGATTTGTTTGGAGAACAAATACACAACTGATTCAAGGAGAATGTAGATGTCATTTATCTCATGGAACACCTCAACAAAATACGAAAAGATTCAATGGAATTTCTCTCATATTTAAACATCAGATTTTTAGGGCATGGCTCATAATTCCTCAAAAATTCAGAGCCTCACAAGGTATGGCATTCTTGTATTATTTAAGGTCCTTAGATGTTGACTTTTTTATATTGATGCAAGCCCTATGAGGTAGTACTCTACCTAAGGATTTTCCAATTGCATTATAACCTCATAAAATACTCATTCTGGATGGTTAAAGGAAACCCATCCCTATTGCTTCCATTCTTCCCTCACCATCTCAAATTCCCGATACCACTTGTGCAAATCAAGAAAAATCCATCGTCTAATTTTAAAAATAGGATGATTCTTTACCTCATATTTTCCCTTTTGGTGCTCTACAAGTTTATCATGCCCAAAATACCCCTTGTGATCTATAAAATTTCTCCCCATCTTTACCTAACGCATTACCTGACTCTTTAAAACCTTGTCACAATGTTTTCAGAAGCCATGGTGTTCCAAAGTTTTCCCCAATGCTCTACCTAACTCACATTGAGCCAATTTATCATATTAGGTTGGTAGCTCATGATGTTTTCTACTTCCATGGAGAGTAGAAACCACAAAGATTAGAATTTTTTTGGAGGATCATTTGGCTTCTCGAAATGATCAAATCAAAAGTATGGAGCCCAAGCCATCTCTACTTACTATCAAATCTTAGGAGTAACCCCCCCCCCCCCCAATGTTGCATCTCCAATCAATTCCACCAAGGATAAAAATCACATATGTGTTAATGATTGGTGTTAATCTGACTGGGAAGATAAGAAGTATGAAAATATGCAACGGGGGGAAGCTAGTGAAAAAATAGAACATGTGACTTTGAAGGTAGAAATTCATAATGGACCGTAGGTTGAGGAGAAAGGTTTTTTAACACTTGTGAAATATGTGAGTATTAGGAAGAATATTTTCCAAGTGAGCAAGGTGAAACAACTATTTTCATTGATCTACATTACTCTACATGTCTTGAACTTGATTCAAATTTGGTGACAAATCAAGTTGGGGCAAAGGATGAAGATGAAGGAAACCCACGCCCTAAAGTGGAAATAAGGATGTTCGTACAAGATCAAGTGAGACCAAGTCCTAGATCATCTCGTGAATATATAAAATGAAGAGGAAATTGTCTCCACTATATCCAATCTTAGAGCTAAATATAAATAAAATGGAAAAAAACCATGAAAATTAGCTAAACAGTTCAAAAAAATTATTTTCCAATAAGATACTTGGCTGGTTTGGAGTCAAATTCTGAATTTCCACCAGTCATACTCACTTCATAGCATGAGAGGATCATCATGGCATCAAATTTCAATTGCAACACCTCCAAAAACCAAATGCAAATCAACCTGAGGAGGTATTCATTATATTTTCAGTTGATACTTTGAGCAAAAAGAAAGTGTGTGCTATGATTTCATTTCCATTATATGCATTAGTTACTGAACTAATCACGTGGCTTCATTGCATAAGAAAGGGAATTTATTTCTCCTAATATGTATCATGTTTTTTTTAGCTTCCTTTACTTTTGGTTAGAGTAGGGGTAGATTAGGATTGTTTATTGAAAAATAAGTGCATTGTGCACACTCTACATTTTTCCACTTGGAACATATACTATTTTCATACTATTTACATAGTTTTATGGGCACTTGTTTATATTACACAAGTAATTTCAGTTTCAAATAAGGTTCTATGGTGGAAATAAGATATTTGGAGTAGTCTTTAATGTGTATTCTTACAATTCTACAAGATCAACTTCATTCAATGTTAAGTCCATGCATATCTAATAAATAGGTTGTAAAGGATGAGATCAGTTTTCTTCAAGGTTGTTATCGCCAAATCACTACACCCCCCAAATGGCCTAAAGGTGAACATGAAATTCGGTGTGATTGGGTAACATGGGATCACCTCTCAAGCTATGGGACTTGGGTGTGAGGTGAACCTATGGAGAAGGTTGGATTCCTCTTCCTAAACTAATCACTATAATACTCCTAATGCAATAAAAAAATCTACCTAGACCTATACTACCATTTCAAGGGGATTAGGGAGAGAGGTTTGTGAAAAATAAAACCTAAAATAGAAGTGGTGGTGCAACAAGAAAGGGGTTTACTAGATGAAATTTTGGCTTGCCAATGAAGAGAGATGATCATGAGGAGGATGAAGAGACATCACATACTCAATTTACATATAATACTTCATTCCTTGATAAGCACAATGACCTCCAAAACCTGTAAAAGAAACATTGGTTGCATAGTTCACCTGCAAACATGAGAGAGACAAATAGAATTAGAAAAATGATGTAATGACGTATAATTGATCACAAAACATAATTTCCATTACTCCAACAACTTGCACAGTGCATCATTACAGCAGGGAGAGGCATAGGCTTCCATTACAATTTTATAAGAAAGGATTGAGAGCTTACAAATTCACAATAGCTCAGCTTGTGAATAGAGGGGAATCTTGGAAAAATGTCTAACTTCTGAAATAGCCACCCCTTTACAATTCATAAAATTTCTTGAGTTGTGAGAGAAAGAAGGAGAAACCCTAGAATCTAGGCCAGAATATAGTGGATCATTAATCAATGTTATTGGTCATGCTTGCTTTATTAATTACAGCTCTACCTTTTAGGCAACATTCACAGAATGAGTTAAACCTGAAATTGTGGAGTGCAAAACTTCCTAAAATCCATCTTATGATGATTCCATTATGTAGCTCTCATTCTCCTGATTCCATCAACTATGAGTTTATGGAAAAAAAACTATTGGGGAGGAAGTTATGACTTCCTGAGTAAAAGTTGTTTCTTAGGAATCCTAGATATTGGGCTCAATTAGAGCTCATAAATTCACAAATTTGAATTTATCCAAAAAATAATAATATTTTTAAAAAATTCCTCCATTTATATTAAAAATACATTTAATATTTTTAAATGATTTCAAATATGTCTTTGCTGGAGCTATCCTGAGTGCAATATTGTGTTTTGGGTTGTTTAGATGAACAACTTCTAAAATAGCTCATTTGAGCTCCTCCTATTTCCATGTTACATACATTGAGCAAGTTTCCATTTTCCACTACCATTGAATTCCTTGGTCTACGTGTTGACATCCTCGAGCATGAAAATAGCTCATCTTACAATGAATTAAGTGCATCCATATCTTTGTTTTAATTATTTAAACCCCTCGGTCTGGTGGCTTGGTTGGCTACTTTGAACTCTTGACATGTCACCGAGTCACAAGAAATGTCCACCAACAAAAGGGTAGTCCCCACCACACCACCTCTTAATCTTATCCACCATGATGTTTAACTAAGTTGTCGACTACCCTGGAAATTCCCATCACAAACTTTCACTAGTGATCTATAAAAATTTGCCCCATCTTTACCAACGCATACATGACTCTTTAAAACCTTGTCACAATGTTTTCAGAAGCCATGGTGTTCCAAAGTTTTCCCCAATGCTCTACCTAACTCACATTGAGCCAATTTATCATATTAGGTTGGTAGCTCATGATGTTTTCTACTTCCATGGAGAGTAGAAACCACAAAGATTAGAATTTTTTTGGAGGATCATTTGGCTTCTCGAAATGATCAAATCAAAAGTATGGAGCCCAAGCCATCTCTACTTACTATCAAATCTTAGGAGTAACCCCCCCCCCCCCAATGTTGCATCTCCAATCAATTCCACCAAGGATAAAAATCACATATGTGTTAATGATTGGTGTTAATCTGACTGGGAAGATAAGAAGTATGAAAATATGCAACGGGGGGAAGCTAGTGAAAAAATAGAACATGTGACTTTGAAGGTAGAAATTCATAATGGACCGTAGGTTGAGGAGAAAGGTTTTTTAACACTTGTGAAATATGTGAGTATTAGGAAGAATATTTTCCAAGTGAGCAAGGTGAAACAACTATTTTCATTGATCTACATTACTCTACATGTCTTGAACTTGATTCAAATTTGGTGACAAATCAAGTTGGGGCAAAGGATGAAGATGAAGGAAACCCACGCCCTAAAGTGGAAATAAGGATGTTCGTACAAGATCAAGTGAGACCAAGTCTAGATCATCTCATGAATATATAAAATGAAGAGGAAATTGTCTCCACTATATCCAATCTTAGAGCTAAATATAAATAAAATGGAAAAACCATGAAAATTAGCTAAACAGTTCAAAAAATTTATTTTCCAATAAGATACTTGGCTGGTTTGGAGTCAAATTCTGAATTTCCACCAGTCATACTCACTTCATAGCATGAGAGGATCATCATGGCATCAAATTTCAATTGCAACACCTCCAAAAACCAAATGCAAATCAACCTGAGGAGGTATTCATTATATTTTCAGTTGATACTTTGAGCAAAAAGAAAGTGTGTGCTATGATTTCATTTCCATTATATGCTTTAGTTACTGAACTAATCACGTGGCTTCATTGCATAAGAAAGGGAATTTATTTCTCCTAATATGTATCATGTTTTTTTTAGCTTCCTTTACTTTTGGTTAGAGTAGGGGTAGATTAGGATTGTTTATTGAAAAATAAGTGCATTGTGCACACTCTACATTTTTCCACTTGGAACATATACTATTTTCATACTATTTACATAGTTTTATGGGCACTTGTTTATATTACACAAGTAATTTCAGTTTCAAATAAGGTTCTATGGTGGAAATAAGATATTTGGAGTAGTCTTTAATGTGTATTCTTACAATTCTACAAGATCAACTTCATTCAATGTTAAGTCCATGCATATCTAATAAATAGGTTGTAAAGGATGAGATCAGTTTTTCTTCAAGGTTGTTATCTCCAAATCACTGCACCCCTCGAATGGCCTAAAGGTGAACATGAAATTCGATGTGATTTGGTAGCATGGGATCACCTCTCAAGCTATGGGACTTGGGTGTGAGGTGAACCTATGGAGAAGGTTGGATTCCTCTTCCTAAACTAATCACTATAATACTCCTAATGCAATAAAAAAATCTACCTAGACCTATACTACCATTTCAAGGGGATTAGGGAGAGAGGTTTGTGAAAAATAAAACCTAAAATAGAAGTGGTGGTGCAACAAGAAAGGGGTTTACTAGATGAAATTTTGGCTTGCCAATGAAGAGAGATGATCATGAGGAGGATGAAGAGACATCACATACTCAATTTACATATAATACTTCATTCCTTGATAAGCACAATGACCTCCAAAACCTGTAAAAGAAACATTGGTTGCATAGTTCACCTGCAAACATGAGAGAGACAAATAGAATTAGAAAAATGATGTAATGACGTATAATTGATCACAAAACATAATTTCCATTACTCCAACAACTTGCACAGTGCATCATTACAGCAGGGAGAGGCATAGGCTTCCATTACAATTTTATAAGAAAGGATTGAGAGCTTACAAATTCACAATAGCTCAGCTTGTGAATAGAGGGGAATCTTGGAAAAATGTCTAACTTCTGAAATAGCCACCCCTTTGCAATTCATAAAATTTCTTGAGTTGTGAGAGAAAGAAGGAGAAACCCTAGAATCTAGGCCAGAATATAGTGGATCATTAATCAATGTTATTGGTCATGCTTGCTTTATTAATTACGGCTCTACCTTTTAGGCACCATTCACAGAATGAGTTAAACCTGAAATTGTGGAGTGCAAAACTTCCTAAAATCCATCTTATGATGATTCCATTATGTAGCTCTCATTCTCCTGATTCCATCAACTATAAGTTTATGGAAAAAAAACTATTGGGGAGGAAGTTATGACTTCCTGAGTAAAAGTTGTTTCTTAGGAATCCTAGATATTGGGCTCAATTAGAGCTCATAAATTCACAAATTTGAATTTATCCAAAAAATAATAATATTTTTTAAAAATTCCTCCATTTATATTAAAAATACATTTAATATTTTTAAATGATTTCAAATATGTCTTTGTTGGAGCTATCCTGAGTGCAATATTGTGTTTTGGGTTGTTTAGATGAACAACTTCTAAAATAGCTCATTTGAGCTCCTCCTATTTCCATGTTACATACATTGAGCAAGTTTCCATTTTCCACTACCATTGAATTCCTTGGTCTACGTGTTGACATCCTCGAGCATGAAAATAGCTCATCTTACAATGAATTAAGTGCATCCATATCTTTGTTTTAATTATTTAAACCCCTCGGTCTGGTGGCTTGGTTGGCTACTTTGAACTCTTGACATGTCACCGAGTCAAATAGAAATGTTCCACCACATCCCAACCAAACCAACTCGGGATCTTTATCCACCATGATTTTTAACTAAGTGGTCGACTACCTGGAAATTCACCACTCACAAACTTTTCACTAGTATCTGACATGGTAAATACACCAAGTAACTCGGTCCTGAAACCCATGTGTGACATGACATCCACGCGACTTACAATCTGACCTATCTACCTAGAGTTATGGGCAACATGCCATGTTGTGTTAACTAAGAAACTCAGTTGTATTTACATTTTCATTGGGTTTACCACTTTGATTTGGTCCACCAACATGCCAACATTTCCACTAAACTCCTCGAGAGAACTTCATACATACCACCTCAGACTTTCCCCGAAACTCCTTGTTGGATGAATCAGTGGGAACCTTAACACCGACCGAGCTATGTGGCATATACACTAAATCTCTCAGAGAGCTCACATGTCTAAAATCCAGACGTGTTTTAACCATGACATGAGTTTAGAAATCACATTCATCCAAGTGCCAAAGTGGTCAAAACCCAAAACAAGTTAACTCCGAAACCGAATTCTGAATTTTGGACTTTGGGGTTTGGAAGTCGAGATTTGAATTTCATCAACTTGGCCTATCTTCCTCTGAAAATCAAAATCTCGAATCCCTGAAATGGCTTGACAGGTTAACCTCTAAAACCCCCTCATGAAGTTTGAAATGCATGTGATCCCTCAAGTCCCTGAGCAACATGGGTCTCTCAAAGTGAGCAACTTGACCGATCTACGAATAACTCAACCACGAGCTCGACTTGAGCCATTGCCTCTTGAGCCCACCGCTTAGTTCAACACCTCAAAAATTTCATTCTCTCTATACTTCCCATGTATGTTCTGTCGAGCCACCATTCATTGAGCTCTAAACTCTATGCTTCGGAGAATATTACACTGTTATGAACCTTGTCTTTCGATTTCAACATATTCTATGATGAATCGAACATTAAACCCGAGTTGATGAAGATTTCACTTGAGGGGTGAACTAAAATGCAACTCTACTATGGAATGGACCTATATCAAGCCATCCTCATTCGATACAGTTCCAAGCTATGCATCTAAAACTTCAATACCATGAAACATTGCTTCCCACATTTCTTTGACAATGATCTCATGAGATCCCTTTGCGCTTTAATAATTGAGATAACACACTATTCTCCAATAGGCTCTACATTTTTTTTGTAAACCACTATGTTGCATTCACTTAGCATCGAGCTAAAAACCTTTACAAGTTCTATCGTTCACTGATATTGATTCCCACGATCTACCTCAACACTTATAGGTTAGCTCCAAACCATTCAACATTCTAGACTTTGGATTCACCTCATCGATTCTCACTAACATCATACTCTTCGTTTAGGACTTTCTGATCTCTGAGATCCGAAATCATTTCCCCATGTTAGTTGTGACTCAACCTTCGTTTAATATTTTGGTGATTGGTTCATTCAGAGAAAGCCATCCTCCACTTTGCGACATGGTCCCAAACTCATTATCTCCCATCTTGGTGCATAATTTTCTCATATTTTGACTCACCTCTCCAATCTATCAAAACACACTCCCTTCCAAACATGCCTTTGTGTTGATTCTCATAACTGGAAGCCTCCAATGTCTGGTTGATCTCCTCTAGGTAATTAAATCTAGGCTTGGCCTTCTCATGTTTTCTTCCACGTCGATTTGATTTTCCACAAGCCAAAAGAATCACCAGTATAAAATCCTCTATGATACATTTCCTCCTGAGATCTCTTCACTTTTTAAGGCATGGCTCATTGATCCATTCTTGCATAACTCAATCCATTCATTTGCATGAGATTGATTCTTATATATGCAACTTGCTGAAAAAAAATCGGTCTTCCCACCTATCTGGAATGACTAGATCCACACTATGATTTTTTCCCATGACAAGTTGAATATAATTTTTATCCCTCTTTCATCTACCAAGCTAACATGCCTTCATGCCATATTCTAACTCAATGCCACACCTTTTATTCTCACCTCAGTGAATTGTTAGGTCATGAACTTAACAACCTTGAACTCACACTATATGTTCATCTCTAGGCTCAAACCTTTAACTCCCTTACTAAGCTACAAATCCTTGACTATGCCAAGGCATTATATCAATGCACTCACCCAAGCTATTTAAACAACTTGTCCATCCCAATGTCAAGCTGTATTTCTCAACCATCTCATCTACCAGCTCACCAAGCTATAGAACAAGTTGTTTAGCTCAGTGGCCCACTTATCACCTTTAAACTGACCTTTGTTATAATTTTTACTTCCCTAGCCATCCTCTTGAAACTAGAGGCTACCAGGAATACAGTAAGACCCCATCAAACATGATAAATAAATTCTAGTCATTTTTCACTCATACGGATTGAAAGTGAACCCACTGGGCCAATTTCATTTTTCTGTGCAACCATGAACCTCCAAGATCCAAAACAATCCCAAAACTTCCCGGAATACCATAAATGTGTCCCAAACAAATTTTTTTACATGTAATCTCAAAGTTTCTCTATGGATCCCCCCTCCAATCCTAGGTTCCTTTTACCTACATTATCCAATTTTTCCCTAAGGGTAAAATTTGATAACATTTTGGTGACCTCTCGGGGATGCTTTCTTACTAGGCATGATTCTAATAGCCTGTAACATCCATTAGAAATGGAGGCATTATTAATCCTAAAACTGATCCCAAAATAGAAGTAGACCACTTTGACCTTGTCCCCAGAAGCATGAAGCACATTGGAATCCATGACTTCCTGGAATGTAAGGCACACTGCATAAATTTAAGAAAACATTTGACAAGTTTAGGATATCATGAAACTCTATTAAATCTATATTTCCCTTCTTATTCTGAAAAACTCCACTTCTGAAACATTGTGCAAGAGCAACAATAAAACACAACACAAACACAACAATTGAAAATCATACATGCTTCAAATGAAACACGTAGAGTGTATCAAGAACTTATTCTGCTAAAAGAAAACCCATTCCTACTCTATGCTAACTAGAGGCATAGGTGAGATAAATGAACCCTAAAATTGGTTGTGCAAAATAGCTTCCCTTCCTCACAATGGGAAGCCATGCAGATTCTTTAGCAATGGACATGGCTGAGACCGAGAGTGAAAAGATGAAACAAACCCAAATCTCTACTTCATTCGCTAAGGCATCAACTGAAAAGATAAATTATGCCTCTTTTAGTTTCTCTACATTTTTTTGTAAAGGCATTGCAACTGATCCTTGGGGCTTTGAAACTCGTCCTCACATTATTAAGTGAATGTGACTGGCTACGAATTTTTGTTTAGCTCTAAAGATGCCAAATACCTTATGGGACATGGTCTAACCCTCTGAATATCCATTTCACTCTAAGATTCAACTTTGATAAGGAAGTGTCCCTAAAGACATCCCTATATGAAAAGTGTTGAAGTGACGTCCTTTCCCTCTTGTTTCCCATTTACAAGCAATTGATCTTCTACCTAGATGGATGGTATTGAAGTGATATTTCCTTCATTTCCCTTTTCCTTCTTGACAAAAATTAGTTTCTCTACAACCCTCGGCTCATCTAGATTACTTGCAGCCTCAAATGAAGTCACTTGAAAATCACTACAAGTGTTTGAAGGATACTGCTCATATAGGAGTTCCTCTTCCTTTGGAAAAAAAAATTGTTCTGCATTCTTAACCTTCTCATCCCACATGAAACCTAAAAATTTAAATTCATTCACTTGTTGCTTTTAAGGATTATTAGAAGTAACGAGATCTTCAAAAACATTGTCCTCCAAAACTAGTTCATTAACCAAAACAGGTCCCACAATTGAGAGAAAGAAACTCCCAATGATGCCATCTTCACATAAGGATTCTAAATCTGGCTCAATTTATCCCATATACTCATTTTCTTCTTTATTCAATAAGAGATATGGAAGATTCAATTCCTCTAATTTAGATTCTAAAATATTTCCTATAGTGATGGGTTGTTCCTGAGATCTTTCTTCCATAGCAATAAGCACAAAGGTGTTGAACTCCAAATCTGATAAACAACTTATTTCTTCATTCTTTGACTGTGTGAAGGATTCAACATCCCTTATGGTGTTCTCTAAATTAGTATTTTATCCACCATAACCTTCTTCATCCTCAAATACAAAATTTGCAAGATCAAATTCATCTAAGAAAATAGAGTTTTGAAAAGATGAAGAAGAGGGAGGACTAGAAACATCTTCTACGGCCTTATCTGCATCCAAGACCTCTAAATCTACCTCAAGATCTTCCAAAAAATGAACCTATGTTCGGCTAATTTCAACATCCAATGAAGCTCTTGGAAAATAGCTGCAATGTTCCATAAATGTTGCAATTTCTTGACATGCAAGACAGTTAGAATCACTACACCCACTTGAAGCATTTTGAACATTTGAGAGTTTTTCTTCATTTGTTTGCACATTCTCTTCCTCTTGTTTTGGACTTGAAATTGACACCTATTCTACTAAAATGGACCTTACAATATGTTGTGAATCAACTTCCTCTGATGATATGGAACCAATATGGATGATGTATTCTGAACAGGTAGACTTTTGGTCATCACTTACTTGTGTTTTCTCTTGTGTACATTAAGTCTTTTCTGCCTACTTTTGTGATTCAACCTTGGATAGAGGATGAGTTAGGAGGGGAACCTACTTGATATTGAGTCCCACAGCCCACTCCTTCATACTTTTTACAATCTTTTCTTTGCTAGTCACCTCAGCCATGTCCTCCTCTTCTTCACGATAATCATATTCTTGGTTTTCCCAAAATGGATATGGGATTATCAGAGGAGACGTGGGTTAGGGCTGAACTATTTCATTCATTGTTTGAAGTGTTGGAAGAGATGAAACTTTTTGTATTGGTGGGATTTGTAGAAAAGAAGGAATTTTAGAAGAAAGAGGAGAAGAAGATTCATGATGGGATGGATAGATAGGAGATGAAGGAATAGAATTCTCAACATGGGCAGTTAGTGAAGAGCTTGGAATTTGAGGTTTATACTAAAATGACATTGGGTAGGAATTTGAAAGAAGACCCTGAGGTGGTGGTGTAGGAATTACCCATTGACAAGGCTTCCTTGCATCAAACTCATATGCCTCTATCCCTTTGATCCAACCTTCAAGTTGAGGTAGTAATTTAGTCATGAAACCAATATTTTCTTGCATGTTGTAAAAACTTGACATAGGTCCAACCTATGGACAAGCTACCTTGAAGCCAATCTTGAATGCCTTCATTTTTTATGTGGCTCTAGATTGTTTAATTCCTACCTCTAGTTTCTACATCTTAAGTTGTAACCTTACATCTTCATTTGTAGGATAACCTCCATCATCTGTATGTTCCTACACTTGAAAAGATGCATAGTTAAGTGAACAATCAAACTAACCATGGCTCTACTCATAGAGATATGCATGTTGTTGATTTTCATCATAAAATGGAGTTGGAGGTGGGTTAAAACAGCCTGAAGATGGAAAGTATTGTTATTGTTGCAAGAGGGAACTCAACTTTGGAAATGAAACCATGATTACATATCTTCATGAAGGGAAGAAAAATGGAAAAATGTGGAAGAAAACTACATGGAAAAGGGTAAAAACAAAATTTTGCAACTCAAAGAGTGGGTTAATTAGACCAATAGAATCACCATTTGCTCTTGGGTATACCACCTAAGGCTGAAAGTTCACTAAGAGCGTAAAAAATTAATGAAATTAAGTGAAAAAAATACACACACCTATGAAAAATATGACTCTTGTGTCCCACCGAGCATGCCAAAAACTCTTGTTGCTAAATCACTGTACCCCCTAAATGGCCTAAAGGTGAACATGACATTTGGTGTGATTGGGTAACATGGGATCACCTCTCAAGCTATGGGACTTGGGCTTGAGGTGAACCTCTGGAGAAGGATGGATTCCTCTTCCTAAACTAAGCACTATACTACTCCTAATGCAATAAAAATAGCTACGTAGATCTATACTACCATTTCAAGGGGATTAGGGAGAGAGATTTGTGAGAAATAAAACTTAAACTAGAAGTGGTGATGCACTAAGAAAGGGGTTTGCTAGATGAAATTCTAGCTTATCAATGAAGCGAGATGATCATGAGGAGGAAAATATATATCACATACTCAATTTACATACAGTACTTCATTCCTTAATAAGCAGAATGGCCTCCAAAACCTGTAAAAGAAACATTGGTTACACAGTTCACCTACAAACATGAGAGAGGAAAATAGAAGTAGAACAATGATGTAAGGATGTATAATTGATCATAAAACATAATTTCCATTACTCCAAGTACTTACACAATGCATCATTACAGTAGGGAGAGGCATAAGATGCCATAACAATTTTAGAAGAAAGGCTTAAGAGCTTGCAAATTCCCAACTCATCTTTTGAAGAGAGGGGAAGCTTGAAAATTTTCTAAATTCTAAAATAAACGCCCCTTTACAATTTATAACATTTATTGAGTTGTGAGATAAATAAGGAGAAACCCTAGAATCAAGGCCAAAATGTAGTGGATAATTAATCACTATTGTTGGCCATGTTTACTTTATTAATTGCAACTCTACCTTTTAGGCACCATTCACAGAATGATTTAAACTTGCAATCATGGAATGCAAAACTTCCAAAAATCCATCTTATGATGATTTCATTGTGTATCTCTTGTTCTTGCAATTTCATTGACTATAATTTTGTGGAAAACAGAAAATTGGGAGGAATCTATGACTTCCTGAGTAAAAGTTGTTTGTTAGGCATCCTGGATATTGGGCTCAATCAGAGCTCATAAATTCACAAATTTGAATTTATCCAAAAAATATATATATATTAATAATTTTCCTCCATTTATATTAAAAATACATTTAATATTTTTAAATGATTTCAAATATGTCTTTGTTGGAGCTATCTTGAGTGCAATATTGTGTTTCAGATTGTTTAGATGAGCAACTTCTAAAATAGCTCATTCAAGCTCCTCCTATTTTCATGTTACATGCATTGGGTGGGTTTCCATTTTCCACTACCATCGAGTTCCTTGGTCTACATGTTGACATACTTGAACATGAAAATATCTCATCTTGAATTGAATTAAGTACCTCCACATCTTCATTTTAATTATTTAAACATCCCTGGTCTAGTGGCTTAGTTGACTACTTCAAAATCTCAACACGTCACTGAGTGAAAAGGAAACGTCCCACCACATCCCAACTACACCAACTTGAAATATTTATCCACCATGTTTTTACACTAAGTGGTCGAATACCTGGCAATTCACCACTCGCATATTTTTTTCCAGTATCTGACCTGGTAAACACACCGAGTAACACAGTCCCAAAGCCCATGCATGACGTGCCATGTTGTGTTGACAAAGAAACTTAGTTGTATTTGTATTTTCATTGGGCTTACCAATTTACTTTGGTCCACCAACATTCCAACATTTCTGCTGAGCTCCTTGAGAGCACTTCATACATACTACCTCAGAATTTCCCCGAAAATCCTTGTTGGATGACTTGACAGGCACCTTAACATGACAAAGATACATGGCATATACATCGCATCTCACAGTGAGCTCACATGTTCGTAATCCTAACGTGTTTTACCCTTACATGAGTTATGAAATCACGTTCATCTAAGTGCTGAAACAGTTAAAACCTGAAACAAGTTAACTCCGAAACCCAAACTCCAAATTTTGGACTTCAGGGTTTAGAAGTTGAGCTTCAAATTTCATCAACTCGGCCTATCTTCCTCTAAAAATATGAAGCTCAAATCCTTTAAATGGCTTGACAAGTCAGCCTCTGAAACCCCCTCATGAAGTCTGAAACGTGTACAATCCATCGTGTCTCTAAGCAACACGGGTATCTTTGTAGACACTAAAATTAGGTCACACTCCCCTTGGTCCCCCGTCATATAAACAACTTTAACACATCCACCTAGCCATGGCCCCCTTCACCCCAATATAATATTAATTTAATTAAATTAATTCATTATCCTCACCATATTTATTATTTAAATATCCTAATTGGGATAATGCCCACATATCCACCTCATCAAGCCACCTCACCCTAAGACCTATTCTTAGTAAGTTGCCATAGCTAACTAAGACCTACCCAAACCCTAAAAATCAATGCCTATATTCACTCTAACCACATTCCCACCTGTTAGAAGGAAACTTCCATGCTAATCTGTGGAGGAAATGAAACGAGATCCCATAAAATCAAGGGGATCTTCCTAGTTTAGTAAACCTAGGAAATCCCACCCTAACCGATGCCGGTTACCCTTAACCGCAATCGGTTAAGTTGAAACCATCATCGGTTACCATTTAATCCCAAAACAACCTTATTTTGAGGTTGGCACATTTCTGAGAGATAATTACATCTTTTGAGAACAAGTGACGAAACCAGAGTTACATGCAAGTAGAACCAGCGTTAGTATACACATCAGAGCATCCATAGCCGGTACCTGAAGCAATCACACAGCCATTTACCTTCATGGGAGCATCCAGAGAAGTGTCAGCACTACATCAATTTCATTTCATTTGATCACCCACCATTACTAACCAAGCATCAAGCTCGTAAAAATAGTAAGTTTTGTTAACCAGCACTTATCCATTTATCATTTGGTAGATCCTTTCACATTTGTTACTAGTTTCTACTCTCATTTCCATTCCCCCCATCATTTACCTCCATGCAAACTTGACCATCTTTTTATGCACACCCTTACATTTCCCATACCTGGACCTTAATCATTCCTATGCATACCTCAAATCCATACGAATCTTGCCATTTCCCTTCCATCTTCATCCAACCTTAGATCTATCACCCAGCCAAGTTTTTATTGAGTTTTCCTATACCCCGACCATACCGAGGCCAGTTATCCACAACTGTCACCGGTTAGCCTAAACTGATACCGGTCATACCAGACTGACGTCGGTCTTTGTGTCTTTTACCAGAAACTAAGAACAGAGCTCCTAAACTTCCACCAAATACCCAAAACCACCCAAAACCTTACCCTGACCAATACCAATACCTTGACAGTGACCTTGACCTTCAGATTCAATCATAGCCTAGCCTGTTGTGAATGAATTTTCCTATTATAGATGAATGAGACACCTAAATCATTTAACTATAGTAGGATTTCCTTTATTTCTCGCATTAATTTACTTTAAACAGTGGATTGACAGTTGTCTAGGAATTATCACACTTCCCGAATCTAGCATGTGTTAGGTAGTCCACTGCATATATTGTTTAAATTTTATTTGGTGGTATTTTTTTGCATTTCAGGTAATTCCTCCAAGAAAAAAGGAAGCTCTCATGATCAGCTGTGGATTCAGAAGTCATACGTGTGCAACAACCCAAAACCTGCATTTTAATAGGTATTCCTCCTAGCCCATTACCTTTATTTGTTTTTTCAACATTTGAAGAAATGCTCTAGAATCAGGTGAAACAATCTCGAAGTGAGAAACTCAACCGATCTACGAATACCTCAACCATGAGCTCAAATTGATCCATCGCCTCTTGAGCCCACCACTTAGTTAAACAGCTCAGTAATTTCATTCTCTCTACAAACTTTACCAACATACCTCGTGAACTGGTCCTAAGTGAATTAATCCTCCTATACTTCCCATGCATGTTCTTTTAAGCCACCTTTCATCAAGCTTCAAACTCTATGCTTTGGAGAATATTACACTATTACAAGCTTTGTCTACCAATTTCAACATCTTCCATGATGAATCAAACATTGACTCCAAGTTGATGAAGAGTTCACTTGAGGGGCGAGTTGTAATGTAACTCTACTATGGAATGGACCTGTGTCGAGACATCCTCATTCACTATGGTTCTGAGCTATCCATCTGAAACTTCAATGCCATGAGCCACCGCTTACCATATTTTTATGGCAATGATCTCACGAGCTCCCTTTGGGCTTTACAAACTGAGATAACGCACTATTCTCCAATAGGCTTTGCATTTTTTTTGTAAACCAATGTGTTTTGTTCACTTAACATCGAGATCAAAACCTTTTTGAGTTCTTTTGTTCTTTGATATTGATTCTCGTGATCTGCCTCAACACCTAGAGGGTAGCTCCAAACCATTCAACATTCTGGACTGCAGATTCACCTCGTCGATTCTCACAAACATTAAACTTTTCATTTAGGACTTTGTAATTGCTGAGCTCCAAAATCATTTCCCCGTGTTAGCTATGACTCAACATTTATTCAACATTTTAGTGATTGGTTCATTCAGATAAACCATCCTCCACCCTACGATATGATCCCGAACTCATTGTCTCCCAGCTTGGTGCGTAATTTTCTCATATTTCAACTCACCTCTCTAATCTATCAAAACACATTCCCTTCCAAACACACCTCTATGTTACTTCTCATAACTTGAAGCCTCTAATGCCGGGTTGATCTCCTCTAGGTCATTCAATCTTGGCTTGGCCTTCTCATGCTTTCTTCCACGTTGTTCTGATTTTCCACAAGCCATAAGACTCACCAATACAAAATCCTCTGTGATACATTTCCTCCCGAGATCTCTTCAATTTTCAATGCATGGCTCATCAATCCATTCTTGCATAACTCGATCCATTCATTTGCATGAGATATATTCTTATATATGCAACTCGTCAAAAAAAACTCGGTCTTCCCACCTATTTACAATGACGAGCTCCACATTATGAGTTGTTCCCATGACAAGATAAATACAATGTTGAGCCCTCTTTCATCTACGAAGATGATATACCTTCATGCTATAGTCTAACTCAACACCATGCCTTCTATTCTCACCTTGGTGATTTTTTTGATCATGAACTAAATGACCTCGAACTCACACTATATGTTCATCTCCAGATTCAAACCTTTAACTCCCTAGGTAATCTACAAATTCGTGACTCTGCCAAGGAATTCTATCAATGAGCTCACCCGAGTTATTTCAACAGCTCGTCCATCCCAATTTCAAGTTACATTTCTCAACCAGCTCGTCTACCAGCTCACTAAGTTGTTTAGCTCAATGTACCAGTTATCACCTTTAAACTAACCTTTTTTATAATTTTTAATTCCCTAGTCATCCTCTTCAAATGAGAGGGTAACGGGAATACAGTAAGACCCCATCAAACACAATAAATTAATTTTGGTCATTTTTCACTCATATGGATTGAAAGTGGCCCCTCCGGGCCAATTTCCTTTTTCTTTGCAACCATGAACCTCCAAGATCCAAAACAATCCCAAAACTTCCTGGAATACCATAAATGTGTCCCAAACACAAAATTTTACCTATAATCTAAAATTTTATCTATGAATCCCCCCTCTGGTCCTAGGTTCCTTTTACCTACATTGTCCAATTTTTCCCTAAGGGTAAAATTAGATAACAAAGGTTATTCTTGACTCCATGCCCAATGGATGCTTCAAGGATACTAGTATTCATCATCTAGAAGGAAGATGTCCCTTGGAGGTTGCCAAATTTTTGTACAAGATTACACCCCCATGCAATTTTGAACAACTTATCTAAGTTGGGACTTAGATACTTTTTCTCAGGAAAGATACGCAATGTAAGTTAGTATTCCACAAAATGCAATTACACAGTGTTTTGTGGGTTCTCTTAACCCATGGGAAAAATGAATTTAATTTCACGAATTAGTAGGATTTTTGATGGATTTAGAGCTTTGTGAATTTTGTTAGACCTTTGCGACATTGAGGAAGTCAATATTTTATGACATCGAATCAGTATCTCATGGTTTGAAGGCATGCTAGCATCATGGGGTCTACACTACTATGAAAAGTTATAAAATCGACAAAGGATGGGATCCGTAGAGAAAATATTAGAAAGAATCTTAACACTTTGCACCATGGAAAATTATAGTATTATGCAGACTTGGAAGGTATAGAATTCTACAGAGTTTATCAATTTTGTGATAATAAGGATATACTATTGGGAAAATTCGTAATGCAAAAGGAAAATAAATTGACACTAAGCAAAATGCAACAAGGAAATAAAGTTGGAAATTGAATAATTTGTAATTCGTGAGACATTAACTTAGTGTCCCATGGGTTTCTCAAATGTAGTGCCTCGCAAAACTTATAAGAGTTGTGGAATGACGAAACATATTCACAGATTAAGTGTCACACAAGAAGAAGGAAATACCTTCACAACATAGTGGGAACGTCAAATGGATAAGATCATAATTACTCAAATTTGTGCAACAAGAAATGGTCATGAAGGACATAGAAGAAGCCACAGAACATTTAAATGTCGCAAAATAGAGAGACTCCACAAATAATGAAGGTAAGAGTTTTTCGGGTGTGGGGGAGTTATTTTCTCATGAGTTTCTCAATCCACGGAGATTTTTAAATTCATTTTGGGTTGTGTGGGTTATTGTGTGGCTTCCGAAGTGACCGCTGAAAACCCCATCATGACACTAAAATAAAATGTTCTTAGACTCTTCTTCATCGATGCAGTGAAGGGGTATGCCATCAAAGGATCTAATGTAGAAGACTGTATTTATAATTATGTACTTTATAACTAGGACACACTTATGTCATCTCTCTAGGGAATTAAAATCTTCTGGATAAGTGTTCTCAAGGAGGTAAGTGATTATATCTACATACCATGGAGATGAAGTGACATCAAAATTATCTACATGGCAAATTATATCGTTAAGGAATTAAACATCTACAAGATCTCTTGAGTCTAATGGGTTTCATGCTAGCTAATCAATGGAGATTTTCCCCATGGCCAATTTTTGATTAACTTAAGTCAACTAAAACTCACTAAGGAGTGTGATCAAATGAGTGACTTTCTTAGAGAGGGTTGATTTATCATGTAGTGTCTCAGGCGCTTAGTGGAAAATATTATGGTGAGACATTATTTATTATCCTAAGCATAACATGTTTCATTGTCCAACATGACATGATTGATGAAATAAAAGGCTCAGCTTTTTTCGTCATCATCTTCCTAAATAAGCATGCAAACTAATAAAATTTCAGTTGCATGTAGGTAAATGATAAGTGGTATGTCAGTTCGAGGATCCATAAGAGTGTGAGGAGATAATATGAAATACTTGATAGATTTAAAGGCTTCCTAACATTATTGGGTCCATATAATGGATTTGTTTTCTTAAATAAACTTTTGATTAGGTTAACTACATAAGTGAGGTTTAGGATGAATCTTCGTATGGCTCGTAACTTCCCAATGAAATATTTGATCCCTAGCTCACTAGTTGGAGGAACCATCTCTAGGATAGCTCAAATATTAGTGGCATCAACATAAATTCCCCATTGGGATATGATATATCCTAATAGTTATGCACATTTTACTACAAACACATACTTTTCAGGGTTTAAGGTGATGTTGTACTCAATGAGACGCGTGAGAATGATTCTAAGAAAGCCTAAATGGTCCTCCCTCTTTCTAGATTTAGTGAGGATGTCATCAATGTAATACTTAAGCATCTTGTGAATGAGCTCATGGAATATGTGAGTCATTTCTCATTGGTAATTTTCCCCTTTGTTTTTAAGACCAAATGGCATGATAGTATGAAAGAATGTTCCTTAAGGCATGGTGAATGAAATTTTGTTTTAATTTTATTATACACACAAAAATTTGGTTCACTATCCCCCCATTTCGCATTCTCTTACCCCTTCATCATCATTGTGCACACTCACACCCATGTCCCTATTCAAAATCCCATTTTCCTCTTAAATCAAATTTATTTCTCATAGTTTCTATTTTCCTATCTTAATTTTATCTCATCATTTTGATCCCATCCCACCATTAATAATTTCCATTATCACATTATTTCATCTCCCCTTATGTACCCTAATTACACTTACCACCCATAATCATATTAGTCATACCTAACCATATTTATTACCTTAATTACATCCCAGAATATCCCATTTATCCTTTCTAAACTCACCACCTTCCCCCATTTAATATTTACAACCACCCTTTCCTTTATTAAATTCACTTACACCCCATCCAACCACTATTTCCCATCCATATGCAACTCAATATCTCTTCTAACTCACTAAATTAAATTATAACCCTAATTACCACCCAATTAGGCCTCATCTCTTGATTTTTACATCATCCACATAATAAAAATCAATAGTTGCCCACAATCAACAGTGACCCTATGTATACATCATCACCCCCTTCTAAAAGAGGATGAACCTCTTGAGATTTGACCTTTATCGAATTTTTGCAGGTTTCTTTCCTTTTTATGAGATGCCGCCAACCTCTTAAAGCCACTTTGGATCCTTTTGTATATCATCTTGGATGATTTGGAAATTCGAGATTGTTGGAAGACCTCCCTTTTTATCACTTCTTCATCAGCCATTTGCAGTTCCATTTGTCATTTTTGAGATATGCAATCACATTAACTAATTTTTTTAGTTTGTATAGATTATTCGATACCCATCAACCCTCACCAAGGCCTAAGTCAGCCTCATCCATTGTCTATTGTTTACAGTCACCATCAAATCAATCTACCTCAGTTGTTTTTCTGCATCCATCCCTTCTACTATCAGTCTCTCTATCCCCGCAACACCAAGATACTTCAATTTTTGTGTTCTTCCTGCCAGACACCCCAGGACCTCACTTTTTTTCCACACTCGCCATCAATTTTCTCTGGTCACTATTCACCTCCTCTACCTCAATTACATTTTCATCTATTTATCACATCTTCTTGTAGCCGATGCCCCAGTGCCTAAGCTAGGACATCTTAAGAATCCAAAATCTTGTTCTAGATCTGTTGTTTTCAACATTTTGATTTTGTTTGTTCTCATATCATCGTCCACTACCTCTAGTCACCATCGACCTCTATTTTTTTTGCATTATTTGTCTCAATTTATCATTTCATGTATTGTGTTATCTCCATTTTATTATATCTCTTAGAATTTATGTCCTGGTTATCTTCAATATGGTATTTATTCCTTATATTCAATCAATTTTCTAAGAAAGTGGTCTGACATGCTTCCTAGGAATTTCATCACTTCTCAAGACTGAATTTGGTTGGGCAAACCACCATCCAAATATACTAAGCTTGTCTTGTGTAGTTATCCTTTTTGTTGTGCATGTCATCAAGCTCATTGCGGAAATATTTTTGTGTGCCCACCTTTCATCACCATCACTATCAAACATTTGAGGTAGCCTTAAACCCTCCCATCTTTGGATTTTCATATTTTCTAGCATGTTATTTCATTAACTTGAAACGAGAGAAGAAAACTTGTTAATAATTATGGAACACCTGGTGGGACCTACCTATTTATTTGGTAAGTAACTTATTAATTTTCAATTCTTATTCTATATTTTAATCTCCTCTTTCCACTAACTCTGCAGGTCGGAGTTCTTCACTTATGTGCTTGGGAGTTTGTTTGCTTTCTCAACAATGCGTATGTGATTTGGAAAAAGGAAAAGCATATCCAGTTATTGCTCTTTTGATTTTTATTTTTCTATTTCTTGCATCATTCTTCCCTTAATTTACTTGTTTGTCTTCATCAAACGTCATATTTGGATTTGGGTCTAAAATTAACTTTTCATATTTTCTTAATGACATAACTTAATTAGGCGGTAAAAATTTGCATTCACATTTTCTTCACACATAACCAAACCACATGCATAATCTACACATCCGAACAATTTATAGCTAGGTGGATCTATTGGGATTTCATCACCCAATAAGGAATTCATCACAGTGTTTTGGCCGTGTAATACATTTTTGACTATTGGTATATCAGATAATTTCCCGAAACCCTTATCGTTGAGATGTATGAAATGTGGGGGTAGGCCTCGATATCAGAACACATACCAATAGTCATCACATATTTGAGCCTCATGTACCTTCAGGCATATCAAGGAATCCATCCTTAAACACACATGAAACCATCCATAGAGCTGTCATTTCTCTAGGTTCCCTTTGAGCCTCTTCCTTCTTCACACTCTATAAATAAGAAAGATAAAAAAAATTGTTGCTTGAATTGCATGTTGCATTAATAGTTTACATGGGATTTTTTTTTTTATTTCATTCCCATTTTTACTCGCTCCCAAGCTAATAGAATGCAGTAATAAATTTATTCTAATGAGATCACCATCTCAACCAACCCCTCAAAACAAACATTTGCACTCACTCTTGTTTCTTCTACACCTTTGATGGCCTCATCCTTGGCCTCCCTATCCACTATTCCTATGGTTCTTCCTCATGAGCCCTATGTGGTTCAAGAAAATACCCATATCAAGACCAATCCATTTGTCTACCATGTCACCATCCCTTCTAAACCAACCACACCTTCTTTCACTACTTCCTCAGGAGCACTTGGACCCCCCACTAACCCCTATAGATGTTTGGAATTTCAAGAAATCCTCGATTCTAACCTTGTCGCCCTCCATGAATATCTAGTTCTCAAATGCACTAACATCCCTAATAATGGAACTTCTCTTAAACATCTTCCATAATATAAATTTATTGAAGTCATGCCCTCCCAACTCATTTTCTTTCTCCCTAGGGCCATAATTGAGCTAGCATTATCACAAAACAAACATGTCCCTCGTAAATCCTCTATCATGGTTCCCCATACCCAAAATTATACCAAGTAGTAGTGTCTATCCCACCTAATATATCGTGTATCAATACCATTCTAACCATCCCTACATCATCCATTCCTATTTCCTCCTCATATATTGTTATCATAAACGCTCCCTCCCAAACTCTTCAAGACTCCAACATACATCCTCCACCACCTGAGAAACACTTTCAAAGCTTGGTGCCTCTTTTAACATCCCATATCCATTTCAATGTTGTTATCTCACAACTCCCCCCTTCATATTTGAATCAAACTAACCAACCTCCACTCCAAATCATCTTTTAGAATATGCTTCCCAATAAATCACTTCAAACATCCCAACCACCTCATACACATACCTAAAATCATCTAACACAAATCCAATCCAATCCTTCTATCACTCAATAATAACATTCACAAGCTTACCCATCTAACTACCTCCATTTACAACATCCTACTTCGCAACCCACCCAGTCACAAACATTTAATTATGTTCCTTCATATCAACCACCCCCACATACTCCCATTTACAACCAATATTATCAGTCTTACTCACAACCCAATCCATCTACTTCATGCAATCCACAAAAACATCAATCAGGTCCCTATTTTGATACATCAAATGATACTATAAAAACCTTTTTGAGTGGAATGGCTAATTTTGAGGCCACCCCCTTGGGCCCATAAAGTACATTTACTTATGAGAAAATCTATAATGAACCCATCAATTCATTTTTTCCTGTTAAGCCATATCCTTCACATTGGGAGCTTCTGAAATTCTCCAACTTCAATGAATCAATAGAAAATAAGATCCCCAACAACATAGTTTTGCCTTTAGGAAATTATTCTACCTTATCGCACATGATCAAGATCTTATGCTTCGTACATTTCCCATGTCATTAATCAAGCTTGTTGTAGACTAGTACAATGGCATCCCTCAAAATTCCTTTTTTTCTTTCACACAACTTGTGAAGCTTTTCTTGGAACACTTTCTAATCAACATAACATGTAAAAATAACCATCATTAACCTTTACGCCATAAAATAGTTTGAGGAAGAATCAATTTCTGATTTCATCGCTAGGTGGCACGGGAATATTAACTAACTATCCTTCTCGCTACCTCAAACTGAATTGATTGAGATATTTTCTAGATCATGTTCCAAGCACATTTCATCTACCCTTCAAATTCATTCCTTCCAAACCTTTGAGGAAGCTTTTATTATTTCTCACAAGTTAGAAATATGCACCCTTGAGCAAGACCATGTTAAACTTTTCTCTAATAAACCCAAGATTTAGTTCATAAAACCATTCACCCACTATGAAAAATCCAATAATTTTGAAAACACTATTGTCGTCAAAAAATCCTCCCAATCCACATCTCATACTGAGCCTCTTCAAATATAGCCTCGACCATCCCCCAACTATACTCCTCTTGGAGAATCATATAGCTCCATCTATGATAAGGTCAAGGTTGTGAACCTTATCCAACTTCCTCCCATAATCCCTGCTGATGACTCGCATCTTAATCCCGCATGGGATCGTGAGGATCATTATTGTAAATATCATCAATTATATGGCCATTAAATAGATAAATTTCATACCTTTGAGGATTTAGTACAACGAATTATCGATCGTGGGGACCTCCAATTAGACAATCCAAATGATCCCCCTAATCAACCATTGGATGTTTTTAAGAAACCATTTCTGAATCATCCACCAGGTAACCAAGCTAACCATCCCACATCTCAATCACCTGATACCCATGCAAACAATACCTTAATTCAGGCTTCGACATCTACACCCACATCTACTTCTACACCTATATCTACATCTACATCTACACCCATATTTACATCCGCATCTATACCCACATTCGTACCCTCATCTACATCCACATTGGCATCCACATCCAAATCCACATGTACATCATCTCCTAAAACCTTTACCAAACTTACATATCCCCCCTGATTCTATTACAAGTAATGTCTCTATCTCTTCCTCACCTCTAACAAATACAACTCTTATATCAACACTTCTAAACTCCACAAAATCCACAAGCCCTTATAATTATACAAATGGTGTTATTAAAGAATCATCCACATCCTCAACCATCACATTTATAACATAGGTCATATCTATACTATATGATCCCACTTTTAAAGATGGATCCACTATTGAAATCATTGTTATTTGTGTAAAAGGTAAAACTTCACAATAGACATCTAAAATCCTTGGCAGCCCCATCGAAAGATCCATTATTCACCCATGTAAGAAATTAGAGCTTCCCCCTCCAAAGCCCCATGAATCCAAACAACTCAATATTCAACCATCCATCTTAGGACTTTGACCATTCATTTTAAACTTGTTTCCTTCATTTAAGTCTCCCATCACTACCAAATTGAAACCAAAATCATCGACTCATATTTCCAAATCCAAATATGAGTCTAAAGTCCCTACAAAATCCCATAAGAATAAGGAACCTCTTTTGCCTTCACCTTCCCCTCCTAAATCAAATCAATCCAAAATCCATGAGATTTCATATCCTAAACCCCTACTGGGTATTACTCTGAAATCCTCCATCACCTTATCCAAACATTCACAATTACTCTTCCCCCATCAAGTACCTTGACTCATGTGGTTGGAAGCCCATGTGGTTTGATTATAATGTCATTTGTGCTATCATCATGTCCATGGGCATGAAACAAAGCATTGCAAGGCTCTCCAAACACTTATACACAACCTCGCATAAGAGGATTACCTTCTCATTGAAGAAGACCAAGACTTTTCCATCTACTAGCTCATCTACACCTAAGCATAACCTCCAAATCAAATTTGTAACTTCCAAGGCCTTTGAATTTGGCCCTTGATGCACACCTTTAGTCACAATCCCACCATAAAATTCCACCCCTTCTGAAAAGGGTCCCCCTCTTCACATAAATGTTATTCGTGTTGCCACTCCCATGTATCTCAACCATCCACCCAAAAAAATCTAAGAGTTATCATCGCTACTCCTCCTAACGATCCTATCTCATCTACTTCTTCATCCAAGGCTAAGGGATCTATTCTAGCCACTTTACGAGCCAAAAGGCGTGTTGTGATATAACAAACCATCGTAAAACAACTGCATCAGGCTCCTGTAAAAATGTTTTTTTATGAGCTGATCCAAAGCTCCCCTCTCCATCAACAAGCACTCATTTGAAGCTTTACAATGCATCCCAATCACAACCGATGAGCCCTAACCTTTTGCAGCCATTGTTCGAGATCTTACATCTTCTGTTGCTATTTCCTTCGATGATTTTGAGATCCCTAAGCTTCTACCAGAAGATCATGACCTTCCCCCTTTTATCACCGTTTGTATAAATGAAACCTTCATCACACGATCCATGATTAATAATGGTGATAGCATTAACATTATTTCATCTCACGCATTCAATCAACTCAAGCTTCCTAACAATATTGTCACCCAATCACCTGCGATCCTTAGATCCTTTGATGACATTTTTTCCCTTGCATTGGGAATGGTCATCCTTCCTATCTGCGTTGGTGAGAAACTCCTCCATGAGATCTTCTACATCGTAGAAGGAGAATTTCAATACAACATCTTGTTTGGACGACCATGGATCCACGTCATGCATTGCATCTCATTCACCCTTCATCGTTGTCTTAAGTATGAACACAAAGGGGAAATCCACACACTCCCTGTCGATATTTCTCCTTTCACAACATGTCATATGACCTATAGGAAAATGACATGCTCATCCCCAAATAAGACTCATTTTCTTAAGCTTCCACTAGTTTTTATGTACCTACATCTAAGTTACCCAATGACAAATCCTTTGACACCATGATACAACATCTCTCGCTGGGGGAGTATCGAATTCTCTCTCTTAATGCCCTCCCCACAGTCAATCAATTTGGTATACCTGACAAAGCTTCCACGTATCAATTTAACATCAGGGATATTATTTCCTTTGGTCCACCTTACTTGAAAACCAATCTTGTTTACAATGTCATTAATAGCCCTTCTTCCCACGTTCATGATCAACCCCACACTAAGTCATACACCAATGGATTTGATTACCTTTACAGTAAGTCTTTCGCCTACACCTATCTCCATCGTTGCGCATGGAAGGGATTTGGTTCGGGACACTATGAATAAGGTATACATGATCTTTTCCTTGATCAATCCCACAAACCTCACGACAAGTATGGATTGGGATTCCAATGACCCCCCACCAACTCTCTTGCACGTAGTTCTTCTAAATCCCCCATGAACACGGATCCATCATCCCCTTCCCTATCCAACAACCCTATGGACACATATGACATTGTGTCCCTTCCCCTATTTTTTTTAAATCTCCACAATCACTCTAGGACCAGTCACCTATCAGGATGAAGGTGAAACTAGGTCCCTTCCTTTTAAATTCCCCAACATGATAGAAGAGGATTCCCCTACCATCGACATTATTCAATGCAATGATGATGACCCTACCCTTTCCTATACGGGAGCAGACAATTTTCATCTTCATAAGGCCTTACTTCCAGACACCTCCATTATTCATAACAAATCCATCGTCAATATTAACATATGGACTTCACAAGAGTCCCACATCCTCAAAATCAACCAATCTCTTGATCCACGAGAGCTAGAAGCCTTCACCACTTTCCTCTCCAAGCATAGTTAGGCATTCACATGGTCATATGCTGACATGTCAGGCCTTGAGCCTAGTATTGTTGTACATAATATCGTCACCATCCCTGATGCCAAGTTGGTTAAGTAGAAACCTACATTGTATGTATCCTCATGTAGCCCTCCTTGTTAAAGAAGAATTGGAACGTCTTCTTTCAATCAAATTCATCCAATCCATCAATTATCCTCGATGGGTATCTAACATCGTGTTCATTGCTAAAGCCTCTGGAAAGCTTCACATTTGTATAGATTTTCGAGACTTAAATCTTACTTGTCCAAAAGACTTCCCCTTCCTAACATCAATCAACTTGTTGACCTAACTGTCGGCAATGAAATACTCTCATAAAGACATCCTTCATCACCCCTTGGGGAACCTTATGTTATCGCGTTATGCCCTTTGGTTTGAAAAATGCAAGGGCCACCTATCAACGCCCCATGACTTATATCTTCCACAATCTCATCCACAAAACTGTAAAGGATTATGTCGACGAATTCTCGGGTAAATCCAAGCCTCAACAATACCATCTTACTTTCCTTGAAATCCTTTTTACTCGCATCTGATACTTCCTCCACCTCAATCCCACCAAGTGTGTGTTTGGATTTCCAACTAACAAACTCCTTGGCTTCATCATTTCCATCAGGGGTATTGAAGTTGACCCCACTAAGATCAAGGTCATCCTTGAGATGCCTCCTCCTGACAATCTAAAGCAAGTTCGTAGTTTCCAAGGTCGACTTCAATCAGTCTATTGATGTAGTCACAAAATCATGCACTTTAGACATTTATTTATCTCAGTTTCATACTACTATTTAGAAGGTTCTTGAGTGGAGAAAGTACTAATTAACCCCCATCTTATGGCCATCTTATTTTATTTTATTTCGTAATTACTACCCCTTTTCAGCCACATGCCTAGTTTGTTTTGGCCATTTCTCATCATTTTATCCTCGATTAGGGCACCCGGGCCAGTACTGAGTCACCTTGGTCCCACCAGGGATGTCATGGCCTTTTTCACACTTTCCCACCACTTTTTGGGCTCTTTCTATCTGTTTGGCATCTTTATCTTTCTTGTGGTTGGCCTTTTCGGGGTTAATTACAAAATTATATCAAGAGAACCCTATAAATATAAAGTTATGAGACCATAATGAGGGACCTAACATCACTTACTACTATCACTCCATCTAGAATTGCATCCATCAATTTCATTGGAGATCACTTGCATCTACATAGCTCCATCATCAAGGCTAGGACATTTGTATCACACTTCATAGGGGGAGGGATTCTATTCTATTCCATGTACACATTCTATTAGATTTTCTACACATAGTTATTGCTCGCTACTTCACAAAGTGCGACTAGCACAAGAGCAACCTAGGGCATGTTTAGACACACTTTCACATAGAACTACATTGGGTTTGAGATGTAGTGTAACACTCAGTTAGTAAGTCCACCATTGTGGCCGTTAAGGACAGTCTGACCCCTACATATGCATTATTATTTTTTAGGGTTTGATGCTTGTTTTGGGGTCTTGCAGGTATTTTGGGGTCTTGTAGGACAACAAAGTTGATGCGACACACAACGCGGGTTTTAGACCACCTTCTAACCTTGTAAAAACTAGTTTAAGAGCTTTTGCACAGACCAGGGCACCCAGATTACAAACCAGAGTGCCCGTAGGTACCCCAATCCTCCTTTAGGCACTCTAGTCTAGAGAAATAGTCAAGATCCACTCTTTTCAGGACCTCTGTATAGTCGTTCCTACTCTTGATTCTTCTAGTCACCTTTGTGACACTCTCTGACAGGCATATGTTATCATTTGAGTTATTTCCTTACTCTCTTTTACATATTAGGGTTAGCATTTCCTTTTGTATTATTGTCTAGCTTGCTTGCATACTTCTTTACTACATTTTTCTATTTTATTATAGTTGTTCGTAGCTTATACTAACTATCCCTAGGCACTACTTTGTCCATTTTTAATTAATCAACTGCTTCATCTCACAACTTTTCGATCAGTGTCAACCTTTCCATCATCTATTCTGAAAAGACACCCACTTCAAATGGGATAGAATTTGCCAAAAAAGATTTTGATGAACTTAAGCAATATCTTCTATCGCCACTTCTGATTACCCCTCCACGCGAGGGGGATCCATTCTATCTCTACATCTCTGCCATCGACCATGCTCTAGGTGCCATGTTGGCATAATATGATGATGAGTAGGGTAGGGATAATGGTTGTCTATTATATCAGTTTTACTCTTCATGACTATGAAACCTGCTACACCAAAGCCAAAAAATTGTATGCCGCGCTCTCTACTTCACAACTTCTAAGCTTTAACACTACCTTCTCAATCACATAACATACGTCATCACTAGCTTCAACCCCCTTAAAACCATACATTTTAAACCTTATCATAATGATTGTATCTCTCGATGGTTCATGCTCATGACTGAGTTTGACCTAGTGTTCATCTCCCAAAACTCAATCAAGGGCTAAGATATTGATGATTAACTCATCGAAGCCCCTCTTCCTGATAATCAACTCCCCCATGAGAAATTTCCTGATGAATCTATCAACATAATTAATCATGATTATTCTCTCCTTAAAATGACATTGTTATTTGACGTTTCTAAGTGTCGGAAAGAGGGAGGTGCCAACATCATCATTATTCCTCCTTAGGGGACTCTTATCCCCATTGCCTACAAGCTCAACTTCGACTGTACCAATAACATGGCTGAGTACAAGGCCCTTATCTCAAACCTCCAAATCACTATCATGTTAAGTATCCAAATCCTTGACATCTATGGTCATTTCGACCTTATAATCAATTAAATCAAGGGATTTTATCAATGTAAAAATTAAGTCCTCCAAAAATACAAGGACATTGTCAATTTTCTACTCAAAGCCTTCAATCAATACACTATCCAAAATGTTCCTCGTTCATCCAATCGCTTCACAAACACCATGGAATCCCTTGCATTAGTCATCCCTTTGACAACATAAGAATCTGAACTCTTCATTCTTGTACATCACATCCATCGACCATCCCATACCAATGAGATTCCTTCTATCAATCTCATCGAAACTAACCAATCTGATCTCGGGTATACCCAATTTTTTTATTATCTGTCTCAATCCAAAATTCCCTTCAACCTATCCAAAAAGGGTAGGAGGTCATTTCTTAAAAATGCTACCAACCATCTATGTTATCCTTGGCGGCATCCTCTATAAACGTGAGATTTGACGGTATTTTTCTACAATGCCTTAAAACCCCTTAATCTATCTGAGTCATACAATAAGTCCACAATGACATCTGTGGTGGAAACTTTAGCGGGTTGGCCATCACCAAGCGTGTTATTTAGATGGGATACCATTGGCCCACCCTTAACCAATACTATGTTGTGAATATGTTAAGAAGTGTGTTAAGTTCTAACAATCATTCCAATCTCACCCATATCCCTAGTCAGGCTTTGTAACTAGCTCAAGATCCATGGCCTTTCTCACAATGTGAGACTCGACCTTATTAGTCTCATTGATCCGCAGTTATTCTCAACGTCATCATTCCATCCTCACCACTACTGAATATTTCACTAAATGGGTGGAAGTCCATTCCACTCACATCAAACAAAAGCTAACAAAATCGTTGAATTTGTCTATCAACACATCATCTGTTGCTTTGGCATTCCTCACAAAATCATCACGGATAACAAAAATGTCCTTCAAAAATAAAGATCCTAAGAGTATTTGCGACACCTTCAATATCAAGCTTAGACTTCTCTTCTCCTTAATATTATGCATGAGCTAACGAGTCAATCCAAAGCTACTAATAAGACTCTCCACAACATTCTTACCAAGAACTGTCGAGTAAGGAAGGTTAGGGATTTGCACCTTCATATCCCCTTCATTCTTTGGGCTAATTACCCGGACTAGCATCCACACTTCTACGGGTGATAACTCCCTTATTCTCTATGTATCTATGGACTCTAAATCCATCCTCCCCCTTGAAGTTCAAATCTCATCTTTGTGTGTTTCTCTTCATGCATCTTCATATTTGATGAGGATTATCGCCAAGAGTGTCTAACACAACTTGAATTGTTAGACGGACATCGCTTAATCACCCTCCAACATCATCACATATATCAAGAACATATCAAACACACTTATAATAAACATCTCAAAGAACACAACTTTAACATTAGTGATCTTGTCTTAAAAGAAAATCAATAATGTCACTACTCTAGAAAGGAGCCAACTTTAGAAATTTTCTCTGAACTGGATTGGACAATACATTATCACTCATAAGTATGAGGTCCTTGAGGCTTACCGCTTAGCCTCCCTCGACGGTAAACCTGAATTACGGAACCTCTTAATGCCTTGACACTTGTGGCCTTTTTATTATTAACACACCATACTAACATGCGTCATTATTCATATTAATGATCTCATTTTCATTGTTAAAATTCTCCATTTCCCATCATAGTGATTTGGAATCATGTGGTCTTCCATCACTATCCTATCCATGACCTTGAATATGAGCACCACGACTCTACTCATATGCATATTTCTTATGGAAAAGTTCTTCCTTTTAGGTGGGAACCCCACAATCATTACATTCATCTTTGTCTTATTTACCTACTAGAACTATGGTAAGGGTCCACATGCGTAACTTGTACACATTACTTCCCCTCGCCATGTGGTTTACTAGGTTATCCTCATCTCAACCATAAAATAAATAAATTATGGATTCTCATACAGACTATTCCCTCGAAGGATAGTCGTCAAATCAAAGCTATATTATCCAAAATACAAACTTCTCCCTCAAAGTACATATATTCAAATAAAGTACATGTTATCAAAAGTATAGATCGAGCCCTTGAAGGACAACTATCGACATCTTTTATCATGTCATCTAAAATTAAAAGCCAAAATTCCAAATTAGAAATTCCATAATTGTAGACCACTCTCTCAAAGGATGGCTACTTTATTATATCATGGCAATAAAGGCTTCCCCATGCATTGATCAACCTTCAAAATATCTGACAGAAAAATGCATCAATCCAAAAGCGCATGCATCTTAGGAAAGATTCCTGCATCAATCATTCATTCCCATCTAAAGTAAAACTTCCCACATTGGTCATCTTAGCACAATCAATGCTAAGAGCTGGGGCATACACCTATGACAACCACCTAAGGAGAAAACTATTTCCCTCATACAAGCTATGCAACATAATCCCCTTGTCATGTTTACAACAGGTATATAAAACACACTTTCCATATTCCCCTCACAATATTTCATGTGACTAACTATCATTAGTTATGTGTTAGCACCTACCATATGGATGGAATTGCATTGCTATGTTCATGTTTCTTATCACGTTTTACCTCCAATCCAGTCCCAAATCATATATCCTCCGTGCACTCCTTACTATGATGAAAATTTACTTCTTGTATTTGGATCACCCTAATAAGTTCATGTCCTATTCATACCTTTCAATATGACCTTTTGGGTTATCTTATCATGTCACGCTCACCCATATTAAACACATATTTCCATCATGATCCATGTTCTAATCTATCACATCTATGTTCCCTCAATGCATCCAATGTCTAAATCTAAAATAAATCCACATCTCTATTGTATCCTAAATCTACACCTATCTCCATCACATCATCTTTGTATGCACATTCATAATCTAATCAACAAAACTTAACCATGATACATGTACCTGCTCTACCCATGAGCCCATATCACATCAACACATCACATAAAATTTATACATCTAATTTATCCATTCCAAAATTGAAAAACCTACTCATTTAAAAATATTTCATAACAACATCTCATCTCATATCCAATCCAATTAACACATCTACATCTAGACCAAATTAACACAATATCTAATCTAAATATGTCACATCGTACTTACATCACATCATTTTAATATCTAGTCTAACATTTAAATCCCTCACATCAATTCCACATCTAATCCAATCAACACATCATCTTTGTATAAACTAATCAATACATCACATCAATACTTAAATCAACATCTAGATCCATTAAATCATTTCCACATCCATAAACTACTCAACATAGCATAATCATAATCCATTTCACATCAAAACATAAAATTAACATCTAATCCACTCATCCACATATCAAAATACATATGAGACACAAAAAATCATACACACACACACACACACACACACACACAATCTAAATTTTTGTACATGTGTGATAGGCCTCAACTAGGCTATATCTGCATCAAAATATATACATATACAATGTTCACCCACTAAGAAGTGAACTCAAAATCTAAGACTCTGTTTCCCAGGGTAGGACCCTATCCTTCTCCATGCCCATCATCTGGATTAAGATCATGCCTAGGATTTGCTACACTCGTTGTACTGGTTAAGGCCAATCGACATGCCAATCTCGTCTCACTGGTCATGTTTAATGTGTAGCACGGTATGTCAAGGAGTATCATAGTCACTATGTGTTGATAATACAACATCTCCTCCCCTAAAGCCTAATATTGCTCCATCATAACGAAATTGGGAGGATCCATTTGACCTCCCCCCATAACCATTGCTATTATTTCCTGTCCAATCCATTGTGTAGCTCCCTGGGTCATTCTGCTTGTCACCTCTTAAGGAGTTTCTAGATCTCCATATCTCACTCATAAGGCCTCTCTCTACCTCTAATACCTATCTCTCTGTTGGATAGTCAAGTTTCTCTCTTAGCGCATCTCACCAAGCTCTTGTCAAGCCACATAAAGCTTTGCTTGTAACCATGATATCTCTACCACTACACCTACATCTCTCTCCATATCCTCCTCCTCTCCTCCTTCTGATACCTCCTCCTCTGCCTCACAGAATACCCACTATTGGGCCATCCATTTCATATACCCCTCTCTGACCCCCACATTATCCTCATATGCATCTATTGGCTCGGCCTCCTCCTCTAATATATCTAACATCACTGGAATTGGTAATTCCCTCTCTGCCTCATCACACCTATGTAGGATCATTTCCCTAGGCATCGTCTGCACCAATCCAAATTGTCTCATCACCTACTAGAATTGTATCACCTCCAACATGTTTGGTCTCCTTCCTTGTACCCATCTCACCCTCCTTAGACCTATAAGTTGGATATATATGCTCCAACATATGGGATACCTTGTGTATGGCCTCCATATAATGTCATCATCCATGAGGCTCCATAGTCTCTATGTATACCACTCCTCCCCCCACACCACCCCATCTCCATGAGCATGATATACTCTCCACCACATAAATTAAACTTTCCATGCTATGTGATCACATGTGACCCATGTGTTGGGGTTAGACCACACGCCAATGTTGTAAAAATCTATGTTCAATTGAAGCATGCAAGTAATAAACACATAAATTAAACCAAAAGAAAAAATAAACACAAGATATAACGTGGTTCACCTAGTGTGGGCTACGTCCACCAAGAAACATCCAATATATTATTCTTTGTTCACAGAGGAAATATAATGAAGATTTACAATCTTCCACACTTCTCACGGATGTACAGTATTTTTCCTTCACAAGCTTCTCAAAACTTTCTCCAAGAAAATCTTCTTCTTATAATAATAAAATCTTACCTTCTAATCCTAGTTTTCTAGATTATAAGCATATACAAACTTTAGGGAAACTTGGCTATGCATTTACAACCCTCCTATCACCTTTATAACAAAGGGTTGGATCTAATCCGTGTGTAATATAAAAACATAACTGCATTGATAACCGATGTCGGTTACCAAACGGATTTTGGTTCCTCTAGGCACCGATTCCAGTTATCTAACAGACATCAGTTACTGTTGAAAATAGAAAACTTGCAATGCATACCATTTATGAATCTATTTAGCTCTACAACTTAACAATCTCCCACTTGGATATAAATTGTTGCACTGTACTGTACAGATCCATCCTTGGATCCTTTCCTTGGCTTATTTCTTCACCTTCAAGTCTCAAACTTGAAGACCAACAGAAGTTGTGTGAAGCAACAACTTCTCCTTTTCCTACAACTTCATTAGCATATATGTAGGGTTCTCACTTGTATGAATTTTCTCCAGTTGCAATTTCCCATCCTCCAACACCTATCGTATGAATTGATATCTCAACTGAATGTGTTTCATTCTTGAATGAAATGTTGAGTTTTTTGCCAAATGAATCACACTTTGACTATCACTTTACAATTTGCAATCATCTTTCTCCTTTCCCAACTCTTCCATGAACCTACTCACCCATATCATTTATTTGCTATCCACTGTAGTTATAACATATTTGGCCTTTTTAGTAGACAAGACCAAAACCTTCTGCAATCTCAAAATCTAGCTAACTTTTGTGCCACCTACTATGAATACATATCCAGCGGTGCTTCTCCTACCATCCAAATCTCCAACCTTATCTGAATCAGCATAGTCGTATAAAGAATTATTTCACCCTCCATAGCATAAATACATGTTGGATGTCCCTTTCAAATATCTGAGTATCCATTGGACTGCTTTCCAATACTCTTTACCTGGATTGGCAAAAAATATTCTCGCAACTCCCACTACTTGTACAATGTCTGGTCAGGTACAAACCATGGCATACATAAGACTTCTAACTACTGAAGCATATGGAACCCATGCCATGTACTCGACCTCCTCATGTGATGTAGGAAACTGATCTTTTCTTAATTTAAAGTGTCTAGCCATAGGTGTACTTACTAGTTTTAAATTCTATAGTTTAAACCTTTCCAACACCTTATTGATATAATCTTCCTGAAACATATACAATTTCATGTTCTTCCTATTTCTATGAATTTACAGTCCAAGGATTTTCTTTGCAACTCATAAATCCTTCATTGTAAATGTCTGAGCTAAATTTTATATAATCCCAATAATGTCATGCATACTAGATCCTATAATAAGTATATCATCTACATATAATAACAAAATAATATAGCTTCCATTTTCAAGCTTCTTAAAATTAACACAATGATCAGATTCACATCTCATATAACCTTGCTCATGCATAACAATGTCAAACCTCATATACCATTGCCTTGGAACTTGCTTGAGCCCATACAAGCTCTTTTTGAACCTACACACAAGTTTATCCTTACCCCTGACTTCATAACCAAGTTGTTGTTGCATATATATCTCTTCCTCCATATCATCATGAAGGAAATCCTTCTTAACGTCAACTTGTTCTAAGTGTAAATCTTTTACCGTAAATAAACCCAAAACATTACGAATGGAAGTCATCTTTATTACAGAAAAAAAATCTTACCAAAATCAATACCTGATTTTTGTGTAAACCCTTTTACCACAAGCCTTGCCTTGTATCTTTTTTTTCCACCTTCTTCCTTGATCTTGTAAACCTATTTTTTCTACAATGTTCTCTTACCTATTGGAAACTTAACCAAATCCCATGTTTGATTTTATTCCAAGGATTCCATCTCCTCATTCATGCCATGCTCCCACTTTAAGTGAATTTCCTCATGCATTTCTTCTTCAAAACTTTCGTGCTCACCACTTTCAGTCAATAATAGATAAAATAAGGAAGGTGAAAATATTTTTGGAGGTCTACTTACCTATTGATACCTTCTCACAGAAATCTAGGGTATCTGAGGCTCATTTTGTACATGTTTTACATTCGTATCAACCTATTGCAGTGACCAACACTAGTAACCTACTACTGATGTTGGTTCTGGCTTCCGACGTCAGTCCTCTACTATCAACATCGGTTCAAGATGCCAACATCGGTTTCTCTCATTGACACCAATTCCTAAAGATGTCTTTTTTTTTAATCCAAAAATGTATTTTCTTCTAAAAACTCATCAACTAGTTCATCTTTAGGCATAAAAATACGATCCATGTACATTCTCTTTTCATTCCACTTAATATTAGAACTCCTAACAATATTAACATCATCTAAATCCCAAAAACAGAATCTGAAATCACCAGATCCATAACCAATAAAATTTCATCTCTTGGATTTAGCATCCAACTTCTTCCTATTTTCTTTATCATCGTGCACAAAATATTTTGAACTAAATACTCTAGGAAAATAAATATCTACCTCATTTCCATTCCAAGCTTCTTCTGGTATTCCACCATTCAATGCACTCTAAGGCCCACTGTTGATTAAATAAATGTTCATGTCTATTACTTCTGCCTAAAATTGTAAGGGTAATCTAGCATGTATTCTCATGCATCTTGCATGTTCCATGATAGTTCATTTCATTCTTTCAACCACACCATTCTCTTATGGTGTTCTAGGAACCGTTCTTTCTCTACGTATTTCATTCATTGAATAGTAATCATTGAAACTCTTACTGCAATACTCACCACCATTATCAGATCTAAGGAATTTTAACTTTAAATTGGTTTCATTTTCCACAAGGGATTTTCATATTTTATAAGTCTCAAAAACATCAGATTTACGCTTTATACAATAAACCCATACCTTTCTTATGGCATCATCAATAAGAGTCACATAATATTGGGATCCTCCATGAGAAGCTATTTGGGCTGGTCCACACACATTTGAGTTCACAAGCTCCAATAGTTTCTACTTATTTTCTCCCCAATTTTAAGAAATCTAAATTTATTTTGCTTTCCAAATATGCAATGCTCATAGAAATAAAAATCTAAATATTTCAAATCTGATAACTTACCCTTTTCCTTTAATATTTGCATTCCTTTTTTATTCATATGGCCTAGCCGATTATGCCACATGCTTGCATTTGAATCTGAAGTAGATAGAACAGAAAAGGAATCAATAATACAGGTAGACAAATACAATGTTCTTACCTTCTTTCCTCTTGTCACAACAAGATCTCCCTTGGTAACTTTCCAAGAGTTGGTTGTGAATGTAACCATGTAACCAGCTTCACCTAATTATCCTGCAAAAATTAGATTTCTCTTGAGGCTTGGCACATGCCTCACATCTTTAAATACCCATGTATTTCCATTCTGTAATTTTAGATAAACTTCCCCTTTACCAGTAATATTGCATGGTTTATCATTTCCTAAATAAACATGCCCAAAATTACCCCAGACATAATTTCTAAAACAACCCTTATTAGGGGTAGCATGGAAAGAAGCTCCTGAATCTAAAACCCAAGATTCTATTTTCTTATACAAGGAGAGAATAAGGGAATCTTGCATTACCTTAGCTACAACATTTACCTCTTCACCTTTATCTAGCATGTTCTCTTTGTTTTCCTTGAACCAAAAATCCTTCTTTGCATGTCCTTTCTTTCCATAATCCTAGCAAATTATTCCTCTACCTCTGGATTTGGATCTACCCATCTTTTACTTTGATTTCCCATTATTCTTGCTCTTGGATCTTTTCTTCTACCTTCCATTTATTTCTACATTCAAAGCATTTCCAGATGATGACTCTCATGTACTTTTCATGTGTATTTCTTTATTCAAGAGTATACTAACAACATCAACAAACTTTAGAATATTAGTAGTAGATGTTGTATTACTAACTTCCATTACCAAGTTTGATCTGTAAACTTCTACCTTGGAACTCTATGAAATCACACAATTATGTTGTTCTACTTTCAACTTTAGAAAATGACAGATTGATTGAAGATTAAATATTTAGTGAATGATTATCTAGTGCTATAGAAAGTAAATTGTAGAGAAGGGAAAACAAATTTAACTCCAAACACCAAGAATTTTTATCCTTGAAACCTCCAATGGAGGAAAACCAGTCGAGAAGGGAAAAATACTCTTTCTTCCCACTTTTATTGGTCATTTATAAACAATTACAGATTACAAGAAGTATAAAATGGAGACGGCAATGTAAATCTCTCCCTTCCTATGATTTATTTCTATGTTTTTACACCTTTCTCCTACAATTCCACTCCAGCGCTGAAGAATCTCTTCTCACTTACTCTCATATTAATACTCTGCTTCTCGATCTCTAAATGATCAATTATATATCTCCTTTCATGCATTTATAGGCTTTCACATGTCCTCCCATGCACTATAGGATGTGAAAGGGCATGGAAGGGAAGAGACACATTCAGGTGCTTCAAATTTGCATCCATTCATGCTCCATTCTTCTTTTCTATTCAGAATTTCTATGACCACTGCCCTGAGCAAACCGGTGGTTTCAGAACCACCTCCCCTGCATGGTAGCAGTTCTGTAACTATCACTTTGCACAAAGTGGTGGTTATATCCAAAACCTCCATTTACCTCATTTCCTTTGGTTTCTTTGTTTCTCCTTATTGGTGTTGATGGAACTGAATAAGTGGTGTGTTTTTCTGGATCCCTATGGATCATACCTCCCCTTCTTAAGATGATTTTGATCCCACAAAATCTTATTGGGGGAGTGGTAGAGGAATCAACTCCCTCTCTTGCTCCTTCGAGTACCATGAGGTATGCTTTGGTATCTTCTCTCATCTAACCTATCAAGACTCCTTTGGATCTCTGGTTTTTTGTTCCAGTGCTACATCCTCCTCTGAGTTACCTCAAGAACCATTCTCTTTGGAAGGCATCTTCTGTATCTTTCCTTCTTTTTCATTCATAGATGGCATTATTAGGTGCGAGCTCTTGTAACTTTCTATCATGTCCATCTGCATAAAGTATGTCCTGAAGATTTCTTTTCCAACCTGCTCAAGTATGGAAAAGGTCCCATACTATAGTGGTTTAGTCCTTATTACTTGTCTTTGTATCTTCAAATGGATTGGCTAAATCCTCTTCAAGTATGTTGTTGTTATAGTCACCAGTGTTCCTTGTATAACCTCTTCTCCTTGCTTCCCCATTGTCAGGTCCAATGAATCCATAGGTAGATACGGTGACTGCATAGTGGAATTTTGTTTTGATCATTGATTGAGCAGTTCCTGTGGTGGCTTATTCTGTAAAAACTTAAAAAAATTATACAAAATATCCATTCTCTCAAGTCCATTTTAATTTTCTTCCAATGAAATTAAACAAAATTGATGATTTTCCTGAATAATTCTTTGTGCTTGGTTAGCACTTACCGTAGCCTTCTTTGATTTTCTCTGGTGTTCCCATATTTTGAAACTAACTTTGTCCTTGACCCATCTATATCGGTTCTCCCTCCTTGTGAACATAGCATCCCTGGCATATAAGTAATTACTTCCGAAGACAACGTTAAATGCATCAAGTGGAATGATATCAGCCTCTAGTGCATCAATATATTAGGTATTTATCCCAAACTAAAACTTACACTTTCTTGTAACTTGTATTTCTACACCCTCTTCACCCATCCCAATGGGTATGGATGTGTATGTGCTTAATTATCGAGGCAAATTTTTTCTACAACCACATCAAAAATCAAATTTGACTAAGAACCAGAATCTACTAAAGCATTTACCTTAGTCTTTTTAATTTGGATTCTATTTTGAAATAGCTTACTCATCTCTTCTTCTTTTGTTTCCCCATACATGTTAGTAGTCATGCATCCCAGCCCTTTTTCTACATCCGAATCATCCCCAATCTCCACGTCCCCTTATGTTTTCACAAAAACCATAGATTTTGTAGAATCCTTGGTTAGGTGCTTTGGGTGTAATTCTGGATGCAACTTCCAACATGTAGCATCAGTATGTCCATTTATATCATAATTCTTATAGAAATTCTTAGGATCTTTATAAGTATGCAAATTATTAGAGGCATGTTTACCTTTCCATTTACCTCTACTACTTGTCTTCACTTGTTCTTTTTTCTGTTGATCTGTTGAGTGGTCTCCCTTTGGCTTTGTTTCTCCTTGCTTCTTCTCATCATCAATGTATTATGCTTGTATACAAGATTCATTGAGATCATTGGGCTTCATGGAGATTACCTTCCTCCGAAGGTGAGTGTGAAGTCCTCCCAAATACTTGGTCATAATGTCCTCATCCTCCAATTCCATACTAAGCAACATGGCTTGTCTCCAAAATTCCATAGTGTAGTCTTGCACACTTTGACTGTTGCCCTACCTAAAGTACTACCACTTAATAATCATGTCAGTCTTATGGACAATAGGATAGAAGTTAGCTCTAAATAATTCTTTAAACCCTTTCCAAGTACTTACAATAGGATGTTTCTTCTTCTCACAAGTGGGTAGATGGGTTTCTCACCAAAGTAGAGCATGCCCTTCTATCTTGAGACATGAAGAGGTGATCCTTTATACCTTAGTGACATTATGTACGCTAAAATAGACTTCCAACTATTTTATCCATTTATCCAATAATTATGCATCTACTTGTCCTTCAAAATTCTTTATTTCCACTATCTTTTCAACTTTAAAAGGTGTATGTGTAGATTTTACCTTCTCGCTTACAATTGGCATCTCTTCTTCATGTTCTTCCCATTATTCCTCTTCGTGGCTCTTTCTGATACCAAAATTTTTGGCCAGTGCTCGAACCACTGAGTCCATGGAATATTACTTAACCAAATCCATATTTTGTAGATCTAAAAGTTCTTCTTATTTTCTATGCAACCTATCCATCATGGTCTCTAGCATCTTGACTCTACGGACTAAAATTTCTTCCTCCATTTGAGCTCGAATTCTCCATTTCCAATTCTTTATAGAAATATCTAGTTCGCAAGGTAAAAATTCTTCTCCTTTAGACCTTGTCAGTATCATACAAAATCACAAGAAAGATTCGAATACCACAGACCTAGATATATAATTAGCTCTGATACCAAAATTATTCGTAAACGTCTACTTTGGAACTCTATGAAATCACACAATTATGTTATTCTATTTTCAACTTTGGAAAATGACAAATTGATTAAAGATTAGAGCTTTAGTGACTAATTATCTAGTGCTATAGAAAGAAAATTGCAGAGTAGGGAAAATAAATTTAACTCCAAACACCAAGAATTTTATCCTGGAAACCTCCAATGGAGGAAAACTAGATGGGAAGGGAAAAACGCTCTTTCTTCCCACTTTTATTGCTCAATTATAGACAATTACATATTACAAGTAGAAAATGGAGAAAACAATGTAAACCTCTCCCTTCCTATTCTTTCTTTCTTTGTTTCTACACCTTGCTCCTACAATTCCACTCTAGCACTAAAGAATCTCTACTCCCTTGCTCTCATATTAATACTCTGCTTCTCGATCTCTATAGATCTCTGAATGATCAATTCTCTTACTCCTTTCATGCATTTATAGGCCTTCCCATGTCTTCCCATACACTAGAGGATGTGAAAGGCCATGGAAGGGAAGAGACACATTCAGGTGCTTCAAATTAGCGTCCATTCATGCTCCATTCTTCTTTTTTGTTTAGAAGTTCCAGGACCTCCACCCTAAGCAGACTAGCGGTTTCAGTATTTTCGTCCTAGCTGGGTGGCTATTCTGTAACCTCCACTCTACATAGAGTGGTGGTTCTATCCAAAACCTTCATTTTCCTCATTTCCTTTAGTTTCTTTATTTCTCCTTCTTGGTGTTGATGGAATTGATGAAGTGGTGTGGTTTCTGGATCCTTATGGATCAAAGTTATCCCAACTATCTGGAAAATAACATAAGAATAAAAAAAAATCCCTTCATCATCAAACAGAATATTAACCAATTTTAATTGATTTAAAATGGAACAGAAATCATTCAAGTGACTTGATACAGATCCACCTTCTTGCATTTTTGAATTAAAAAATTTCTTCATCCAATAAATTTTATTTGAAGCACTTGGTTTTTCATATAAATTAGCTAAATATTTCATTAACTCTACCATGGTTCCTGCTCCAGTAATATTCAAAGCTAAAGATGTTGTCAAGCTCAATCTTATAGATCCCAGAGCCTTTCTATCAATAATATTCCATTCTTCATCAGTCATTTTCATAGGCTTCACATTCATATCAAATGGTAAATATAAATATTTATGATACAAATAATCTTCCACCTGTATCTTCCATAATTGATAATTACAGCTGTCAAATTTCTCCACTTTGTATTTGCTATCTTCTGCCATTGTTGTGATCCCACTCAATCAAAAATCCCTCTGTGAGTAAATCTATCAACATGAAAAACCCTCAAACAAATATTTGATACCAGTTGTTGGGGTTAGACCACACACCAATGTTATACAGATTTATATTCAATTGAAGCATGCAAGTAATAAACACATAAATTAAACCAAAAGAAAAAATAAACACAAGATATAACTTGGTTCACCTAGTGTGGGCTACGTCCACCAAGAAACATCTAATATATTATTCTTTGTTCATAGAGGAAATATAATGAAGATTTGCAATCTTCCACACTTCTCATGGATGTACAGTAATTTTTCTTCACAAGCTTCTCAAAACTTTCTCCAAGAAAATATTCTTACAATAATAATCAAATCTTACCTCTAATCCTAGTTTTCTATATTATAAGCATATACAAACTTTAGGGAAACTTAGTTATGCATTTACAACCCTCTGATCACCTTTATAATACAGGTTCAAATCTAATCCATGTCTAATATAAAAATATAAATACACAGATAACCGATGACGGTTACCAAACCAATGTCGGTTCCTCTAGGCCACCAATGGCAATTACTGTTAAAACCAACAAACCTGTAATGCATGTCATTTTTTAAGCTATTTAGCTCCATAATTTAGCACCATATATTTCCTAGTGGCATCACCACTATTATTTTCTCAGATACCCAACAATGCAATAAAAATCCCATATCTAAACAAGATCTCTTGTCTATGAAATACATCCACAGTTAATGGTAGACTTTTGCCAGGAGGGATACCCTGAATGCAAATAATGTGTTATGCTCCACTCTATCAGCCACCATTATTGTTAAGGCCCTTGGAAATATTTCCCCACCTGAGTCTAGTAGTGCATAACATGATATCTCCATCATAACTAAGTGTATCAGTTGGTTCCCTGACACCAATGGATGATAATGTGTCTTGATGTGAAGATACCCTGATGTAAAGCTGATGTGCAGGGCCTCCTCTCCATATAAAAATCTCATTCCATCTCCCTGGCCCTCTTTTTTGATGAGAACTATAGGTTCCCCATGATTCAGAAACCTCAATTTACAATACACATCATCCAGTTTGATCTTCATCTCCCTTGTACGGAAGCAAAAAGTACTAGTCCTCAGGACCCATCTCTTTACCAAATCTATGATCAGCCTTGTATCCTAGGGCACCCTATGATAATGGTGGAACCTTCCTGATCCAATAATTTACAAATGATCCCACTCTATATATGTGACACCCTATATGAGCATCCACAACATGGTTAGGTCTCTATCACATAGATATAAGTTGTCTATGGCATGTAAAACCAACCAACAAACATCCATCAATTCTAAAAATCATCACTAATTATATGAAATTATCAACAAACTCTACCATCTATCTAATTGACGTCGACCCTCACTATTCGATGATGACTTGTCATCATTCGATGGAGACCATACCTAGTCTCCGTTGATCGCCTATCAACTCTAAAAAAAATTTAAAAAAAATTAAAAATCAAATACAATCAAAATGAATCTAAATTTTTGGCACTTACCACTCTCTGTGACCTCTGGCACTTCTTTCCACTTCTGCTGGCATCCATTTTGATCAACTCATAAATCTAATTGTCAAAATCATGTTGCTCAAATGATCCTTTTCATTTGTCTCTACTGCTTTTATATGCACGCTAACATAATCGATGGTGCCCAACCTAGTCATTATAAACTGAAACATAGTCTTCATCGACCCACTCTAGTTGTCATCAACCCAAACCCTATTTTTCATCATTCATCCTGTCTCATCAAATCTACTTATCCAAATTATCTTTTCTTCCACTTTGAACTTATGTGTCACCCATAATATACCAATTATTGCCTTACATATCTTATTTTGTTATTTTTACTTATCTACTTGTCTTGTAGCACATCCTTCCTTATATCAAGAAGCCCACTCTGTGTCCATCTGTGTATTCCCTCTTGGGACAAAATATCTCACCTTAAGTTGTGGCCATTTTTCCCTTTTTGTCCCACGATGACACATAATCACTCGCCTCCACATATTTGTAGGATGTCGCATACTCTTTTTCCCTGCTTTGTTTCCCCACATTCTGTTAGACCATTTTTTGACACTACTCGTATTTTTGCACATACTTTTGATGTCTTCCTTGACCCATTGGTCTCACGGCTTTCACATCCATGTAATTGGATTCCCTCCATACTTCAATAATATTTTCCGACTCATGGGTATGTAGGACATTAGTGTTGCCTCCATTGAGGTTGTGTTATGTTCCCTACCGATGTGTTTCCAAGATTACTGTGATATTTATTTTAAGTTTATCCCATCCTTCTTGCAATGGTCATATCACTCTCCACTTGGGGCATATTTTTTCATCTTCCCACCCTCTCCTATCTTCCTCTATCTATCTATGTCAACCTAGTCATAATTTTGTTTTTGTCATTGGTCCCTAGTTTGAGGGGGAACACCTCAACCATCTTATATCACTTCTAGTTTTTGTCTCATGGCTTGCTTAACACAAACTACTTGAAATAAAGGGGAAAATGTGAACACCAAAATCTAGTTCACTAGCCCCCCATTTCATGTTCACTTTCCCCTTCATCGTCATTGTGCACACTCGTACCCATGTCCCTATTCAAAATACCTTTTTCCTCCTAAATCAAATTTATTTCTCCTAGTTTTTTTTTTCCTATCTTAATTCTATCTCATCATTTTGATCCCATCCCACCATTAATAGTTTCCATTATCACATTATTTCATCTCCCCTTATGCACCATAATTACACTTACCACCCATAGTCATATTAGTCATTCCTAAACATATTTATTACCTTAATTACATCATAAAATTTCCCATTTATCCTTTCTAGACTCACCACCTGCCCCCATTAAATATTTTCAACCACCCTTTCCTTTATTAAATGCACTTTCACCCCATCCAACCACTAGTTCCCATCCCTATGCAACTCAGTATCTCTTCTAAATCACCATGTTAACTTCTATCCCTAATCACCACCTAATTAGGCATCATCTTTCATGTTTTACATAATCCACATAATAAAATCAACAGTTCCCTGCAATCGAAGGTGGATCTATTAGGCGTTAGCACCCTTGTATATACATCTTCACTCCTCCTTCCAAAAGACAATGAAGTTCTTGAGATCCGACCTTTAGTAAATTTTTGTAGGTTTTGTGCCTTCTTGTGAGCTTCTACCAACCTCTTGAAGCCACTTTGGAGCCTTTATCTATCATCTTAGATAATTTGGAGCTTGGAGATTGTTGGAAGACCTCTCCTTTATTCATCATCCATTTACAAGTCCATTCGTCATTTTGAAGTGCTACAATCACATCTGCTAGATTTGTTTGGTTCGCATAGCTTGTTGAAAACCCATTAACCCTCACCAAGGCTTAAGTCATCCTTAGTCACCATTGACCCAATATACCTCAGTTTTTTTTGCATCTTGTCCCTTCTGTTATCAGTTTCTCTATCCCTACAACACCCAAATACTTCAATTTCTATGCTCTTCCTGATAGACATCCCAAGACCTCACTTTTCTGTCACGTTCTTTTTCTATTGTCTTTGGTCATTATCAACCTCCTCTGCCTCAACTACATTTTCATCTATTTATCACATCTACCTGTAATCCATTCCCATAAGCCTTAGCAATGACATCTTCAAAATCCAGAAGCCTATTCCAGATCTTTTGTTTTTAGCCTTTTGATTGTTTCTGTTCTAGGATCACTGTCAACTGCCTCTGGTCTTCATTGACCTCTGTCTGGTTTAAATCATTTTTCTGAATTTATTATTGCATGTATTACTAGATATCTATTTTAGCATATCTTTGAGCATTTTTTTTCATGGTTATCTTTTGTGTGTTATTTATTCCTTGTATTCAATCAATTATCTAAAAAAGAGGGTTGACATCCTTCCTCGGAATTTCATCACTTCTCGAGACTGACTTTGGTCAGGAAACCCACCATCCAAATCTATTAATATTGTCTTGTGCAGTTATCCTTTGTGTTTTTTAGTTCATCAAGCTCACTGCAGAAAGGATTGTGTGTGCCTACCTTCCATCACCATCACTATCAAACATTGGAGGTAGTATTAAAACCTCCCATATATGGAGTTGTTTGTTTTCTATCTTGTTATTTCATTAACTTGGAACAACAGTAGAAAACTTGTCAAACACTTCTTATGAAATGTAAGTTTGATTATAGACAGATAAATTGTTCATGAGTGAAAGGAGTTCATACCTAGTAGTTTCGTCGAAAATCACATCAATAGAGGGAAATGGAAAATCATTTTTGGGAGACACTTTATTTATATTTTGGAAGTCGATACAAATTTGAATTTTATTGTTATTTTTCAAAACTAGAATGATATAAGAAAACCAATTTGTATAATCTACAGGCCTAATAAAACCAACTTTAAGGAGTGTGATGACCTCCTTATTTACCATTAGTGACATCTTGGGCTTCATTGACCATAAATTTTATTTGATTAGCTTGGATTTAGGTTTCATGACTAAGTTGTGGATGATTATATCCTCATGAATTTTGGTTCTATAGAAATAGAATAAGGTGAAAACTTTATACAACTCTTTAAGCAGGGCCTTATGGTCTTCAACTTCTTGTGGTGATACTGAAGAGCTGAGTTTTAAGATCCTTGGTTCTTCCATTATTCCTATTTTTATATTTATAGTTTACTAGATGAGGGAAACATTTCCTTCTTTGAACTCGGGTAACGCCAACAGAAGATCCAAAGCTTCATCTTCGATTTCACAAATGTTAAGGTATTTGGTGGATGAATCATAGTTTTCAATTTTTAAATAAGAATTATAATATTCATTCCTTCTGGTAGATGAAGTATGTAGAGTCATGGAAAACCCCTTCTTGTGATGTGAGGGAGGTATGTGTTCATAAGTGTGTAGATACTCTAGAATGGCTTCATCATTCTCTGTTATGTAAAATTTTAATATCTAAGGTCATCTAGTTTGAATACACTTCTTTCAAGTGAAAGTTAATTCTTGATGAGAGGGTCACACCTTAAGGAGACAACAAAATCAGATTCAAGAATCCCATGAAAAGGAAAGTATCATGCAAAAGTGGTAGCAATGGAATATTCAAGATGGTTTTGACTCCTAGAGATGGAGTCAATAGATATGAAATTGAAAATGTTCACTGATGTCTAAGCAACTTATTTGTATAGTTCCAAATGTTCAATTTTTTTCTAGTAGACCTTAGACATGTGGTTGGCGATAAGTTAAGAATCATTAAGGATTTGTAACCTATGAATGCCAAGTCTACATGTTATGATGAGACCGGTCAACAAAGCCTTATAATTGGTTGTGTTGTTTGTGCATTCCAAGTATAGAAGAAAAATGAAAGGAAAAATCATCCTTCTAGGATATATTAAACCTATACTAGTCCCTACCCTTATAGTGCACTTAGCTCTATCGTAATACATGGTTAATAGGTAGCCTTTGGAGAGAGGGTCGTAAGATAAATTAGATGATAGAACTTGATTATGACTTATTTCAGCCATATTCACATCTACTACCATAGCTAGAGAAGGTGGATCTTTTTCATTCTCAGGTAAGTGGAAATGATACATGGAATTGGGAGTTTGATACTCTTTTATCCTATTAATTGAGTTGGCTTTCCCATCATTTTATTTGTATAAAATTCCATTCATTTTTGGTTATCCTTATGTTCCTAAACATGGAGCCACATTGGGGTTAATCATGTTGGTCGTTGAAGCTTCAATATCAAGTTTTTTGACTGAGGTTATTACCTATTGTTGTTGTTTTGGCTCTGGTTACCATGAATACAAATTCCATTATTGTTTTAGATTATTAGGTTGCACATTTTTTCAAATAACATTTTTCTGATGCTTTGAGAAGGGATTTTGATAAATTCCTAGATGGGAATTCTAGGGTGCAATGAGACCCATATGAGTCGTAGACTGATCATTGAGGTTTTTTTCCTGTGAAAGGTTCTGGACAATCCTATTGTACTCTCTACAAGTGGTAGTATCATGACCTCTAACCCTATAAAGTAAGAAAAATAATTCAAGGTCATAATTTTGGGTTTGATGGTTTTTTTATTTACAACCAATTGAAACTTGCCAAAGTTTTTAGGGTAACAATAGTTGGGGCTAAATTTGTTTTGTTATTGGCCTTCCATATTCTTGTTATTAATTGGCTATTGGTTTTGGTTCGGGTTGTAGTATATATTGGTATTTGGAGCCCGATTAAAATTCATCATGTTCACAATGGGTTGATTGTTGTTAGTGTAAAATTTTTTGTTGTGGTTATTATTTCACCCATTGTTGGGATTATTGACTATGTTATTAGGTAAGTTTGGCTTCTTGGGTTGGTTTCTAACACCGTTTGTAGTATCCTTATGGTTTTGGTTAATAAATTGTGAACCTTAGGAATTTTGGAAGGCTTATACATTTTTGTTATTTTTTTATATCCTCTCGAGTTCTAGATAGGGATAATGAGTCTTCTATTTTCACCATAGGTCCTATGGTTGTTATTTATCGTTGTTTAGTTGATTCTTAAAACACTTTGTAAAGCTTCATCATATGAATTGTATGCAAAATTATACACATCTTCCCTAGTTTCCCTATTGAGGTCATGGATAAAGAAGTCACATAGTTCCCTTTGATCCACGTTGAGGGCACTAATAAAGGAATAAATCAATTTTTGTCATATCCTAATGAAATGTGTGGTTTATTTGTTAGGTTCTTGTTTGATATAAAGAAATTATCTAATATCATATTTTACAAGGTTGTTCATTTCAAAATCCTTGAAAATTTTAGCTATGAGATGTCTGAATGAATGTATGGAACCTTTAGGGAATCATTAATATCAATCGAATGTTATGCCTTTGAGAATCTTGGGGGAAATTTTTTTGGTGACCTTGTCCTATGGGAGAATTCATGGATTGCAGTGGCATATGTCTTTATGTGAGCATTGGGTTCTACCTCACTCTTGTATTTTAGTAACTCAGGAAGAGGGTGAGAAAGTAGTGTCATGCAGATGTTGCAATCCAAAGGTTCTTTTAGATATTCTACACAGGTTCCCAACATATTCAAATCAGTGGTTTTTTTCCTACCATGGCAATAACCAAATGTAATGCTTGGTAATGACCAACGAAAAGAGGGTTTAGAGCAATAACATAGTTAAGGGCATTCAATATGTGGAAATTAAGGAAGAATTTGTCATGCTAGATGGATTTGAGGTATAAATGGAGGTAAGGTAGCATGAGACTCATGGGTGAAGGACCAAAAACCTACTAAGTGGGTTAGATAAAGATTTGTAGTTGTTAGGGAAAGTCAATAAGGATTGAGCATAAACTTCTTACTATTGGGCATAAGATTGTAGTTGAGGGTAAGATTTTGGTGCAAATTTAGGTTTATTGTAGGATTGTATGGGTTTTACTAATTTTAGTTGCACCACATATGAAGTAGTGTTGTTATCTGGTGTGTATGTGGGAAAAGTATATGACAAAGGTCGGCTCATACCTAACGTGTGAACACCCATGAGAAGGTCTCATGGGTTTGTTTGCATTACATAGTTGGCATGAGTAGATTTTTGTGACCATTTTGCATGGGTTGGACATGGTTTGGTTTGTTTGGGCTTTACATTGAGTCTTATAACATGTATTCCACATGTCGAGAAGGTAAGGAATCTTCTAATTCTCGAATTCATTTTACTAAAGTAGAAATGAGGTTTCTTGATGGACTAGGATGACTTTTTTAGAAATTTTGTTTTACATTTGGATGTGTAGGATAAGGGTGGTACCATTTAATAAATTTTTCTAGTGTTACTTCTCCCCTTTATTTTTTTCTTTTAGGCCTTGGCAGGGTAAAAGTAACGTTATCTTGTAAGAGGGTATTGTTATAGACTTGTATCCTATCTAGTGACTCATCTAGGATATTGATCTGATCATTTCTTTTGTCAAAACACATTAAGATATCATCATCAGGATGTAAGCAAGTTGACATAGAATCAGATTATATGTTAAATTTTGGCCTAGTCAAAACCCGTAGATAAAGCCCTCCTTCCCTAGTAAATTTCATGTTGTTAAAACTGGAATGTTCCACATGAGATCTTTAACAGGTTGGTGGTTGATCAATCTCTTATATCATTACATTAAAAAATATTTCAGTGTTTGGAGGGAAGAGATGCGTTGTATAGGTGATCTTTGAGAATAGTTATTAGCCCAACCAAACAAGGAAGGTGATTGTTGAGCATTCATACGAGCATAATAATCCTTGTGGCCTATAATTGGCATTTTGTAGTCCTAACCCAACATATATGGGGGGTGTATAAATAATCGTAGAATAATGGGAGAGGGATAAGGTATAATTAGATAAAAGGTGATATACGTATGGAAATGAGAAGAAACCAGTCCTTCATGTTAGGTTCACCAAATTTTTGCATGCTAAAAAGCGGAGGGGGATTCTGTGTGTACTCGATTCATTTTGAGTACCAGCCAAGTTAGCCAACGTATAAGATGATGGGATGATTTTTGGATAAGACCATGGATGGTTTAAAGATAATAAGAGTGGGAGTATGGGAACACAAATGAGTTGGAAAATAAAATTTACCTATACTCTTGATCAAGAAAAACTTTCTCGTCATGGACAACGATACTCTTACCAATTTTATCATAATATATGGTACTATTGAGGATAATAGGGACATAAACCCTTAGTTTTATGTCCTATTTTGTGCATGGAGGGATTTTTAGGTTATGTTACTCAATTCAAATGGTTTTTTAAGGTGGTCCCTAATTGGGAAAGGTCATGTGGAAGAAGGTAGTGGATAGTGAATGAAATAAGAATACTTAGATATGTAATGGTAATAGATGTCTGATAAGATGACGCATATGGTTGTTATCTTGTGAGGCTTCACCATTAAGAAAAAATAACTATGGGAAGATTTGTGTAGGGAATGTGAATAGTGAAACACCTCTCATTTGAGCTCATATAAGATGTTATCCTAGAGTTCTTGGTGTTTGAGTCAAGTCCAGCTAGGTCAAACCCACTGGTAGAATTTTTTATAATTTACATGGAACAACACAACCATATGGATGTTATTCCTCATGCCAACATAACCAACTTGGTATAATCATCATGTTGGTTGACAAGGCATTTCAAAGAGGATAGATTGTTTCCTCTTAAAGGAAACACTTATACTGAAAAAAATGTCTTGTAGGCCCCCAACTTAAAGCTACACATGTTTGACCCCAACCCCACTTAACTAGAATTAGTCATGGGAGAAGAAAAACCACCTGCAACCTTCAAATTTAACCAAAATTGGTTTTTATATGAGGATTTAAATAATATTATTAAGGATATATGGAATATCTACTCCATAGGACAATATGTACTAGTTATGGTTAGTTCATAAAGGAATCTTATTAAGACAAAGGTAGATGCCAAGAATTGGCTCAAAAAAAATTCAAGAAATCAAAAAAGAACTCCAGGAGGTGGAAGGGAAGATTGAGGTTTCTCTCATCTATCTACATGATGATGAATACAGGTCAGATACTTTATTAGAACTTGATAACTTAGAAAATTAAAAGGCTAGGTTGTTAGATTGGTAAGAAGCGAAGTGGAAAATGAAGATCAGGGTCAATTGGCTTACAAAAGGCGATGCCAATACCAATTTTTTTAAACAAAAACAACTGACATGAAGGAAAAAATACCGTATATGATATTATAGATAATAATGGGGTGGAATGAACATATTTCACTTCTATTTCCAAGTCTATTGTCTCCTGTTATAAAAGCATCTATTTGGAGCCACCAGGGGGAAATATAAAAAACATAATGGCAGTGGCCTCCTTCTTTGATGGTTGGGTTAGAAAAAAAATCATGCCCTACTTTTTTGTATTACACTTGAGGAGCTGCATAACACCCTTCACACTCTTTGATATGGGAAGGCACTTGGGATAAATGGGTACACAACTAATTTTTATATTAATTTTTGGCAGCTCACTACAAATAACCTCCTTGTGTTGGTGGAGGAATCATGGATCACTAGTAAAATACATGTTCCTTTCTCCTCTAATTTCATTTTTAATATCCCAAAAGAGGAAAACCTTCATAACTTTGAGAACTATTGCCACATTTCTTTATGAAACTACATCTATAAACGTATCTCCAAGATCATTACATCCTACTTGAAACCCATCCTCTAGATGATAATATCTCTCTAGAATAGTTTTGCTTCTTAGACAATCACCTCATCCATGATGTCATTGGCTCAAGCCAAGAGGCTTTGCACATGATCAAGACAAAATCACATGCTTCCTTCTTGTTAAAAATTTATCTCTCTAATATTTTTTATTTGTTAACTAGTTTTATCCACGACTTATTCTCATATATGTTGTTGGATTTACCCCTCCTTTCATAAATTGGATCGAATATTGTTTCCAATTCATCTCCTATGTTATTTCGATTAATGGCCCAGCTTCCACCTTTTTTTCCTTACCCCTAGCATTAAATAATGTTTCCCATTCTACCCATTCCTCTTTCTTATTATCATTTAAGCTCTTAACCGATATATATTTCCCATGAGAAATTTGTTGGTAACATCTCTAGGGTGAATATTACTGATATATTATTATGTGAGGATCAAAACAGTGGTGCATGCACATCGACAGGGTTGCACTCCAATGGTGATGAGAAATCTCCAAGTAATTAGCAAGCAAAATCGAACAAGAGAGAATCATGCATAGAAATAACAAGTCTATTGATTCTCATAGATAAAAAAGGGTGTATATAGGAGTGTTGTGTAACTCATGTTCCTGGACCAATATTCTCTCCAAGAGAGAAAAGAGAGGAGTTACTATTCCAAATATGGAAAGTAAATCCTATAACTCTAAGACGCATATGATAATGAAAAAATTTATGAGAAAATTTGTCATATGTCATATGACCCTGTGACCTAAGATCTCACCAAAGTGAAATGACTCACCACGTGAGGGGGAAAAGATCCCATGTGATGATGAGGAAAGTTACATACACAACCACCCTCCCTTCATCAAAGCTAAGGTAAAGGTCATGGAAAGTCAAAAAAGAAAGAGAACTCCCCTAGACAACTAAGAAAGGTGTGTCATATGGGTCCCGACAACTAAAGGCCTAATAAGGTACCCATGTACAAACAACATATTTTTGGAAAAGAAGAAAAGGATAAGAGGACTAGAAATACCGAAGAAGATGGGCTGATGTAGAAAACCTCACCCCAAGAAGAGAGCAGAAAGTGAAAAAACTTGTCTTCAGTGAAGGGCTTGGTGAAAATATCTTCAACTTGATCAAAAGTCTAATAATACTACAAGTCGATGATCTCACCATGAATCAGCTCATGTATGAATTACATATGGATCTCAATATACTTCTTCCATTGATGTTGAACTAGATTTTAGAAAATTGAGATGGTTCTCATGTTATCACAGTAAATGATAGAAGGATGTTGAAAGTGAATACCAAATTATATCAAGATCCCCTGGAATCAAACAAATCCTATGGAAGAATTAATTATTTCTCTATATTTTACCTATGTAGATGATATTGCAATTACATTTTGTTTCTTGATAGACCAATTAATAAGGACTCAAACCAAGGGATAAATTGTACCTGAGGTAAATTTCCAATGATCCAAATCATAGGCCTAATAAAAATATGTAAATCTAAACAAATCAATATCTGCCCCTCCTAGATAGTGAATGTCATCTGTATAAGTGCCACAAACATAGTGAAGGATCCTCTTCATTTCCTCCAATGCAACTCATGGGGCTCCTACATAAATCTGGACATGATCCAAATAACATATGAAAGATCCGAATGAGTGTGAGTTAGGTAAATCAAGCTCCCCACCAATTATCGATAAAGGGTACCATCAACTATGGGAGTAGAGAAATTGACATCTAACTTAGCCCCATAAAGGAAAGGAGTAGGAGAAGGCTTATAATCATTCATGTGAAATCAAGTGAGCAAGTCAAGAGTGTACTTAGGTTGTGCAATCATAATTCTTGAGTCAGATTAGAAAATCTGAATCCAAAGAAATTAGTGAAGCAAGCCTAATTCTGACATAGAGAACTTGTAGGCTAAGGGAATCTTCATAGAATCAATGATTGAGGACGATGTACCTGTAATCAAAAATTCATCAACATATAGAATGAGAATGAGAATGGATTCATCCTACCATAGAATCTAAACATTCGGGTCAGAGTGACACCTAGAAAACCCTGATGCAAGAAGAAAGGATTCCGTCTCGGCATACCAATCCCAAGGGTTTTGTTTGAGGCCATAGAGATACTTCTTTAACTTATAAAAAAGGGAGGAATCATGGACATAACCCAAGGATTGTTCCATATATATCTCTTCATCTAGGTCCCCATGAAGGAAACCACTCTTAATATCCATCTAGTGGAATTATGGCGAGGTTTGGTTCAATCGAATTTAAGTCATCTTTGCAATGGGAGAAAAGGTTTCCAAATAATCAAGCCCAACTGCCTGAGAGAAACCCTTAACTTAAAGTCACACTTTATACTTCTCGATGTTCCCATATGCTCCATACTTTATTCGGTAAACCCACTTACACTGAACTATTTTCCTTCCTTTCAAAAGAGGGGTGAGATCCCAAGTATAGTTCTTCATGTGCGATGAATACTCCTCATCCATGAAAGAATCCCACTTAGGAATCCCAAAGTCCTCTTGGAAAGACTAAGGGTTAGAAGTGGAGATGAAGAAGGCATGGGGTCACATGAAATCTGAATGAGTCTATCTATCATCCAAAGGATCCCCAATCCATTCTCCAACACTCTAAAATTTTTGCCTAGCCCATCAAGGACCAGGAGAAGAGACAGGCTCAGAACTTGTAGATTCTTCACTAGAGTGAGGTGGGACAAATTCCTCATCATCACTACTATCAGAATCAAAATACTCTGAAACATAAGAAGAGGAAGGAGAAGGAGGGCCAGGAGGATCAAAAAGAAAAGGAGGAGGCTCAACATCATCATCATCTGAAGATTGAGAGTCAAAATCAGTGAGCAAAAGGACCTCAGCCAAAGAAGAAGTGGAAGTTGATGATGACTCATCAAACTTAACACCTATCTTAATATAAAGTTGATGTGTGGTAAGGTTCAAAAATATATATCCCTTCATGCCATTAGGATATTATAAAAAGATGCAAGGTTGGGACTGTGGTTCTAAATCCTTGCATCTCTTTTTTGGAATTCATGCCATAGCATTGGATCCAAAGATACAAAAGCACTCAACATCAGGTTTACATCTAAACAATGCTTCAAAGGGTGTCATCACTCTTATGGCCTTGTTTTGAACATGGTTATGAATGTAGAAAGTGTAGTTTACAACGTCAGCCCAATACTACAAAGGAAGGGACTTTGAATGAACCATACATGTGGCCATCGCCTTAAACATTCAGTTATTTCTTTCCACAACTCTATTTTGCAAAGGGTTGTACGCTGCAAAGAAATCCCTTCGAAGGTGCGTAAATCATCAAACCTATTACTCACATATTTTCCTCCATTATTACTTCAAAGAACCTTGATAGATATTTCAACATGTTTCTCAACAAGAGCCTTAAAGTCTCGAAAGTGATTGAAGACTTCATATTTTCACTTAAGAAAATACTCCCAAGTGTAACGCGAAAAATCATCAATGAAGGTAAGAATCTAGAGAGATCTAGTAAATGAAGGAGATGGGAAGGGGTCAAAAACATCACTATGAAAAAAATCTAAGGGACGAGAATCTCTCCAGGCCTTTCCTTTTCCAAAACTTTCTTCATGGTACTTCCCAAGGGTACAACCCTCACAAAGACCCTTAGAAAAATTGAAATGGGTATCCCGTTGATCATCTTTATTTGGAGAAAATTCTCAAGGTAATAATAGTTAAGATGCCCAAAGAAATCATGTCATAGCTTGTTAACCTCATCTTCATGAGTAAGCAAGGTAGTGGGGATCAAATTAGAAGTAATGTGGGATAAGGTGTAAAATTGTGACCGATGATCCACCTTTCCCTTAGCCACTATAGTGTCATCGTGAAGCTCACAAATAATCATTGATGTAGGATTAAATTCCACTCACATTCCTTCACCAAGATGAGTGAGTTGGTAAACCGATAGGAGATTGGGAACACTCAACACATTGTTAAACATTCCACCTTCTACTTCTACTAATCCACTTCCAGCAACTGAAACCAAAGTATCATCACCCAAAGTGATTCAAGACATGCCACATGATTCAATGTCTATAAACTCAGCATGTGAAGAACCCATGTGGTGCGAGGCACCAAAATCAATGATCCATGTCAACAAAGGAGTAACTCCAGCTATAAGGGCCTTTCCTTTCTTCTTCTTGTATTTAGAATCCTTTGTTTTGGAAGACTCGGACTTCAGATCATTTTTTTATAGACTTGGGAGAACCTATATTATTCTTCTCAAGTAAATGAGTAAGGTGATCCATTTTTTTCTCACACATTGATGCTCTTTATGACCAATCTTCTTACAATAAGAACACTTACACTTTTCCTTCTTCACTTTGGGATCAAAAGTAGAAGCATTCAAGTTAGGTTTGGTTAGTCTTGGTTTCCTTCTTCGGTTGGTCCTTTTTCTCTTTCTTCTTTTTAGGTTTCTTATCTTTTCCCTTACCAGTGTTTGTAACAAGGGCATGAAACTTGGATTTGAGTGCTCCCATTTGAATCAACTTATCTTGTACTTGAATGAGTTAGGATGAAAATTTGTCAAATGAGGGCATTTTCCAAGCATCTCCTAGAGCTTCTTTCATGGCATGGAAGATAGAAACAAAGATGGAGTATTCGGGACATAACTTAGAAAGAATCAACGAGATCAAATGGGAATATTTTTTTATCAATTCCACATTCCTTTAAGAGCAATATAGTGTTGATAAACTTTGATAAGAAGGCCTGTAGGTTATCAAATTTGCTAGGAGTTAATCCTAGTAGTTCATTTTTAAACTCGTGCACTCTCATGTCATCATGTTTTCTAAACATATCGTCAAGAGTTTTTAGGCTCAAGTGGGTGTTTCAAAAGAATCAATTTGGAAGAAAAAGTTGGGAGAAACAAACATATAGATAAGACCCATGGCCTCATCACATCGGTCTAACCACTTATATTTTTTGGGTTCATTGTTAGGATCAAGCGCAACTCCCATAGTTATGCAAAACAACCCTTTACCCCTTAATTTTATAACCATTTTAGATCTTCATTCAAAGAAACTAAACGACGTAAGAAAATGAACTAAAAGAGCATCCATCGTGAGGAGAGATAAATAAGGAAGATCAGAAAGAAAATATGCACACACACACACACACCCCAAAACAATATTTTCACCCCCATGTTTACGAAACTTTATAGTTTAGTGTGTTGATTACAATAATATGTGAATGTGCGTCGTGAAACAGTCGGTCACTCACCTTGCAATCATCATAATAATGCACAATTGTGGAGACCACAATAAAGTTTTGATAATCGCGATAGTTCATCACCGCAAGAAAGTAAAAAACACTGCTATAACTAGAAAATGGAAGAGAAAAACAAGTCCTATGTGAGAAATAACATCTGACGTCACAAAATAAACTCCATTGCCACAAGGTTGTGGCAGAAGTGCTCACTAACCCATAAAAAATAATAAGATTGATATGCAAATATGACTCAGAAATGAGTGGAAAGCCTCCATGATGAAAGAAAATGCTTCAGAACGAAAGAAAATGCTACACACCTCCACAAATATTAGTGACAAATAAAGTGCTTGATAACCTCAATTTGCAAATATATTTTCCTGATTAATTTTTTAAAAAATAGGAATTTTAAATTTAGCAAAAAAAATTATCACAACTAACCTTAATGACCTGCTGAAAAAATAATTTCCTTTAAAACAACACTTGAGACTTATATAAAAAAATTTAACAAACTAATTTTTTTTAAATAAATGGGCTGAAAAAAGGAGGGAAAAAACATGGCATGGGAAAGTTCCTAGCAGTCCCTAGCTAAGAAAAGCAACGAAAAAGAAGGGCAGGAAAAATTCTAGCAGTTACTAGCTAGGAAAAGTAGCGAAAAATTAAGGCAGGGAAAATCCTAGTGGTCACTAGCTAGGAAAAGCGATGAAAAATCAAGGTAGGAAAAATCCTAGCGGTCATTACCTGGGTGTTATCATGAGTTTTTGAAAGGAAAAATTCACACCTAAAAGCATGACAACCATACCCTATAGTGAAAATTTTCACTTAAAGGTCATCCCGAGCACTCCTCTAGATCACCCTAATCCCCATGTCAGTCATATTCCATCTTTCTAAATGGTCTAGTGTATTGTGTCATCATTTTTGTAGTTGATTTAGGGATATCCAATACATTCAAGAACTTCCAATAAGTGTTTCTTCAATATAGGCTCTCTATGAAGCTTAAGAAAAGATAAATCTTCTAGTCTTCTTGAGCCTAGTACACACCCCCTAGAGTAGAACGAAGGACTCAAATTCATCATGGAGGTGTATTAAGGAGATAAGAATATTTTTCAATTGATTTTAGAACAATCTGGGAAGTTTCAGACCTTTTGGAGCAGTTTCAACAAAAGTGGGTCCTGGAGGGTGAAGCAGTACACAGTGTAAAAACAAATCCTGAGCTTCGGGAAGTGATTCCAGGAGATTCATAATGAGTTAGGATCCAAAAAAATATATCATCAGAAATCTAATTTATAGCTATAGAGGATGGTGGTCTCAATTTTTTCACAAGACTCAGGCAGTTATGTCCACAGCTTGTTTTCAGCATGCACAGCCTTTGATCTTGAAGAAAAATCCTATTTTCATAGGGTTTTTAGGAATAATCAAGGTATGATACCATCACCATTGTGTTAAAAATTATTTTTCCATACAATTTCATATAAAGAGGTGTGTTAACAATTTTTTGGGAGCTCAAGTTATGCGCCTGACAAGTTTTCCTCCAAGGTACCGTTCAGGAGTTAGAAAATTTTCAAGTTTAGAAATTTGAGCCAATCAAAGAGTGGTGCACTTTTGTGCACCAACTATCCCAAAAAATTTGGAAATTTGGTGTACAAAAATTTTCCCCCATCCGATTTAAGCCCTTAGACCATGATGTTACCGTTTTGGAGCTCCTTTTGCCAAGTTAAGCCCCCATGCACCAATTTCAAGCCCCCAGCTTCATCTAGTCACGTAACGCCACGTGGCTCAATAAAAGAGGGGAACACTTTTATGCACCAACCAAACCAAATTTTTAGGATAGTTGGGACACATGAATGTTCCCCCTCCAATTTTTATCCTTGGTCACCCACATGACCCCAACAGGTTGTCAAGTGCTTTATTTCCAGCCCCCCTCTCATCCTCAACTGTGAATCATAACAAGACAAGTGAACCGATAGGAAGGGGGAAAATTTTTTTACAAAAACCATTCCAAAAATTTGGGATTATTGGGACAAAAAATTTCACCCATGATCAACCCTTGAAAATTTGTAAGTTTTATTATTTGTGTGTTGTTTCTTACTACTTCTGCTACTACCCTCACGCACGCACGAAAATTTTTCCACTGCCAGATTTCTGTCTTTCCTCCATTTCTTCTTATTCCTCTCCTTTTACATCACACCTCTCATCCAATTTCCATCCTCCCTCACTTATGTAACTTGAAAATGAATCTTTTTTAGCAAAAACCATGTTTGCCTGCTATCAGAAACCCTCATAGGCCAAAAACAAAGAATCATTCATAACTTGCAAACCAGTGAGCAAAATCCAACAAAACTTGGAGCATCCCTTCCTCTCCTAGGCACCTTGATACTACAAAAAACCAAATTTCCATATTCATCCTCTATTTTTTATGGAAACCAATTGAATTTTTGTTCCCTAATATCTTCTTTCATCATTTTTCATTAATCCGGGAAGTCGGTTGACACGAGATTTTGCACAAAGCCTCAAAAACAAAACCCAAAAAGAAAATGGATTTTTTTTGTCAAAATAAGGCCCAAAAAACCAGATTCTAAAAATAGTATGTTCCATTGGTTAACACTTTCCATTTTTAGTAAATTTCCTAAAATATCAAAAAACCTTCAGAAGAGCAAACATCGAAGAATCACATAAACTGAAAACTAGGGTACACGTGCCAAAAAAGGAAAAAGAAAAAAAACAACTTTATAAAATTAGAATGTTCTTCAAATTGGACTTGAAACATTTTTGAACATGTTTCTAATGTTAAAATAACCTCTCAGTGCTGACACCAAAGGAAAAAAAAAAAAAAAACCTTTACCGAAATAGCAACTCCTGGAACCTAGAATCTAAAAATAGCAATTTTCAGTTTTGAGTGCAAAAATTTGTCATCGCCTCTTTGGTAACCTATATCATTTTTTTTTTTCATCATGAATTTCAAATTCATTGGTCCAGATCTCATTTCAGCCCTCACATCAGAGTTCTTGAGTGTGGATGACAACAATGTTACTCACATAGACCTAGAAGAGCTCAAGCACGGAATGCTATGTGGGCCAAGAAAACTAGTTGAAGAGAAGATATTTCCAAGTTGACTATATGCAGTAGGTGGCCATCCCACATCCTTTCAAAACATCAAGCTAGTGTTGTCATGTGCTCAACATTATGAACCAAACACCACAACAATTAGAGCTAATGACAATTCAATCTTAGTTGTGCTCACTCCAAGGGTCATATCTCAAGGAATGAAAATCCCAACTAAGAAGGACATGGTCATGATCTCCAAGGAGTTCACATCTGGATAATGGTCCAAGAATGACTGTTGATTATGCTAAAATGTAAAATAATAATCTAATCTAATACAAGTTTTTAGTAAATAAATGAATATTAAATAATACCCAAGCAAGGTAATCAATAAATAATGAAACCCTAATGTGTAAAGGGGGTTAGAAGAGCCTTATATGACTCACAGAGGTTTTTTTACTGTTTCATAGTGGAGACCGACTGAAATGAGATGAACTTCTCACAAAAGAGTTTAAAAATGAATATCCGGTAGATTTGACTGGATTGGGGCACCTATGGGCACCGTAGTCTGGCACCTTGGTCTACGTAGATGCTCAGAAAACCTCCTCTAAGGTGTCACACAAGATTATCACTTGTTCTCCTATTTTCATGTGTATGTCATTGAATTCTATCAAATGTCTCTATAATGTGGAATGAATGAATCACCTGTAAAATCCTAAATAAAGCATCAATCCCTAAAAGATAAAGACGTAAATGAAGGTGTCAAATTGTTCTCAACTACCAAAATGATGGACTTATAATTGAACATTGCACTACATATCAGACCTAATGTAGTTATGTGTGTGTGTGGAATTGTGCCCTAGGTTTCTCTTCTACCAGTCACACTTTATGAGTAGTGAGCAAGTAACTAGATGTAGAATGTAAATATTGTGTGCATGGAAACAATAGACTCCCCTCCTATGAAGTGTGACATAGATGAACTAGCCTTTTTCCCTTGTGATGGAGCTAGATGGATGAAAATGGAGTTATAGATTCCTTTTATGGATGCAACCTTAGGTGGAGATATTAGATGCTTAGTGCTTGGTCCATTATTATGATCACATAACTTTATATTTATATGATTCCTTTGCTTGAATTTCATAATTAACCTTGAAAAGGCCGACTACCAAAACAGTTAAAATGCTCAAATAGCTAGAAAAGACCCAAAAAGTGTGACCAAAGTACAAAGAGGACAAGGGCACCCAGAGGGGATGGGGGCACTAGGAACTGGTGTCCAAGTTGGGCGTTGGTGTCCAGAATGACAAATTCTAAAAGGTGAAAAAACAAACTGAGAAAGTAATAGTGCAAGACTGAAAGTAGAAGCATAAAGCAAAGAAAGGTGACCAAAGACATGGGTTAATCATTACTCTTCATACTTAGTAATCTTGTAAATAGTAGTATGTAATCAGGACTAAATAAATAACCAAAGTGTGTGATTTTGTGCCTACATTTGGCCCCACTTTATGTTAATGAGAAGAATGCTCGGTAACAAAAAGTAGATAGAGATGTGTACATGATATCCATATAGATCAATGTAGAAGGTGTGCCAAGGGACTAGACAAAGCTTGGAGTGATAAAAAGGTGGAGCGTGGAGACTAAATATGTAAAAGTGTAACCATGTGATGAAAATGAACCTATGGCGGAAACACATGTATAAATGTCGATGTTGTACCTATTATTGGTTTTGATGTGTGTGATGTTGTTGATGTTGATTTCTTTCTTCCCATATGGATGGACCTGCAAAAGAGAATATGATAAAGTAGTCAAATACGCATGTATATGTATAAAAAACATGTAAGGAAGTATGTAAAAGAAAATACTAAAAAATGTGAAAAAGGAACATGTGCACCTGATCCGTCATGAGGAAAGAGTGTAGAAAGGATCCTACAAATGATGTTGATGCACGCAAGTTTTTCAGGTGATCTCACACCAATGTAATGGAAGAAGTGTAGGGATAAACTATTTGGTGTCTTCCTCCAACCTTTAACCACTTCCTAAAACTATAGAGATCTTTATATTGTCTGGTTTTTTGGGTGATCCGGCGACAAGGTAGAAGTAGTGTAGAGAGGAAGGTCTAGTGTTATCCTCTAACCTTTAACTACTCCATGGAATAAAACACCAATGTAGATGATGTGTACTAACGCATGTTCTTAGGACAACCTTCCCTATAAAATCTTATGTGTACGAGTTCTGTAGACTGTTTTGAACCCAATTGTTATGTAGCTTCCCCTTGGTTATAGGTGCTCTAAGAAAGGAATCGGTGTACTAAGGACCCAAGTCTGATTCTGAGCCCTGAAATATGTTGTATTGGTATTGTGTTGTGTTGTGAACCGTGTGTAAACTGATGTATTGGGTGACTGACTCTCCCAAATGATGCACCCCTCTTTGGGGGCGCATGTGACATCGCTAAAGGAGAATGCAACCCAAAAGAGGACCAACTGCTAAAATTGTGCCCTGCAAGGGGGAAGGGGATATTCTTGGTAGAAACCAAGGCACATGAAAATAAGTGGTTAGGAGACAATTTTTAGTATGAGCAAAGACATACATGCATGTATAAGATGAAATATAAGATAAATAAATAATGTGTAAACACGCAAGAAGACAATGTAAATGAAGAAAAGTAGTTTACAAACATGGGGCATCACTACGATGTCGTAAGACAATCAAGGAAGATGAATCTAAAGACATAAAAGTGTGTAAACAAGATAAAGGGAAAATCCCGTAAACAATGGCATACAATGAAAAACAAGTACAAGCAATGTAACAGATAATCATGGTGGAAAATATTCATGTGAAATAAATGTTGTAGGTGAAGCACCCATTAGCATGTTAGAAAGATAAGAATTATGTCAAATCATGTATAATTTGATAATAGTGTGTTATGAAACTGAATTAAATAATAACACCTGCAGTGTATGAAATTGGATACCCCCAGAAGCCATTGTGGGATTGGTACTAGGTATTACGCCAAGCATTTGTGATGCGTGTAATGAACCTATAGAATATGAGATCACAACTAGAAATAAAGTGAACTTGCATGTTTGTATGATAAATATAATGACATAAAAGATACATATCTAACATGTGTAATAAAGTGAACATGTACAAGTAAATGCAAGAAAGAGTAAATGCAACCAAGATATGCAGTATGTTGTGCATGGATGGAATGGAATGCAGAGTGAATGATAGGAGCTCCTTGCCCCCTGAGTGAATGGAATTGTATGAAGTGATGTTCATTTGTTTATTCTCCCTCAACAATCAAGAATGAACCATAAACGGTTCAAATGTTGTGTTGTATGTGAGTTGATGAATGTAGCAGGGTGTGGTGAATGTATAGTGATGATATGCGACGTAGAGATGATGTGTGAAAATGCGTGATGATCTAGCCTAAAGCGTATATCATGACAAGATGATAGAAGAAGTGATGATTTATCCTAAAGTGTATATCACTAAATGATGTAATCGGAAGTGATGATGTAGCCTATAACATATATCACTAATCTAGGAATGTCGTATGAGAAAAATATTGAGCGGTTGGATTGTATGAGTTTGATGAGTTCTATTTGTAAATGTATACCCTTAACATTCTAGTATGGCACTGTGAGACTAGAGTGTGTCATCGGGAAGCGAGTGTAGCGCGTATAAAAGTAGTTGAGTAAAAATGCATGATATGTGTAATAGATGTGGTAAGGATAAATCATCATGTGTTTTCTAATGTATATTTTGTAATGTAGAATGCATAATATGCAATGTAAGATGCATGGATTATATGAGATGTGTAGATGCATAGTATATGTAAGACATAAGGGTATGATGTAAGATATAAGATGTAGGAATGTATGGATGTAAGATGTGTGAAGAGAAGTGATGTGTAGTGTCTATTGTATAGTGTGTGAGGTTCATTTGTATAGGATTCCCTCAACAGTCAAGTGTGAATCATAAGTACAAGAGTGTGATCATCAGGAAATGATGGTGTGATCATCTATGCATGATGTCAATGCATATGTGTAGTTGTCTGGATTAGGGGGAAATAATTGTGATGCCCCCTGAAGTGCATATGATGAATAATATAGTCATGTAATGTCATTTAAGTAGATAATCGATATCAGGGTCAAAGCTAAATGGATAAGCATCAGAGACTTGATAACCAATAGTGTCTATTTGATCATGTAATGAGCCATTGATGAAGTAAGTTGTACATACCCAAGGCATACTCCTCATCAGTGAAGGGTGGTAATAGAAATCTATGTGCATATCTAATGAGTGACATTCTTTGTATATCTAAGAAAGGAAACTGTTGCAGATGAATACACGACCAAAGGTAATGGGAGATAGGATATATCAGTATGATCAGGATCTAACATGCCCCCAATATAATCAAGTCCTAGGATTATCCCTAATGTAAGTGGTGAAGAGAAAGGATTTTGCGTTAGGAAAACTGATTAGATAAAATACACATGCATACCATAAGTGGCAAGTAATGTGAACAAACCTATGATAAATATGAGAAGAATATGGTGGAGGATAGAGATATTCAAAAGTAAAAACCTTGCTAAGTTCAAGCCATCATGTGTATATATTGTGTCATCATAAGTGGGATCAAATGGAATATGCTCCTGATAAAAATCATTCATGAAAATTGTGCATGTGAAAAGAGGTCGTACTGAGTGGAGGTGGGAACATGAGAAGGTAGAGGAGCTAGAGCGACGTTCGATTGTATGGAATAGGAACCTTGATAAGACAATCATAACAGTAGTAGAACAATGAGGGAGGTGTACATGTAGTTGGTATGATAATCTATCATGCAAATGGAACCTTCAAGTGGTAGTAAATGTGGTAAATCATCTATAGGTTATGGGTCATCAATAGTGTTAGCTCTTGGAATAGGAAGTGTAGTATTTATATTATGGTCCCAATATTTGTATCGATGCTCAATCACAAATAAGAGTATACTTGACACATTCATGTATAAATTTGACATAATAATGCACTGGTAGAGGAAACAAACTTATATGGCATGGATCCATTGCCAACCAAGTAAACAATTATATGAAACTGGAAAGTAAATGAAAAATAAGAATGTCTTGAGAGTTTTTGGTCCTACCGTGATAGGTAAAACAATGTGAGCATATGCATAGATGAATAGAGCCATCATATGCACGAAGAGAGAGACATGATGGACTAACATTAGCATCTGAAAGACCAATATTTTCAAGGAATGATATGGGACATAGATTAAGTTCAAATTAATTTTTGATTAAAGTACGCTTGATACCCATATTGTAAATGTGAATCATGATATGTAAGAGTGGATCATTATCGAAAATAGAAAGATTAGCATGAGGATTATACAGGTAAACCTATATGTTGAGAAAATTGCATCAACAAAATAATTATATATAGAGTCATGGATGCATATCAATAGGAAGGTGAGTAGTATCAAGGAGATGTTGGACTCTATGCCTTAAATCAAGATAAGGAAAGCAAGAAATCATTAATTGAGATACTCATGATGACAAGATTCTAGAATGATAAGAAAATAATGAGGATCCTAAGAGCATGAATATCGAGTCAGGTTCACCAAAATGATTATGTTAAAATGTAAAATAATAGCCTAATTGTTGTCATGCAAATGTGCAACAAGGAAATTAACAATTTTTTAGCATGACAACTATACTCATGTGTTAATTTTTTCAATTCCTATCATTCCAAGACACCCTAGGACTATCCTTCTAGTCCAAGTTACCCCTCAAATAATGTTATCTCATCCACCTAGGTGATTTAGGAAAGTCCATTCATTCCCCTAGGTGATTTTAGGAGTTCATTAAAAGTTGCAAGCTACAGGCAGTTGTGGGAAGGGATATCACTAACCTTCTTGGGGCTAGAGCAACCCTATGGAATAGAGAAGAAGAGCCTAAGTGGATGTGGAGGTGATTCAAAGGTATTGGGACATCATGGAAATGAGTCAAGAATATTTTGGAAGGGCTCGGAGAAGTTTGGGCAATTTCGACAAAATTAGGATTCACGGACCTATGTCAGTACACAGGCCAAAACAGCTGCTGAGCTTCAGAAGGTGATTTCAGGAGATATGGATGGAGTTAGGAGAAAAAAAAATTACAGAAAGATGTATCCAATCCCTACAATATGGTGAAATCAGTTTTTTCACAACACTTTGGTGCATTAGTTCTACAAGCAATTTTTCTTAGGCACAAGTGGAGTACTAAATCAAAAATTCAATTTTTCAGGGATCAAATGAAATAATAAAGACATGAGACCCCTACCATTGGATTAAAAATTCCATTTCTAGTTAGGATCATATAAAATGTTCTGAAAAAGTCCATCAAGAGCTCCAGTTATCATCGTCGCAAGTTGTCCTCTTGAAGCAAGTTCAGGAGTTAGCCAAATTTTAAGACACATGTCAGCTCCAGCAGCCTGGCGGGATTTTGTGTCCCTTAAGTCCCTCAAGTTCAGGGACATCAACCTTGGAAAAATTTTCCCATCCCCCATGTGACCTCTGGAACCCCATGTAACCATCAGGATTGTCAGTTCAACCCTCGAGTACAATTTGGAGCTCAAATTCCCTATCGTCGGATCTCTGCCACATGTCAGCTCCAGGATCGGCATGTAATTTGATTTCCCTCACATTTCAGGGACATCTAACCTTGAAAAATGTTCTCATGACCATAGGAGAGACTTTTGGTCACCCATGTGACCCGCTTCCATCCCCTCAATGCTGATTTTCTAGCTCTCACTCCTTGTCGTCAAATCACTGACATGTGTCACTTTCTTGCTCACCATGGAAATTTATGTCCCTCACATCCCTTTGAGGTGAGGGAAGTTAGGGATGAAAAAATTCTCCCATCCTTCTCTATGCATAATTTTTAAATTTTTAAATTTCCTCCTATTTCTAACTTCTAACATCTAACTCCTCTGTGCACAACTTGCTCTGTAACTTTCTCTGCAACTTCTCACCACCACTCCACCATTTCCAAAGCTCAAACCAGATTCACCACAACAATGAAATCCTCTACCCCATGGTGATACATAGGTCTCAAAAGAATAGTTCATCAAGATAAGAAGAATAAATGAAGAACAGAGAAGAAAAACAATGGAAATCCCCATTGCCATGAAATCAAAATTTGAAGAAATCTTCCAAATCGGTGCATGGATTAACAAACCATCTGTTGTTGAGTTCTTCTCTCTTGAAGGCCATTAAAAATTCATATTAAAACCTCTAGTTTGCAACAAGGAATGCTCACAACAAATAAATTCCACTTCCGACTCCATGAAGAACAAAGCTCAAATTCTTGTCAAAGCGGCAACTGGATCAAAGAGAAATTTCACCAGTGACACAAATTATGGGGTTAGCACACCAATTGTACAGACAATATATCATATCTAAGCATACATGTAAATAAAAGTGGATATTTTACTAGAAGAATTATACAAAACAAGAGACATAAATCAAATTTAACGTGGTTCACCGTGTGTGGACTATGTCCACCAAGAAACAAGCCAATCTATTATCCAAAGCTTTGACAAGATATGCAATGAAGATTTACAATCTTCTACACTTCTCAAATCGTTTAGTACTTTCTTCCTTCAAGATTTTTTGATTCTTAACCAAGAATTCTCTCTCACATAACTATCTTGTAATTATGATCAATCCTCTTTTCTAAACCCTAGCTTTATGCTTTAAATAGTCGTTTAAGAATTTAGGGCACTTAGCCATGCAATTACATTTATTAAATCTATTCCAATGCTAAAAATAGAAATAAATCCCAAGAGTTAATTAAAACCTCGTCGCACAGGTAACCGATGTCGGTTCTGCCCAACCGTCGCCAGTTCCAAGTTGCCCTGACCGATGCCGGTCACACTCTAACCGATGCCGGTTACTGTCAACTTCCAAAAAAGTTCTATTTGCATGCTAAAACATTAGTAATTTAGCTCCATACTCAACAATCTCCCACTTGGAGATTAATTACTGCACACTATACCTGTACAGTTCCATTCTTGGATCATCCTTAGCTTTGTTTCTTCCTCCTCGAGCCTCAAACTCGAAGACCAATAGAAGTGGAGTGTAGCTCCAACTTCTCCTTTACTAATGGCTTCATTAGCATATCCACAAGGTTCTTACTCGTATGAATCTTTTCCAGATTCAATTGTCCATCATCCAATACCCATCGTATGAAGTGATACCTCAACTAAATGTGTTTCGTTCTGGAATGAAACACTGAGTTCTTTGCCAAATGAATTACACTCTGAATGTCACTGAACAACTTACAATCATCCTGCTCCTTTCCTAACTCCTCCACGAACCTACTCATCCATATCATCTCCTTGCGAGCCTCTATAGCTGCAACATACTCTACCTCTGTAGTAGAAAAATCCACAACCTTCTGCAATCTTGAAATCTAGCTAACTATCATTCCACCTTCTGTGAAGAGACTTCTAACTGCTGAAGCATATGGCACTCGTGTCATGTATTTGACCTCCTCTTGTGATGAAGGACACTAATATTTACTCAATTTTAAGTGTCCAACCATAGGTGTGCTAACAGGTTTTGCATTATACGTGTTGAACCTTTCTAACACCTTATTAATATAAGCTTCCTGAGAAAAATATAGTTTCTTATTTTTCCTATCTCTGTGTATTTGCATTCCAAGGATTCTCTTTGCAGCTCCTAAATCTTTCATTGCAAATGTGTGAGCTAGCTTTCCCTTAAGCTCACCAATGTCCTGCATACTAGATCATGCAATAAGCATATCATCCACATACAGTAACAAAATAATATAGCTCCCATTTTCAAGCTTCTTGAAATAAACACAATGGTCAGATTCACATCTCAAGTAACCATGCTCATGCATAAAACTATCAAACCTCATGTACCATTTCCTTGGAGCTTGTTTGATCCCATATAAGCTCTTTTTCAACCTGCACACTAATTTCTCCTTACCCTTAACTTCATACCCAAGTGGCTGCTGCATATAAATATCTTCATCTAAATCATCGTGAAGGAAATTCGTCTTCACATCTAGTTGCTCTAAATGCAAATCTTCTACTGTAACTAAACTCAGTACAGTATGAATAGAAGTCATCTTAACAACAGGAGAAAATATTTCACCAAAGTCAATACCTGCCTTTTGTGCAAATCCCTTTACTAAAAGCCTTGCCTTGTACCTTTTCTGTCCACCCTCTTCTTCCTTAATTCTGTAAACCCACTTGTTTTGCAATGTTCTCTTTCTTGCTGGTAATTTAACCAAATCCCAAGTCTGGTTCTGTTCCAAAGAGTTCATCTCCTCATCCATGACATGCTCCCACTAAACGTGAGTTTTATCCTGCATTACTTCTTCAAATCTCTCTAGTTCACCACTATCAGTCAATAATAGATAAAATAGAGAAGGTGAAAATCTTTCTGGAAGTTTACTTACCCTTTGTGACCTTCTCACAGGAGTTTGGGGTACCAGAGGCTCAACCTGGGCCTCCTAGACATTAGTATCAACTTCTGACAGTGACTGACACCGGTCATCTCTAACCGACATCGGTTCAGCTAACCGATGCCAGTTATGATCCTCTGTAACCATCAATGGTTCATCTGACTGATGTCAGTCAGGGCCTAACCAACCACAGTTACTGTGTACTTCTGAAGGTGTTTCTTTAAAACTTGAGAGTTCATTTTCATCAATAAACTTCTCAATTTTCTCATCTTTGGGTACCAAAATTTTATCCCTATACATTCTCTTTTCATTTCATTCAACATCACAACTCCTACCAATTTTAGAATTCTCTAAATCCCTAAAACAAAAACCGAAATCACCAGATCCATAACCAATGAAAGTGCACCTCTTGGATTTTACATCTAACTTTTTTCTATTTTCTCTATCAACATGCACAAAAGCTTCTGAACCAAAAACTTTAAGAAAATAAAGATCTACCTCTTTTCCGTTCCATGCTTCCTCTGGTATTCCTCCATCTAGTGAACTTGAAGGGTCACGGTTAATCAAATAAAATGTTGTATCAATTGCTTCTACCCAAAACTGTAAGGGCAATCGAGAATGTATCCTCATACTTCTAGCACATTCCATGATTGTCCTGTTCATTCTCTCTACAACACCATTCTCATGTGGTGTTCTTGGAACCATTCTTTCTCTACGTATCCCATTCACTGAACAATAATCATTGAAATCCTTGCTACATTATTTACCACCATTGTCAAATCTAAGGCACTTTAACTTAGAATTTGATTCATTCTCAACAAGGGTTTTCCATCTTTTAAAATTTTCAAAAACATTAGATTTGCGTTTAATACAATAAACCCATACCTTTCTTGTAGCATCATCAATGAAAGTAACATAATACTGGGATCCACCATGAGAAGCTACCTGAGCTGGTCCCCACACATCTGAGTGTACAAGCTCTAATTTTTGCTCCTTAGTTGCCCCAACTTTGAGAAATCTCACTCTCTTTTTCTTTCCAAAGATACAATGCTCACAGAAATCAAGATCTAAATTTTTCAAATCTAATAACTTACCCTTAGCCTATAAGATTTGCATTCCTTTTTGACTCATATGACCCAACCAATTATGCCACATGCATGCATCTGAATCTGAAGTAGATAATACAGAAAAGGAATCAGTAACACAAGTAGATAAATATAACGTTCCTACCTTCTTACCTCTTTCCACAACAAAAACACCCTTAGTGACTTTCCAAGAGTCTCCTGTAAAAGTAACCATGCAACCAGATTCACCTAGTTGCCCTGCAGAAATAAGATTCCTCCTGAAGCTTAGTGCATGCCTCACATCTTTCAACACCCATGTATTTCCATTATGCAATTTTAGATGAACTTCCCCTTTACCAGTAATACTGCAAGGTTCATCATCACCCAAATAGACATGCCCAAAATTTCCCTGGACATAATTTTTGAAATAATCCTTATTAGGGGTTGCATGGAAAGAAGCTCCTGAATCTAAAACCCATGATTCAATTCTACTATCTAAAGAAAGAATAAGAGCATCTTGCATTACCTCTAATGCAACAAGATTCACCTCTTTACCTTTTTCTAGTTGTTGGTTCTCTTTATTCTTTGACCAACAATCTTTCTTTCCATGTCCTTTCTTTCCACATTTCCAACAAGTAATTCCCTTACTTTTGGATTTAGATCTACTATCCCTTGACTTTGATTTCCCATTACTCTTACTCTTGGATCTCTCCTTCTGCCTGCCCCTGCTTTCTACATTCAAAGTATTTCCAGATGATGTTTCCTCTGTACTTTTCCTGTGAATTTCTTCATTCAAGATTATACTAACCACATCATCAAACTTCAAAATATTATTAGCAAATGTTGTATTACTAACATCCATTACCAAGTTGTTACAACTATCAGGCAAATAACATAAGAATAAAAGTTCTTTTACTTCATCATCAAACGGTATTGAAACCAATTTTAACTGATTTACAATAGATCAGAAATCATTTAAATGACTAGAGGCAGATTCACATTCATGAATCTTAGAACTAAAAAGTTTCTTCATCAAATAAACTTTATTTGAAGCACTACGTTTTTCATATAAATTAGCAAGAGATTTCATTAAGTCTACTGTAGAAGCGGCTTCTGAAATATTTGAAGCCACAGATACTACCAGGCTCAATCTTATAGATCCCAAAGCCTTTCTGTTAAGAATCTTCCATTCTTCATTAGTCATCTTCCTAGGTCTAGACTTCTCATCCAACGGTAAGTACAAATCTCTCTGATACATATAATCCTCAATCTGCATCTTCCATAATTGATAATTTCGGCTGTCAAACTTCTCTACCTTGTATTTATTATCTTCTATCATTACTGTACCTCTGACTCAATCAGAAAACCCTCTGTGAGTAAATCTTTCAACACACAAAAAACCCTCAAAAAAAGCTCTGATACCAATTTTGGGGGTTATCACACTGGTTGTACAGACAATATATCAGATCTAAGCATACATGCAAATAAAAGCGGATATTCTACCAAAAGAATTATAAAAAACAAGAGACATAAATCAACACCAGATTTAACGTGGTTCACCCTGTGTGGGCTACGTCCACTAAGAAACAAGCTAATCTATTATCCAAATCTTTGACAAGATATACAATGAATATTTACAATCTTCTACACTTCTCACATCGTTCAGTACTTCTTCCTTTAAGCTTTTTTAATTCTTAACCAAGAATTCTCTCTCACATAACTATCTTGTAATTATGATTAATCCTCTTTTCTAAACCCTAGATTTATGCTTTAAATAGTTGTTTAAAACTTTAGGGCACTTAGCCATGCAATTATATTCATTAAATCTATTCCAATGCTAAAAATAGAAATAAATCCCGGGAGTTAATTAAAACCTCGTCACATAGGTAACCAATGCCAATTCTGCCCAACCGTCACCGGTTCCAACTTGCCTTGACTGATGTTGGTCACACTCTAACTGATGTTGGTTACTGTCAACTTCTAGCAAGTTCTATTTGCATGCTAAAACATGAGTAATTTAGCTCCATACTCAACAACAAGAAGCAAAATCCTATCGCAATGGAATTGATTTCATCACGAATGGAGAAAAAAATCAGACCTGCAAATTTCAAGCTCCATTAATGGCTGCCATGACACAATAGTGGAAAAAATCAACGAGCTACCTCTTCACTTCTCAGGGTTCTAGTGGGCGAAATCGTGCAAAAATTGAAGGATATAATCGTTAGAAAATCTAGTTTCATGTGAATTAGTATTTGCACCATGAAGTTCCTATTTTTTAGGGATATGGAGGGCTATGTTTTTTTATCAGTATTCTTCCCTCTTTGAAGAAATTTTCAAATTCCTAAAGATCCAGCAGGTAAAATCATCCAAAATTTAGAGGGAAGGGTCTCCAAAAAATCTAGTTTCTCTCAAACTAGTTATTGCATGATGAAGTTGTCTTTTTCTTGAGATATGAAGGACTAAATTTTTATCAGTATTGTGCCCTGGTAGCTCCATACCTGAAGCTCTTAGCAAACATAAATTTTTATTTTTCATTTCTGAGCTGTTCGGAAAGCGAATCATGATGAAAATTGGAGCACGAATTTGTGACAAAGAGTCGAATCCAAAAAAGTTGTTACCATTGCAAACAGAGGTCATTGTCACCACTTACTAAAAATATCATATGTTATACTTTCTTGCATGCTATAAATGATGATTCCTACCGAATTACAAGTTCGATCACTCAGGACAATAAAAAAAGGGGTAAAATGGAAAGTAAGCTAGAAAATGACTTCTTCCCAAAATAGCACATCCCCAAATAACAACCTGCTAAAAATAGCAATATCTAAGGAATAGAGGAGGTTGGAATATGTTAGATAGTTCAGAAGGTGAAACTGGAGAAAGATAGGTGATATGCCCCAGAATAGCAGAATACAGGCTCATATTCTAAAAATAGAAAGTTTTCATTTTGGAGTGGAAAATTGCATATGACTATATTTTCACTCACCTTACTAATTTTTGGACTCCCTTCTGGATAATGAGATGGTCTCATGAGTTGAAAATGAGGAATGAGAACTTCACTAAGGTCCTAGAAGCATCATCTTGAGTGTAATGGTTTATAAAAGCAAAGCAAGGCCTCGCAAGGCACATCATGTGAATTCATCTTCATCACTTAAGGAACCGAGTGATCCAAAGTGAATTGTTCAAAAAAAATTCAACGAGTCAAAGGGTTCATCAACCAAGTATCAAGGAGGTTCATCGGGGCATTGTATGTGTTCATCTCAAGCTTGCAGTGGTAAACATCGTAACAGTGTTTCTAAACACTCATTCTATGGTCCAAGATGTCCATACATCATAGAGTTTGCGGTCATCACTAGATTGGGAAAATGATTAAAAGTTATTCAAGGGAGCAATATTCATCAGTGTAGAAGATCACTAGTGGTAGAAATCCTCACTCAAAGTTCATGGTTGCATCAAGGCATTCTAAGAATTGTGTCACGAGGATTGTTTTTCCCTTCATCCCTTCCCTCCCCCTCTCTTTCCCTCTCTAATTTCTCTCTCCATTCTAATTCTTCATTATGCGTCATCATTTTATTTCATCTTATTCAGTTAAGTGACCTATTTTAAATTTGTAAAAAGTATTTTCTCAAAATTATAAGAGAAATACTTAATTCATGGAAAACAAAAGGTCACGAGTGGAATATGGAAATGAAGAGTCATGTGAGGGAGGTGAGAGGACAATTCGAATTGCTATAAATTGTAATGAGCTCTTCATTCCAAAGGGTTCTAATTCTGAAATTCTTCTATCTAGTTGTATTCTTGTAAGGTCATGAGAGAGATTTTTCTCACTTGTGAGTGAAAAGATTTAGCCACTTTCCCCCTATTCTCAATGTCTTCCATTCTCATATTATGTACAATTTCTACTTGAGCATCAATACAAGAAGAAGGAGTTTTGAGTCTTTTTTGACTAAGGGTTTTACTAATACTTTGTGTTCATTAAATTCTAATTGGTCTTGTTTCTATTTACAGTATTGTTTCTTCCTAATTTTAGTGCATGTGATGAAATTTCTAACTAGTATGTGCAGGAATCTGATTTTCTATCTGCAACATTAGTTCTCCTACCTCTTTTCTCACTCCCCTTTCCCACTGTTCAGACAAATTCTTCCCTAGCAATAGATTGTTAGCTTTTCCGCATGGTCATTAGAGTGCCCTATTGGATCCCCACCCACAAAGCTACCAGGATAAAACTAACTTTTTAGTTGTGCATGCACGTATGACAGCTGCACCATTTAAGTAGAGGGACTTAGACTCCCAAAGCATTGGAAATAAATTCACAAGTTTTTCCACCTGACAAATTTTCTCGCCAACACTAATATAATGAAAGTTTGTAGTAAATAAATGAACACTGAAATAATACCCAAGCAATAAATAATGAAACCCTAATGCGCAAAGGAGGTTAGAAGATTCTTAGATAATTCATAGAGGTTTTTGGACTATGTCGCATTAGATATTGGTTGACCAAAGATGGATGAATTTCACACAGAATACTAGAAAAATGAAGAACCGATAAATTTTACTGGACTGGGGCCGCTAGAGAAGGATAGGGGTACCTGTGGGCACCCTAGTCTGGATTCTGGGTGCCTTGTCTTTGTAGATGCTCATAAAACCTCCTCTGAGGTGTCGCAAGATATGTACACTTGTTTTCCTTTTTTCACATGTATGACATTGAATTCAGTTGAATGTCTCTATAAATCTGGCTCTTATCTTCAAGGCCTCTCCCTTGGCTCCTAGTTGAAGCACGAAAGAAAACCCTCTCACATACCGAAGATTATTTCTCACAGTGACTTCCATAATGATTTTTCAGATGCTATCATTCTCATAATTTGGTTAATGGGGGAAGACAACACGAAGAATTTTCATGAATGGATGGCAATCTTTATCCTCATGATCCTTGAAGGTAAGCAAGTGATTAATTGGGGGCATCTCATCAATGATAACTTACACAATCAATTACTCCAGGTACTTGCTTCTAGAAAATTCTTCATGACCTCATATCTTTTATATGCCTTGGGAAATACAATACTGTTCAGGGGCTTGACACCTTCTTAGAATGTATCCCAAAAATATCTTGCATTCGAGAATTACCCACAGTTGGTACTGAAAGAGAGTAATCAACAATTTTTTAAAGGTAAATAATACATTCACAATGTATGTGGTTAAATTACTTTAGGGAAATCGGCATTTGAGGATGTCTTCACAAGGCACTTTCTTTGTCCGGAAGTACGGTTCATGCTTCATTTAGTTCTCAATATTCTCATATATTAGGGTGTCATGATTTGATCTTGCTCTGTGGAGGTTTCCTCATTATCCAAGCGATAGAATCTTGCTGATGGAATTGTGTAGATAGTTGGTACATGTAAAAAATAATTTGAAGAGTAGAAAGAAGAATCAGATCTCTTTCCCTATCTCACTAGGAATTTCAAATGTAAGAGTTCCCATGATGTTCAACAGGTTGAACTTTCCTTAACCCCTATCAATATGCACTCATACATAGCCTGGGCGGAATTTGATATCAGGGAGGATCCATACTCATTTCACCTACCTAACTCGCGCCACGTGCCCCAAATTGAAGACTTCTGGGAAAATTTTGTTGATGAGTATGAGATCCATGAATGTGACCACAAGAGGATGACGTCAGGTGGATCAAATGAGAAAATTCATATTTGAGTGGTACAAAGATGGTGTCTAATTAGATGGATCAAATATGTTTGATCTAGAGTACCCTGCAGTAAAATCCTCTTATCTTCCCCAAGTGGTTTAGAGCATGTGTGAGTTAGGCGACATCAAAAAACACACAGAGGCAATAATCAAGAGATATAAGGAGTGGTTCAGAAGAAAGAGGGTTGATCTCACTTCGTCAGGAAACTTCCCATCCCTTCAGAGACAAGCATCTTATCACTCCTCTTCTAATATCAAGGAAAAATCTCCTAGTTCAACTCATTCAGGAGAAAGCTCGAAGAGGAAATTAGAGGAAGCTGAGGCCCATTGCTATAATAGACTACACAAGAAAGAAATAATAGAAGAAATACTTGTGGCGGATCTTGAACAAGGGGAAATTGATTTGGATGAGCTCTTCATCCCACAAGAATCTTCAAGTCCTTCATCTCTTACTATTGCACTTGGCCCACCTATGCAGGATATCCCTTCTCAGGTAGATCAAGAAGATGTAATGTTGGCCACCATTAAGCCAGAGACCAATGATATCTTCCCCTAGATGTAGGAGATGATCATGACAAAAACCCACACGGTGCAACAAGTAACCATTCCTGACTTTTTGGCAATCACTTCAATGGTCAAACACAAGAAAGGAAGGTTGGCTCAAGAAACTTCTCGATTATACAATGTCACCTCGGGAAACCAATAGATTGAGGTAGTCAAGCTAAAGGTCATCAAGCCCATTGAGGAAATGACCTCGGCTGATTATGAGACAAACATAATTCCCCTAGGACCGACAACACATGAGGATGGCGTGCACTTGTTCCAAGAGTCTTCCACTCACCTCGTCATGAGAATTCAATAGTATCGAGAGAAGTTAGATCAAACGAAAGATCACATTCATACCCTCACTTCATATGTCTAAGTGTTCCTGGACCAAAGTGTTGTCAATGCTCTCCCAACCAAGGAAGTCACTCCAGTAAATAGTTTTGATCCTGAGTCCATCAGGAAAACTCAAGGATTCACCATGCAAGGAAAAGGGAAAGACAAGTGGGTGAATATGATTCTTGAGAAATGAAAGGAATTACTACCCAAGACGAGGACATTGTACAAATATATGGATGACATGGACATGAAGATATTCACAACAAAAGAGGTAATTAATGCAGAGAAATAACACTGGGACAAATTGTATCCATTGGTCATGGAAATGGGCAAGGTCAAGTCATCTCTTCTGGTAACCAAAGGTGTGTTCTCATCAGAAACAAAAGACCCATCTCAAAAATGGGCTCAGAATCTATTTTCATGGTATGAGTTGATAAAGAATGTTATTGATGATTTGGATTCATATGAGGAGTATGTTGAGAAAATGTAGAAGGATGTTGATGCTCAGATTTAGAAACTTGCGGTGCTATCAGTTAACTTGGATACTTCAATAGATGATATGTTGAAGGCAATCGAGGATCAAGTCAAAAGAGAGGCTAGAGATCCATTCTTGTTCAATGCAAACACTTTGGAATCTCTGGTAGAGATAAGGGAAATCATTTCCATCACCACAAAGAATCATCAAGCTTGGTAATTAGAGTGCAGAAATATCAACTCTCTTGTGGAGAATTAGATCAAATCACTTGGTTTCGTCCACATCCCTCGGGAGAAAAAGGTGACAATGGTGGCAAGGAGATTCAGTAAAGAATTCAAGGACATTGAGATTTCACTAAAAGTGCTTTCCAGGAGTCCTTTAGTGGCATGATTATCTTCATAATAGTGCTCTCTCTCTCTCTCTCTCTCTCTCTCTCTCTCTCTCTCTCTCTCTCTCTCTCTCTCTCTCTCTCTCTCTCTCTCTCTCTCATCTTACCCCTTCCTCTCTTATCTCCCCCCCTTCTTCTTTGATGTTATAATTATTCATTGGGTGGTCACACTTTATGTTTTAGTCTTATTCACTTTTCATCTTATTAATTAAAGTGACTATAGTTCAAAATGCAATAAGTTACCCTTATTTTATAAAAGGGGGCTCAATGTTATTTCCTAGGAATACCAAGAGTCACGAATGAAAAAGGAAAGTGAAAAGACACATGGGGATAGATGAAAAGACATTTCTTGTTCTATATAATGTAATGACACCCTCATTCTTAAGGGGTTGTCAATTTTGTGCACTCAAGAGATATTTTTTGAGAAATGCAAAAGAGGTAGAATTCTTCCACTTCCCTTATCCAATTTTCCTCCATCTTCTAACATTGTACAACTTGTGAAGATGTTAATAAATAAAGGAGTTTCTTCTTTTCATGGTCATGAATGTGTGCAACTTTTTACGGATGGTTTCCTCTCATCATTGATATTCTAAACTTATAATTAGCGAATGTGAAACTTATAATTAGCTTTGGCAAGAATATAATTTTCTACTTACAGAGTTAATTCCCCTTACCTAACTTTGCACTCCCTCTCCCTCATCTTTCAGTAAATTCCTCCCTTGTAATTCAATGCAAGAATTTTATGTGGGTACATTGGAGTGTTCCTGTTGGACCCCCGACCTCTTGGCTAACAACAAATTTCCTTTTTTGTTCATTCACAATAAAGTGGAGTTACACCACACAAGCAGATGGAATTAGATTCCCAGAGCATTGGCAAGATAGCCACCAATTTGTCTACCTGACAAATTTTCTTGCCAATATTAGCAAAAGCAATGAAAAAGCAAGGCAGGAAAAATCCTAGCAGTCGCTAGCCAAGAAAAGCAACGAAAAAATAGGGTAGGAAATATCCTAGTGGTTGCTAGCCTCTCAGATAGATGGGAAAAGTATAAAAAATGAAATGATCATAGAAGGTGATATCTCTAGTAGAGCCAAAGGGAAGACAAAGAAGGGTTGAGCTGAGCACAAACCAGGTCAAGGGTTAGGACACCAAGGCACGTTGATCAGGGTAAAACCCAACACAAATGGTGAGGGGTCCAAGATGAAAGCAAAGAAATATGAGGTGTACAAGGAAAATAAAACCATGTAGACCATGTTGGGCTGATTTAAAAAGAGCCAAGATTAAGAATAACATCTAAAACTAAACTTGTCAGCTGACACACCTAACTAAGCAAGAAAGAACTCACAAAGAGTAGAGAGGAGAGGGGCATGGTAGGTCAAAGAAAAACAAAACAAGAGGCTAAAGGAGCTGGAAATAGAGATTTTCAAAAAATTAACTTTCAATGAAAAAAATGACCAGCAACCATAAATAAATACCTCCAAACATGCTTTCCACCAAGGATATTTGTAGTAAGCTAAGATCAGCTAGAAAATTCCTGAAAGTTGCGTAAGCACCAAAAACCTAAAAAACACAACAAAAACTCCAAAAGCCACAACTGTTAAATCCAATTACAAAGATTCCAAAATAGATTAAAACTTGCACGAGAAGTAGTAAAAATACGAAACCAAAAGTAATTAGCAACGATGAAAAAATGAGTGTATGTTACCGAATCGCAACTCTGATAACATGAGAGATTATTCTTTGAGGATCAAAATGGTGGTGCATGCACATCAATAGGATTACACTCCAATGATGACAAGAAATCTCCAAGTAATTAGCAAGAAAAATTAAAAAATAGAGAATCATGCATAGAAAGAACATGTCTACTCATTCTCATAGATCAAAAAAGAGGGTACATATAGGAGTATTGTGTAACTCTTGTGTCTGGACCAATATTATATTCAAGAGAGAAAACAAAGGAGATATTATTCCAAATATGGAAAGTAAATTCTATGACTCCAAGATGCATATGATAATGATCAATTTTATGAGAAAATTTTTCATATGTCATATATGACCCTATGACCTAAGATCTCACCGAATTGAGATGGCTCACTATGTGAGGTGGACAAGACCCTGAGTGATGATGAGGTAAGTCATATACACCAGAAACTACTTTACAGGCTCGTCTAACACATATCCTCTTTATTTTCACCATTCTCATCTATGGGAATGGAACTTTCCAAGGAGCTAAATGTTTGGACAATAATAAACTCTTCACCTCAACCACTAGTATGGTCATAAATATGCATAAATTTAATATCTTTTTCTTTCATGTTTCCCCTGCTACTAGGAATGTTATTCATAAGATGCTACCATTTTCCACACCTCCCTCTGATGTTACCATTAAATACCTTGGTTTTAATAAGAATACTATTGATTATCACTCAAATGATTGGATGTGGTTTATTGAAATGTTGAAATGTCGCATCAACCTTTAGTGTAAACACTATATTTCAATGGCAAGGAGGTTGATCCTTATCAAAAGTGTTTTAGAGGCCATTTCGGTCTATTGGTTGTCACTTTCTTTCCTCCCTAGGGAAATCCTTAATAAAATTTTAAAAAATTTGCCTACAATTTTTAAGGTTGGGCAATAAGGAAATCAATAGTATCCAATTGATAAAATGGAGCATAGTCTCCTAACCAAAGGCAGCTGGGGGTTGGGGATTAAATGACTTGGGATGTTTCTCAAAAAAAATTGGCACTTATCTTGGAACCTCATTACAAAATAGGGCTTATAGAAACAAATTTTATACTAAAAGCATATTTTGCCTTTATCCTAAATGGATTAGATTCACCAACACCAATCAAATTCTTCTAGTGCTTCAATTTTATGGAAATCCATTGTCTAAAGTGTGGACACCATCAAGTATTTCTTGACTTGGGACCCAGGGATTGGGGTCAAGATTCACATTGGATGGGATGCAATATATAGTATATGGATGGAACTTTTATTTCCCATATGCTATGAAGGCCACCTTACAAAAAAATAACATCTATACTCTTGTTGATGTTTATGATCCAACAAGGCTAAGTTTTTGGCAATCAAGATAGAAAACTATTGAAAACATAGGTCTCATGGATCAAGAGGCAATAATGTGGGAAGGGTATAAAACTAGTTTGATCACCAATGCCATCTTCCTTGATGACTGAGAGGAAAAGTGTAATGGGCCTATAATATGGATGGAGGATTCTCTAAGGTCAAAATTTTCTACAAAGCTCTTGTTATCACCAAATCACTGCACCCCCCAAATTACTAGCTTTATGACTGAGGCATTCGGTGTGACTAGGTAACATGGAGTTATACTACAGTGTGGGACTTTTCAAATGGGATAACTCTCTAGAGAAGTTTGGATTCTTCTTCCTAAACTAAGCACTACACTACTCCAAAATGCAGAAAACACCTAATCTAATCCTACCCGAATAGTTCTAAGGAGACAAGGATAGAGGGAGATGGAATGCAAAAATAACACCTACACTAAGGGGTGTTGATGGCACCAAGAAAAGGGTGTTGAACAACTCAATTTGCATGAAAATGAAGGAAAATGATGTGGGGAGGATGATCTAACACCATAGATCACAAGATCATTCACCCAACATTCCTAAGGAAACATAACATTAATGAACCCTACAATGAAAATATGATAATGCACAATATACCTAAAAATATGAAAAGAGGCAAAATAGAACACTAAAATCAAGAAATGATAGACCAATTAGCACAAATCATTGATTTTATTGCTCCAAAAACACTTGCACAGTATATCATTTGGGGGAAATATGCATGATTTTCATTACAATGATTCAAACAGAAGGTTTGTAACTCCACAAATTAATCACTGTTGAGAAATAAGGGAGGGGAAGATCAAAGAATGTCCAACATTTTCAATATTGCCCCTCCTTACAATTTATAGAAGAGTATGTGAACATAAGAGAGAGAAAGGAGAATTTTGAAATTTACTTCAATCATCCCAAAAACATCATTGTGACTGCAAAGGGGATGGGGTAACCTATAAATACCTTACTCTATTGTACCCTTCCTTGTGCAAGAAGAAATGGGTCTTCATGCTTTCATTTACTCTATATCCGCACCTGGGTATGGTCTCCATGTCCTAAAACTTCATCATCATTTTTCACCTAACTAACTCCCTAATTTCTAAAATTTAATCACTCCATTAGATGTCCCTATGAATTCTCTTTCCAATAAGTATAATTTTGTTAAATTCTGATGAGTATGGAGGAAGTTATCATTATTTTTATCTAGGTCAATTCTAGAGCTTCCCACCAACCAAATCCATCACCCTTCAATGCAACTCGTCATGTGACTCGGTCTCCAACCACCCCATCTCAACGTACGAGGAGACTTAACTCCCCAAATGACTTGTTGGGATACTTTTTTAGACTTCAGGTTTTAACCATTTTGGGCTTCAAAGTCATGCGCCCCCCAACTCGCCAAATACACCAACCGCCTTCTGATCCCTAAACTCTGCTTGTGAAGTCTGATTTTGAATTGCACCATCCACTTTGAATTTTAGATCTCAAGCTCATCGGAGATCCTACCCCACAAACTCTAAAGAAACACACCCTGGAACTCCAAATTTTTCCCTGATGTCAACCCCATGAATGCGTTGACCCTCGAAACACCCCGCTGAGCCGAGCGAAGATTAGATTTTTGGGGTTTCGGGAATCTCACCCCACCGTGCATGTAACTCACCATACAAACCCATAAATCCCACCCCTCTGAAACTCCAAAGTCTTATTTTCATCCCCGAACCTCCAACCCTGAATGGCACGATGTCCCCAAAACTTCTCTAGAGGTCTTTGGGCTCAATACTTCTCCGTGTTATGAGATCGTTATTCCCTGTAGGCTCAACCCTAACCCTGAGCCGATCATGCCGACCCAACACTGTGACGAACTCACTCTCAAGCTCACTTCATCGCCACTCTTCCTTCATACACCCACTCGACCTGATTGACATGTCTCCTTTTATAGCTGCACCCTACGACTTGTCCCTTTGTAATACTGACTCTGCCGAGTCCCCGCCTATGAGGCCACTAACTCAGCTCATCGAGTTTCTCGACGAGCCATCCCTCGGAGATCGTTGTGGGTCATCGAGTATGTTGTTGTTAGAACCCACTTGTGGCCTTTTCTCGAGTACGGATTGATTACCCCGATGAAATCCAATCCTCATTGCATGAATGGTTTATCAACTGTGATTGGGTGAAGTGGGAGTGTTGTTAGCTTTTCTTTTCCCATGAAGAATGCACATTTCTTGCACTTTTTGATCCATACATGGCAGTCACTAAACATTGTCAGCGAATAGTAACCTGCCTTCATGATCTTGAGGGCCATTACTCATGGATCAAAATGACCTCCAGCTTCTCTATCATGGAACTCATATAGCACCTTCTCAATATGATTTATTGTAATGCACCTCAATAGGACTCCATTCATGTCTTTCTTGAAAAAAACAACACCAATAAGAACATACAAAATGGCTTGGAGTCTAAAGTACCTTCTTTTTGCTTTGTTCAACTCTGAAGGACATAGAAATGTTTGTAGGAAATGTACCATGTATTAAGTCCAATAGGGAGTAGGTACACCATCGGTTGCTTATTCTTGATCATCTTGCAACACCAAAACAACTCCCTTTTTATTACTTGACTTGGCATGTTGATTAGAAGTTGGCTATTCACACAAACCTTTACCACAGATTAATTTGGTCACCTTAATTTCTATGTCAAACTTCATCACATGAGTAATCCAATCTACCCTTTTCTCATTCAAATCCTTGTTTAGGAGGAATTCCTTAACCCCAACACGAGACACCAACAACTATTTTTTTTTGAAACCAAGTACCTAAACTTCTTCAGACTCTTGATAACAGTGAGGACATGTTTCTCAATGAAAGAGTACCTCACTTTATAGTCTTCCAGGCTTTGACTGAAGAAATTAATTGGCTGCTATGAACCTTCCTTGTTCAGCTACACCAAGATTACAAAGATGGCGTTTGAACTACCAAAGGCATGGAGAATGAATTCTTTGGAGAAGTACGAATTGATGAGAGTTGGATCTTGAGATATGACATGATTGATATCTTCAAAACTCTCCTTGCCCTTTGTTGTCCATTTGAATGCCATAATTTTCGTCAACATCATGGTAAATGGTTTAACAAGACTAGAAAAATTCAGCACAAACCTTCAGATGAAATTGATCCTCCCCAAGAATCTTTAGAGCCTTCTTATGACTTGGAAATGGTAGAGCACGGATAGCTTTAACTCTTTATAGATCAATCGTGAGCCCCTCTTTAGACATAATGTGACCTAGGAGCTTACCTTCATGAGCTAGGAAGATACAATTCTTTGGGTTTAAACACACTCCAAACCTCCTACATATTTATAACACTTTTATGAGGTGGTGGAGCTGAATTGTTGCATTCTTGGAGAATATCGTAACTCCATCTAAGTATATTATAACTATCTAATTTATCAGTCCCTTGAACGCCATGTCCATAGCCCTCTGGAATGTAGCTCCAGCATTTGATGACTGAAATGGCATTTTCCTATAAGCGTAAGTGCCTCATTTTGTGGTGAAGGATTTTTTAATTGGCCTTCCTCTTTTACCATAATTTGATTGTAGCCTGAATATCCATCTAGGAGAGAGAACCTTTCCAAACCAGCTACTACCAACGAAATTTTCTCCAAAGAGGGAAGCAGATAGTGGCATTTGAGAGAATCTCTGTTCAAGTCTTAGAAGTCCACGTACAATTTGATTTCTCTATTTCTTTTCGTGGCTGGCACCAAATTAGCAACCCATGAAGAGTGCTTGATTGGAAAATAATGCTTGCCTTAATGAGTTTGTTCAGTTCCTTCTTCATGAGAGGCTCGATATGAGGGTTGACTGGTATTTGTTTTTGTCTAATAGGCTTAGCTTTAGGATCCAGTTCAATAGTGTGTTGTGCTAACCTTGGATTAAATCCCCTTAAGTCCTCGTATCTCTAAGCAAAGACATCTAGGAATTCTTGGAAAACTCGTATGAAATCAGAGTTTTCTTGATCAGTACTTACTTTGCCAATTTGGAGTACTTAACCCTCTCTAACTAAAATGGGTTCCAAATATTTCCCTTTTACTTGAATATTTTCCTTTTCCTTCCGAAATTGATCTTTGTGATTAAATATTGACTCTAATTTCACCAGGCCTTTTGGTATATTGTTTTTCCTTAGTTGAACGGTTTGATCCCCATATTGTTGCTCTAATTTATCCTGATTATTGGTAGATAATTCAACTTCTTCCTGTAGGAAATTGATGATCTATCAATCATTCTCAAACACTTGCTAATTTGTGTTGTCCGGAATAGTTGGCCTCACTATCACCATGATATGAGGCTAAGTTTGATCCTTCTTGATAATCTTAACAACATCAAATGCTACTCCAATTGCTACAAGCATGTCTGCAACCTCATTTTTCTTTCTTGGGATGGAACTTATGTTGAATGCCTCAAAATATTCAATGAGGTCCCACACCCTATTCTTATAGATTTTTAGGACATCATTTTTTGTTGCATTTAATCCTCTGATTTGATTTACAATCAATTCACTAGCTCCAAATACCTGTAAGTTTTTTATACCTCTCTTCCTTTCCTAATGCAATTCATGGGTCAATGCTTCATACTTAGCTATGTTGTTTAAACAAGTAAACTAAAAGAAAAAGTTGAGTAGTACTTTATACCTTGGGTGACATAAGCATGACACCTCCTCCAACACCTTGTCTTCTTAGTGAACCATCAAATAACAGATGTGAGACTTCATTGTCATCTTTTTCATTCAGTTTGGTGATGCTAGGGAGAGGTGGATTTTCTTCATGTAAATAATAAATACCCAACTCAACTTATTCCATTTCTCTTTATGGATCATAGTCATGCCTTTTTTTCCCATTCATCTAATGTTAAATTTGGAATGCTCCAACTTTAGTACCTATTTCTGGAGAGCTTGGGCAATCTTATTAATCAAAAGCTAAGCAATTAACATTGATTAGACTTGGCACATGGGGTTTAATGTGGAAGTTTACAATTGGCTCCAACTTGATTGTAGCTTTGGATCCATACCTTGTCCTAAAAATCATGTGGGATCAATCGGATGATAGGTACCTGCCAATTTTAGCCATGAAATCTCTTAACAAGCACAACACAAAGGGTGGTGGTAATTCAATTATAGACACATCTTGTAAGATGGTAACATTAGGACATACATGCAGTGTAAGACTTAATCCTTTGATTACTCCAACTTTTCCCACTTCTATTCCATCTAGTTGTACTACTCCTTAGAGACCGGTTCATACTTTAGGCCTAATTGATTTGTTATTTGCTTCAGCATTACGAATTTGCTTGCCCCTACATCAATCTTACAGTTATGCACCAAGTTGTCCCTAATAATCAAGGACACAGAATGGTGGAGGTTTCAAATTCTTACTTGGTTGACCTCCTTGTTACACTGCATTGGTGAGGACTTTCTCCTAATTTTTAGATGAATCATTCAAGGTGGACCAATAGGCCATTGTTGCTTGCAGTAGATCACGTTGCCCTAGAATTTCTAGTGATTCCCACATTGAAATGTTGATATTTGTCTTCTTCATTTGGTCAATAATGTTGAAATGAGGTGGACTATCCTTCTCTTGTCCTTTACTTGGCACAACCTTTTCCTATACACGAGCTTATACATGGGCTGTTATAACTGGTGCCTTGGGTTGATTCTATGGATTTGGGGCTTCTTTTGCATTGAACTGCCTTGGGTCATGATAGGAGGCTAAGAAACAATTGGGTAAAGGACTACCCTTCATCTATATTTCTCATTTTGACCTCTTGTTAGTTGTTACACCTTGGAAAGGAGGTTGATTAACTCCAAAAAAGTTTTATCTTTGCCAATTGACTAGTGTAGTATCACTTGGAGGTGCTTCTGGGGGACTTGTTTGCTACTTATTTTCTTATTCACTTGCTTCTTGAGATAAACCGGTGGTTTACACCATCAAATCCTGATTCAGTGCACCATTGAAGTATGTTGTTTTATTATGAGGTTGACTACAAGGGAAACACCATTCGTAGTCTTGTGTGATGTTATTATGTACCGTAACCAAGGCCCTGGATATTGAAGCTACATTTAGATTATATGGTTGAAATGGCTAGACAACTTGAGGTTGTCCTTGGTTCAGGTTTTGATTTGCAGCTTGAGTTGGAGGTCTATTTGATTGATATGGAGGCCTATTTGGTTGGTTTTGAGGCTAATAAGGTCTAAAATTTTCATTTTTTACCTCTTGATTGCCACCAACCCATTCCCAAAATTTTTTTGCCCCTTGATTACTTCTTGGAACTGCTTCTTAAGTTCTTGGAATTCAATTGAAATGCTGGAAGAAGTTGAGGCCTCGTTGAAAATTTGATTTTTATGGGCTGGAATGGGGTTCGAATTAGGTGTTTAACTGGTAGTGGGGTTTCCCATTTCTAGATAAAGAGGCATAGGTGGCCTAGGTGCAAGCTTACTAGCCTGAATTAAGCAATTCTTAGCTTTAATAGTAATGGCATAAAATCCAAGTGGGGTTATTCCTCCCACATATTGGATCATTACAGAGATGTTAGAATTTAGAGATTTCAAAAATTATAAGAATGCACCTTCTGTCGTTGGCCTCACGGGAATCAGAATCCGGTCCCATGTCCGTTGAAATCAGAAATTTAAGTCAACCATCTATTCATTTGGAGCCCACTTGATTGTAGTCAGCTGCTCCAAAAGTGATAGGTTGTCCCACCTTTCTCCAAATTAGTGGCAGAGTCCTGAACACAACTCATTCTAATTGTTTATTGACCCAACTGTTAGGCCCCTAAACCACTACAAGGCTTTTCCTTTGAGAGAAGAGACAAGTAGCCTAATTGCAACATCCATATCATTAATATCATGAATGGAATAGACATTTACAATGTCCTGAATATGGTCATAGGGATTTGTGTGGTTTTCTCTGGTGAAGTAGGGAATGTTTTTCAATGTTGCAATTGGGATTTGATTTTGGGAATTAACGTCAAGTGGGCTACTTCCCATGAAATTGACAAAGGGATTTTGGTGGTGCTTGTTGATCCATTCTAATTGGCCTAAGGACCCTAGCGGATTGGAAAAAAGTTATACTAAGTGGAGGTGTTGATAATGTTCTATTAGGCGGAGATGGGGATATTTGTACTCTTCTTCCTCTCCTTCCTCTTCCTGGAGATAGTTGCAAATACTCAAAGATGCCTCCTTCTCTTGTCCTTGACCGAGTTTAGATTTTTCTCATGAACTTGAGGGACTTGGGTTGCTTCACCACTGGGTGCTGCTCTTGGGAGTCATCAGATGTGTTGAGAATGAGCCTCAATAGGTTAAAGTTTTACCAAGACACACATCCAATCTTGATAAAATGGAAAAAATAAATTTGAAGGGAATGGATGTTGATTTTCAGAGGTTAGACCTTGTTTTGCAGTTGTTAGTCTCTGAAATCCAAAATTTAGAACTTGGCTCATGCACAACAACCTCTGAAGTCCAAAATCTGAAATGCAATGTGCAGTGGAACCTCTGAAATTTTGAAATGCAATATAACCCCAAAAGTCCAAAATGCCCAAATCAGCACTAGCATCCACCTTTGTAACCTCTAACCCCGAATATACTCTTTTTCAGAACTTAAGACCTATTTTGTACATGTGAAGCCCCAAAAAATTAATTTCGCAACTTGGACCCTATAGTGCCAACCTTAGAAATATGAAATGCAGAATGCAATGCAATCTCCAAAATCTGAAATCCGAAATCTCCAAACTCCGAAATGCAAAGAAACCTTGAACTTATGATTTTTCTTACAAATGCCTCAAAAGTTGTGAAGATATGACTTCTAGTCCCACCGGTTGTGTCAGAACTGTTATCACCAAATCACAACACCCCTTGAATTGCTAACTTTATGACTGAGGCATTTGGTGTGACTAGGTAACATGGAGTTATCCTAAAGTGTGGGACCTTGCGAATGGGATAAATCTCCAGAGAATGTTGACTTCCTCTTCCTAAACTAAGCACTACACTACTCCAAAATGCAAAAAACACCTAAGATAAACCTACCTTAACACTTCAAGGAGACGGAGATAGAGGGAGATGGCATGCAAAAATAAAACCTACACTAAGGGGTGGTGATGGCACCAAGAAAAGGGTGTTTAACAACTCACTTTGCATGAAAATGAAGGAAAATGATGTGGGTAGGATGATCTAGCAACACAGACTAGAAGAGCATTCACCCAACATTCCCAAGGAAACACAACATCACTGACCCCCGCAATGAAAATATGATAATGCACAATATACCTGTAACAATGAAAAGATGAAAAATTGAACACTAAAATCAAGCAAGGTAGACTAATTATCACAAATCATTGATTTTATTACTCCAAAAACACTTTCACAATATATCATTTAGGGGTAAGAGGCATGATTTTCATTACAATGCTTCATAGAGGAGGTTTGGAACTCCACAAATTAATCACCATTGAGAAAGAAGGGAGGGGTAGATGCAAGAATGTCCAACCTTTTCAAAAGTTCCCCTCCTTACAACTTATAGAAGAATATGTGAAGATAGGAGAGAAAAAGGAGAAGTCTAAAATTTGCTTCAATCATCCCAAAAAAATCATTATACCTGCAAGGGGGATGGGGTAACCTATAAATCCCATATTCCATTGTACCATGTCTTGTGCAAGAAGAAATGGGTTTCCATACTTTCATTTACTCCATCTTTGCACCTAGGTATGGTCTCCATGTCCTAAAACTTCATCATCATTTTTCACCCACCTAACTCCTTGATTTTCAAAATTTAATCACTACATTAGATGCCCCTCTAAATTCTCTTTCCAACAAGTATACTTTTGTTAAATTATGTAACTATGGAGGAATTTGTCATTATTTGTGTCTAGGTCGCTTCTAAAGCTTCCCACCAACCAGCTCCATCACCCTTCAATGCAACTCGCCATGTGGCTTGGTCTCCAACCACTGCATCTTGAAGCTCGAGGCAACTTGACTCCCCAAACTATTCATTGGGATACTTTTTCAGACTTCAAGTTTTAACCCTTTCCAGCTTCAGAGTCGTGTGCCCCAACTCACCAAATACACCAAATGCCTTCCGATCCCCGAACTCCGCTTGCGAAGTATGATGTTGACTCGCCCCATCCACTTTAGATTCTAGATCTTGAGCTCATCAGAGATTCCACGCCGCCAACTCCAAAGTAACAATCCTTGGAACTCTAATTTTTTCCCCGTCGTTGACCCGTGAATGCGTTAACCCCCGAAACACCCCGCCAAGCCGATCGAAGATCAAAATTTTTGGGTTTTGGACATCTCGCCACACTGTGCACACAATTGACCATGCAAACCCCGAAATCCCACCCCTCGAAACTATGAAGTCATCTCGCCATCTCTGAACCTCCAACCTTGAATGGTGCGGCATCCGTAAAACTTCTCCATAGCTCGTCGAGCTCAATACTTCTCCGCGTTGTGCAAACATTGTTCCCTACAGGCTCAACCCTAACAATAAGCCAATCTTTTCGACCTAACACTTCAAAAAACTCACTCTCGAGCTCGCTTCATTGTCACTCTTCCACTGTGCACCCACTCGACCTAACTGACATGGCTCCTTGCATAGCTACACGGTGCGACTCGACCCTCTTTGATACCAACTCCACCGAGTCCCTGCCTGTGAGGCCACCAGCTCAGCTCGCTGAGTTGTTCGGCGAGCTATCCCCTTGAAATTACAACAGGTCTCCATGCGTCAACTAGGCCAGTCCTGACATAGCTTGACGAGTTATGCCGCTGAGTTGGTTCCCTAATGCACCTTGATCTGCCATCTCGCCCAAGCTACCTGGTAACTCACCACTTCATGTATCCACATTGACTCACCAAACTATTTTTTAGCTTGAGGGCCCCCTTGGGGCTATTTTTGCAATTTTTTCCCTGAACTGTTATATTTTTTGGGACTTTTTGGATTTCTAAGGGGGCAGGGGATGTATTAGGGCACTTTGAGGTTGGCTTTTCTGTGCTTCCAGTTTTACCCATTTTTGGCCCATTTTGACTGAATGTGGGCCCGCCGGAGCCCACTTTCTCATTTTGGGAAAATCTGAGTCCTTTCAAAACCCAAAATAGGAAAAAACATGTTGAATGATTCCACACCTTCCCTAAATCACTGTAATGTTCTCTAAACATGAAATTTTACCTGTGAACCCCAAATTCTCCTATGAAAGACCTGTCTAATGCTTAGGCTCAATCCTTCCTTGTTGTCCATTTTTCCCAGGGGAAAAATGGATAACAAATCTCAATATGCAATAGGTGAATGGAGAGGCAACTTGGTGGTGGAGGGGTATATGGAAGCTAAATGCTCCCCTAAAATTGATTCTACATTTTTGGCTAACACTTCATAATAGGATCTTGACATGGGATAACCTGAAGCACATGGGTTGGTAGGGCCCAAGTATCTTCCTCTTATGCAGAGAAATTTAAGAATCAATTGACCACATTTTTGTATGCTGCTATTTCACCAAATAATTTTGGAATGCAAGAACAAAGCCAATACACAATCCTGTATGGGAAGTTGATTCTTTGGTTGAGGCTTGGAACAAATGGCATGAAGTTAGGTGAATGTCGAAAGACATGAAAGTTATACCACTTCAGATTTGCTAGACCATATGGATTTCTAGAAATGAGGAATTTTTCTTAGGGAAACAACTTTTCCCCCTTCCAACAGTGTACAAGTTGAATTATTCATTAATGCTGAATAAAACACTTAGCATTAAGGCGCAAAAAATCATCCCTCCTCTACAAGTGGATCCCACTATGCCTCATTATTTTTGTGATGGGGCGTTAAGTGGGAACCCAGACAAGAGCGGGATTGATGACATTTTCATATTCATAAAGAAGTCTTTCACCTTTCAACATAGCACATGAGTTCAATCCAATAACTTTGTGGAACTATATGCATTGATCATTATACTCACTATCGCCATCAAGTATGAGATTAAATATTTTAGGTTCATATCGCAGGTTAGAAGAAGAACGAAGCTTCTGGATACAATGTGTAGTGAAGTATGATATACTTCTTTATTAGTGTATTCAAATTCAAAATTTCCTTGTGATTGGGTGAATGGATTGGATCGCAACATGAACATCTCTCTCACACATCTCATAAACATGGTTTTGGTTCTTTCCACACGTTTCCTCTCTATATCCTTCTGCCACATCTACAACGAGCACAAATCCACTGCGGATAGGTTGGCCAAGGAATCCTACAACTTTGCAGAAGGTAAGGTAATCTTGTAGGTAAGATAGGGTGATAGTTCTACTACTTTGAGGGATTTTCCTATCAACTAAGTTCTATACTATTTAAAGCCACTCAAGTTGGCTTACTTCTTATAACATTCCCTTTGTTTGTTGTCTTTTGACTAGGTCGAGGATTTCGCTTCCTTGGGTATCACCCTTTTCTTTTCTATTGTGTTGCTTATGGTCTAGCTGTGGTTGTTCTTTTTCCCATCTGAGTTTCATTAACTACTTTGGGTTGTCATAGTCTTTATGGATTTTTTGTAGTTGTATCTTTTCTTTTTGGAATAAAGATAAAATCGGTTTTTTTTTTTTGTGTGTATGTGTGTACACACACACACATTTGCCTCTAAATAACTTCTTCATCATTTCCAAAACATGCAAAATTTAAACATAATTCTAAGCTTCATTGTTGTAGACGTTTTTATCGCATATGTTCTTCTCAATACGTCAGGCTTCAATCATCTCCATTAAAACATAAAAACAAACTAATGTTTACAAAAATATTACGCATGTATCGCATCAAAATGAAATCATAAACTAACTTTAAATTGAGATCCCTTCCACCATACTTTACAACTCATGTGCAATTGCTAAAATATAATATAAAAAAATTCTTGATGAGGTTGTATGGACCTATGGTCTGTCTTTACAATTATGAAGAATAATTTATGTTATTATGTTAGATTGTTACTTTCCATTTATTAATTTTAGATTTAGTTTTTCTTTAGATTGTATTTTTCATTTTCTCTATCTACTTTATATTGTATTTCTAAGAGTCCCATAATTTAATCATAGCTTTTGGTGGAAATTAATATATAAATTAAATTAATTTATTGCTTGCACAACTTGTTGATGAATATGATACATGTGATTTAATATTTTGACATTAAAAAACGTTGAGAGATATCAAATTCAATGCCCTTAACTTTGATTTTTAGCATACTACACTTATTAATAACCTTCTTCACAAATTTTCCACTAAATGGTGACAAATAGTGTCAATCTACCTACATTAATGGGCTCCAAACTTTACCGTAAGGCCAAGATATTACGAATTTTTGATTGAATTCTCTAAGAAAAAAGAAAAACTTTTTAGTGGCAGTTAAATGGATGCCAAATTTAAGGTTGGAGTAAAAAATGACATCATAGGCCTGTTGCCATCCTTAAGATTTACATGTTAGACTAGTGAGGCGTCATAGACTCAATGACTCACAATGACTCACATGGCCTCACACCCATTACACATTCCTTCATTACTTTGAATATTAGATTATGAGAAGTGTTTTTCTAGAGCAATAACTCACTACACGTGACCCCTCTCTTTCTTGGCGTCTTTATGATATCTTTGTTGGAGTGTTGCTCTTATTCTATTTCTAATTTAATATCTTTTATGTTATTTTGGATGTGCTACAACACCCCTTTTTTCTTCTTTATATTATATCTTTTGGAACCCTCAAATAAATTACAACAAACCACTACCAACCAAGTGTTATTATAAAATACATATCCACATAACAATAAAATTTTATTTATATTGTTTAACTTATAATGAACACTTAAAAATTATATATTTTAAAAATTATTGGTTTTTAAAAAAAGGAGAAATTATAAAATAGAACGCATCTTCGTAAAATAGAAAACAATATCTTTACTAATAATATCTCACTTGATATTATTTAGTTTTGTTCCTTTCCATGGTATCATTTAATTTTGTTCCTTTTGATAAAAACATATATTTTGGAGCTATACTAAGTTATCATAAAGATAGCTCTCACTGTCCACTTTTTATATATTTTTGGTAAATGTTTATTCGCACCGACATTTTTTTTAGGGACTACAACTTTTAAGCTTGATTTTACTATGTAATTATATCTCATAACCTTTTCTATAATTTTGAAAACTTCTTTGGTAGGCCCCTAAGTGAGGGGAGGGCCATAAATTGTAGTCCCAACAAGGGAAAGTACCACTTATTCTTTTAATTTAAAATTAAGGTTTCAAGGTTATTTATTTTGCTAAATTGAGATTAAATCTCAATGAGCTAAAATCTTCATCAACCATATTTCACTGAATATCATTTAATTGTGATTAAATTTTATCTCATTTATTATATTATATTATTTAATTTAAATACTGCTACCTATTCATGTTAAATTGTGTAGTCTTTATTTAATTCAATAATTTCATTAATAATATAAATACGTAACATAATATTCTTATTAAGATGAATGAATTTTTTTAATAATATTTATGAGACTAAATAGTTTATAGGACCAAGAGTTGAAACAAAGGAGTTCCATTTTAAGATATTAGTTAGACACAATAGTTTCCTTATCAATCTTTTAAACTTTTAGATCCTTTTCTGATATTGGAACTTCTATTATGTATTTTGTTAAAAAAAAAGTGGTCATCTTTTCAAGCCTTCCCCCTCAAACAAGTCGGTTAATACATATGCCATTATAGCTTGCACACTCCATGATGTAATGACATTTGTCTCCACTCTCGCTTTGTTACAAAATAAGCATATTCTCATTTCCCACTCCTCGAGTGTTGTCTTACATATTGGTCTCACACTAAGATTATGTGAGCTAGTCCTCAATTGGACTATTAACATTTTTGCCTTCCACTTGATTTATGCTCTATGTAGACTTTTTCCATCATATTCCCTCATTAATATAGTATGTTTTGTCTGCCCAAATTGTTTTGTCCACATGGTTGTCCTTGATTTCTCTCTTACATACTTTTTTATTTTCCTCCTTACGGTCTAGACGCTCTTGCATATTAATGTCCCGCTTGTTCATCCACTTCTTATTTTGTTTCATCCACGTATTCGTCTTTCTACATAACTCTTCTGCTAGCACCTTTTTGGACCATCGCCAATTCTCCATACTCAACATAATTCATTGATTCTAGGATGAGTATAATTGCCAACTTATTTCTCTCTTTTTCTAAGACTTTACAAAATCTATATTTATTTATTTTAAATCACCCATAAATACATATCTTACTAAATTACATGTACCCCTTCAATACGTTTTCAATTTACAAGTTAATTGACCCAAAAGACCCTCTTAAATAATCATAAACCAACCTACCAATTCTAAAAGTTGCCATTAGACCACCAAAGCAAGAATATATGGTCTTTTGCCTCTTTCCCTAAACCAGTAGACCCCACTCTAGCAAACCAGATCCAAGCCTTCACCAAACAACCTCTACGAATATTACTGTAAATAGTTAACCCTATCGAAAAGAAAGGTACAAACTTAACGTTTGAAGAGCAATTGCTTTCCAGCAAACTTTCATTGGAACCTGCAAAAAGGCCTTCCATATGACCGCACCTGGAACACTTTCACATGGAAAAAAAATCTAAAATCATATTTCACGGCATTCCATGGAGTGGACCCTCTGCCCCATCAATGAGCATCACGATAATAAAAAAATCCGTGTCACACAAACGGTCCTCAGGACAGATTTTTTTTGGGCACTCAGCCCTGCCCTTTTAAAAGACCCACCTACCTGAGCAGATGCCCAATTAAATAGGCACGATTCCTGCAACATATCTTGAATGAGTCAACCCTGTAAAATATAGCTTCATCTCCACTTCGAAAAATAGTATTGTTCGCTCTGCATTAACAATGCCCATTCCGAGCTTCGCTTTCTGTTGGCTTCTGCTCGCCTTCTTTGGAGTTGTATCGGATGTCTGTTGTAAGTATGCGTTATTAATTGGTATTTGCTTCGGATGCGTGTTGGGTTTCATTTTTTTCAGCAGTTCCTGTAAAAAAAAACCGCATGCTTTCCTCATGTTTTCTTGCTTCTGATATTCAATTGGCTTCTCTGGTTTTCAAGAAATGGCGTGCCAGGGACATCTTAGAAGTTTAATGAAGTCCATGGGTTCCTCTTCATTTTCTGAAGTAGTAGTGTATTCGCTTCTGGTCTTCATTGGGTGTAGTTTGTTTTGATTTTTGAACAACCCTGCACATTAATGAAATTTATTTGTATCTGTTTCTGACTTTCATTGGTTTCCACTTTTCTGCCCAAGTCCTAAGAACCGACTGATAAATTCCTGTGGTTCCCTTCTACCCTTTTGTGAAATTTGAACTTTTTTGCCGGATTAACTGGCTCCTATTATAATTTACAGTCATGGATTTCTGTAGATTTCCATGCAAACAATTTATCTCGATTGAACTGTGTTGTAGCCTCTTTGCTGTAATTTATAGTGATTAATTTCTGTAGATTTTCTGATTACCATAGTAAAGCATGCATCTGTAGCTGAAAAGCCAGCCACCTGGACATACCGTCCTTGGTTGATGGAAATGGCAATGGCAGCATAGAGACCACTCATTTTGTGGGTGTGGATTAAATCATTATCATATGTTTGACCCCTACATTACCTGGGTGTGTTGCCATCACTGCAATAACTTGTTGCCATCATTGTCTTTTAAGTTCAACCCTGCATGTGTTTCCATCATTACTTTAAATTTCACCTCTGCCTCTCGGTGCCCCATGGCAACACACTACCGCAACCTTATGATGTTCCCATGCCAACGGATTTGTGTAAGCTTAAGTACCTAAAATGGCTACTTAATATGGTTGTGGGTTTGGTCTGGTTTTCGTTTTTAGAAGAAATATTGTACTAAAGCTACCTTCCAGAGCAACAGTTAAAACCCATAGCTTCCTGATCATTTCCTGTCTTTAAATTTGCATCTAATATTCTTTGGGTATCAATTTTTTTAAAGATCATTGCTTCACCAAGGCAAAGTTGCATAATTTTTTTTAGTCTTGCCCTTTACAGTTTGTCTTACACAAGTCCTCAATTTTCAATTCTTTTAAAAAGTTTTTAATTTCTGCCTTTGTTATTGTGCAGATGCAAAGAATTTTACCATTGGGGTCAACTATGGGCAGCTTGGAAACAACCTGCCCTCCCCCCAGGAAGTAATCCCCATGATCCAGAAAATGAATGCTGGCATGGTCAAAATCTATGATACCAATCCAGAAATCCTCAAGGCCCTCTCTCACACTGGTATCAAGGTCTCTGTGATGGTTAGGAATGAGGATATTGCCAATGTCTCAGCCAACCAGTCATATGCAAACAGCTGGGTCAAACACAATGTTGTTTACTTCTATCCTGGGACCAGAATTATTACAGTCCTGGTCGGCAATGAAATTTTATCAGATTATTCCCACAATCAGACATGGTACCAACTGGTCCCCGCAATGCGCAAAATTAGGCAAGCCCTGCTTAAGTATAACCTCCACCATATCAGGGTAGGTACCCCATCGGCCATGGATGTGCTTAACACTTCATTTCCTCCGTCATCTGGTGTGTTTAGGAATGACATTGCTGAAACTGTTATGAAACCAATGCTGAAGTTTCTGAATAGGACCAAATCCTCTTTCTTCATTGATGTCTATCCTTATTTTGCCTGGTCTTCTAACCCCAATGACATTGTCCTAGAATATGCTAATTTTGGGGACCAGGAAACGAATTACACCGATCCAAATGGCCTTGTGTATACCAACTTGTTAGATCAGCAGCTTGATGCACTTATAGCTGCAATCAGCAAGCTGGGCTTCGAAGATACGAGGCTCGCTATAGCTGAAACTGGATGGCCCAATGCTGGTGACCTTAACCAGTTGGGTGCTAACATCTTTAATGCAGCTCATTATAACCGGAGGCTTGTGAGAAGAATGCTTGCAGATCCTCCCCTTGGAACCCCTAGAAGGCCAAACCAATACATCCCAGTGTTCATTTTTTCAGTTTTTAATGAGAATCAGAAGGGTGGCCCAGGGACAGAGAGGCATTGGGGTTTGTTATATCCTAATGGTTCAAGTGTTTATGATATTGATCTCACAGGGAAGCTCCAGGATTCACAGTATAGGGCCCTTCCTCCTCCACCTCCAACTTATAAGGGTAAATTGTGGTGTGTGGCAGATCTTAAAGCAAATATTTCGGCTTTGCCAGGTGCCATTGGTTATGCTTGTGCTCAGGGTAACAACACCTGCCTTGCCATCCAACCAGGGATGCCTTGTTATCAGCCTAATTCCACTGTTAGACATGCTTCCTATGCATTCAATAGCTACTGGCAGCAATTCAAGAACACGGGGGCCAGCTGTTACTTTGATGGAGCTGCAACAATGGTCACAAAGGATCCCAGTAAGTAAAAGTCTTCTACTCTGTTTCTGTTTTCTTCCATTCCTTGCTCAATTGAAAGATTTTCACCATTTTATCTTCTTCTCATTCACAGGACATATGTTATTCATTATTGCATAAATTAGGTTCACCTTTTAGGCTTCATTTGGCCATGTTTCTTCATTGTTTAGGTTTTTCGTTTTGTTACAGTCTTGAAAGGGCTTCACCTTTTAGGACGCATTTGTTTGGGGCAAGATTTAGGATGCATTTGTTTGGGGCAAGAATCTTCTTAGTTTTTAGGGGCAAGAATGTGGGTGTTTGCTATGGATCGCTGCACTTTATAAGCAGTGAATGCTTGTTTTTGGTCATTTCTTTCCTGCCAAAGTTGACTACAGGATGGCAGGTTTTGGCAGTTTATAGTCATTATCCGAAGAAATTTTTTGTTTTCTGCTAACAAAAATCTCTTTTTTTTTTTCCTCTGGCAGGTTATGGTTCTTGCAGCTACCCATATAGCTAACTCACTATTTTGGGACTTGGCTGGAGACATTCATCTCAAAGCCATTTACAGGACTATCTTCAGATTTCCATTTATTGTCCATAACATCAGATCTGAATAATGGTTTGGTTGTTTGAAATGCCAGCTGTTGATTACATTTGTTAGAGAGGTGTTTTCAGTATTTGTTTTTGTTTTATAGCAAGCTGCCTTGCTGGATGGTCTTTTCTGTAATAGTTATCACACAATGTAACTCTATGGTTAATTTGAAAATCATATTTTTTAAACGTTACCAGTCACTTTGTGTATACCGTTTAGAAGTAATAATCTTTTCATATACAACCATAGATAAAAAAAACTTACAAATATATCAAACGACCTTTAAATTCTTCTTTCAAACCAGAGTTCAATGTGTTCCATTTTTCAAAGTTTATTTTTCGCATCCATGCAATGAATTGAAGATGTTTTGAGCTTTCATCTCCAAATTGATGTGAATATTTCTAAGGCAATATATCTCTAGTACAAACAGTGCTTGATGGCTCTGTGTTAATGGAAATCTATTCAGCCATGAGGCCAGTCCGTTGGCATGTATTTTCTTGCTTTGATTGTTTGAAATTCAATACTTCCTGAACAAAATATGCATTCCATATTCTTGAGAACTAACACTTCAAGTATTTAGTGAGAAAATAGACATTTCTAACTACATTATAGGTTCCATCTAATGATTTAGAAAATCAGCATTTCGAACCACACTTTTTAGTTTGTCGTCATGATTCATGAAATGAATTTTGAACAATCATCCTTACTTAAAACCATAAAAATCCTCACTCAAATTTGGCAAATTTCACTTTGACAACACTTGATTTAACAATGTACTCATGTTATTATAAATACCATCTCTCTGTTTCCACTTAACACTTTTCAAGGTCTCTTGTTTAGCTTGTTTATGCCTGCATACTGACATGTCGAAATTTTTTTGAGAGCACATTGCATAAAATTTATAGCAAGACACCAAACAAGTTCCAAATTTCAATTTCCATATTTTCTACCCCAAGGCAGGGCTATACAATTTGGTTAGGATTTTATATCCGGTCCTACAACATTGCTTTTGAATTCATATCTTTTCGTGGGTCTTCTACTTCATTTGGGTTGGCTTGTATCAGATAAATAATTTCTAGAGCCCTATATAAGAAAGTAAACACTGCCACATTTGCTACCCTAGAGATCATATGGCAATGCATTGATACACTCACTTCCTATAGTTGAAAAAAACATTCAAGGCTCTCTAAATATCACAATAACACATCTACAATCATTACGGAAACACCCACATCGTGTTTGAAGCTTCTTAGCAAGTCAAAACAACATCCTCTCTCATTTCTAAGCACTCAAACATCCCTCCTCCTAGTATTTTAACAAGAGCCGAAGTCAAAATAAATATTTTCAAAGAAGAACTTATCATATCTATTTGATCTATCTAGATATCACATGCTAGGTGGATAACGATGTGTGGTTTGAGGCATTTTCAGAGTAGTACCAACATCAATGGTGCAAGGGGTGCCCAAAACCCAACTAATGTTTGTTTTTTAGGACTCTTGAATCATGGATATGATTTGAGATGATGTTCAGTATGTTTAGATAACCTCTCTACATGATCAAGAACTAGAATTTTACAACGAAAAACAAAGCTAGGCAGATGACCAACACAAAAAGATCAGAGTTAGAAACAAAGTATGTCCAAGACCTTACATCTAAGGGTCAACAACATACAATATGACCCTAGCAGATTGGTACGGTCCTTCCCTAGGACAATTTGTAGTAACAATTTCATTTTCAAAGCTCCTGCATGTTTGGGTCTCCTTGTTCCAACATTTCACTTTCCTAGAACTTCCCACAATCATCTTTAAACAACTATGTGCACTCATTCTCTTATGTTTTCAAGGTCATATCTTGTGTTGCAAGTATTTAGAATGTTATTGTGACAATGTATAGTTAATGTTCGAAATTAATTAATCATAATAGCCATTTGTATTTAACCATACAACCACATAGTGTAAATTTAATTTACTAAAGATATTCTAGATTAACATTGGTTTAATCTAAAAAGGGTGTAAACAATCTCTTCTGAGTATTCAAAAACATCAAACTTATTAGTGAAAGCAATTCGTGATGATTATCTTGCAAGAAATAACCTAGTTCAAATGAATGGCATTTCTCCTAGACATAGTCCCCATCTTCAGATAGTGGAAACATGCTATGTGACAATGGAAACACCAAATTACATTTAAATATCATCATGTTGGCCTCAGAATCTTTGAAAATCATTACCAAGTAGGGTTCTGATGACTAAAAGGCTATCACCTGAGTCAATATGGTAGCAATAGTGTCCTATCTATTTGTAGGTTACACATGATGGATGTCATGGTTTGTGCGATAGGAGTTATGATTTGGTTTCCATTAGTAGTCAAGATCATATTAACTCGAAACCACCTATGGGTTTGTATACAAAAATTTGTAGTTTAATTGCACTATGGGAGGAGGAGCTCCTTTTTTTATAATAATAACCAGATTTTTGCCATTGGAGGTTGTGGTTTTGTTTGTAACATTACTTTTTTTTTTTCTATTTGTAGCATTGAATGAGACTTTTTCATCAAGATACATTCTAGAATTATATGATATGAAGATTCCATAAAAAACAAGTGGTTGAGAGGTTAATATAGAGCACACAAGTGTTGTGAAAAATGTGTATCCGCTATCTAGATGTAAATGGTTTTCCTCAAATATTTGGATTAAAAAATTTCAACACAACCCAACTTCTACTGATGGGCCACTCAAAAATTGAGTTTCTCATGGCAGATAAATCACCCTAAGGGTTTGATGAATTGATAGACAAATCCTCAAAGAGGGAGGTGAATCAATGTAGATTGGGATTTTAAGCTTGGTTTGTTATAGCAATTGAAATTACTTGGTCCAACTGGAAAAAATAAGGTTATTGTGAATAAACCACAAACCATGGTTGTCAATGACTTTATAGGGTTCAACATCAGTAAAATGAAATAGAAAACAGGTTTTTCCCATATTTTGCACACCCTTAAACTTGATGCCATTAGGTGGCTAGTGGTTATGGACCCATTGCTTAAGCATGCCTTTTGAGGGGACTCACACACTAATAACAAGTTGAAGTGAAAGATTCAAACTGTTCACTCAGGCATTGTCAAATTCAAACAAACCAAAAATAACATCAGGGAATTTGAGGAGTTTGTGGGTTATAAGGAGTGCCTTATGATATACCTTTGTGGTGAACTTCCTCACTCAATTAAAATTGTAGTTGTCTTGAGCTCCATTGATATAATTTACATCAAGTAATGCACATATCATGGAGATATTAAAGCTGACCACACAAGGAGTGGAGAAAAAACCAACTCAACGTAATAAATATACAATAAAATTATATATCCTACTTGGATTGATAATTGATTTACAATGTGACATTCAATATATACTAGAATAAAGATAAAACCCCACGAAAGCTCAAAACATCCTCTTATTCTATGTACTGAACTTCAATTTTTATATTAAAAAATAATCTGGTTTCTCACTAGCGAGTTCAATAAAAAAAGTGTAAAGTGTAGAGCAAAATTCAATAAAAAAAAGTGTAAAGTGTAGAGCGTATGCAACTAAAGTGCCTTCAAAATCTGAACAATTCTATTTAAAAAAGGAAAAAGAAAAACCCCTTCGTTCAACATAAAATATGTCACTGCATATGATCTCAAAGTACCCATTCTGCACAAAACAAAACCTGCAAACTCGTATGCAAATGTTTGAAGTATCCACTCCTCGCTTGTTCACAGATCTAAGTGACTTAAAAGATATAAGGTTTTCACAATTGATTGTCTTCATAATGGGGTGTTTCAAAATGTCCATCAAAATATCTTGCATATGATTTACCAAATGGAGAGAGAGGAAAAGAGAAAAAACTTGTGCGATCGAAGAGCATCTTCTATTAATCATAAATAAGTCCTCGTAGACAGGGAAATGTTAAAATTTGACATACTGACTTACATAGCCTACACTTATTTCCAGATAATTCTGAGAAATGTCCTAACGAATTCTGCTCCTAAACATTGGTAATGGAGCAGATACCCTTCCCACTTTGCCCATTTTTTTTAAGGATCTGCCCCTGACTTGGGTATTCACCACCATCTCCTCTCCTTGATGGAATTGCTTTGATTGCTTTTGCCCTGTGCGAAACAATGCATTGCAGCGGAAACAACCATGTAAGCGGATGCTTTTTGTTCACCTTGCTCTTACTCGATCTGCGTTCCCTTTTGTCAAAACCAGAAGTGTAGTGGCAGTGGCAGTGGCAGGGGGTCCTCTTAGGCTTCTGGGTATGTGAGGAGATCCATGAAGTTTGGCACTTGCAGTCAGGATCCGGAGGCGGCGTGGAAAAGTGATAGAGAGCAGCCAGTCCTCGATCCAGCTGATTGAACATGGAAACTAACTCATACGAATCATACAGAGGGCTTCCACAATCCCACGAAGAAACCATTTCCAGTCTTTTGGCATTGCCAGATATTGTTGAATTGCCTTCCATTTTCACACTTCATATGCTTTTTCTCTGAATTTGCAGATCAGAAATCATGCATAAATGCAAGACTGGAGTAGAGAAGAAAGAATTAGATGGAAACATCTTAGATATGAGAACCTTGAATGGACATCTCTCAATCAAGTTTCCTTGCAAAGATTATGTATTTTTGTCTTAGAATGCATAATCTACAATGACATTCTCAATAATTATAAAGATGTCTTAGAGGTTAGTCCTATATCACTCTATTTTAGAAGATAAAGGTTATATAACACAGCTCAATGGAAAAGGTTTTAGTTTAATTGATAAGTACAGTAATAATTGTTGGGTCATTTATTCGCCGGAGGCGTTTACTTTGAAGAAGGCATTGCTGGAAAGTGTCAAATTCCGGTGGCTTAATTTTACAGGGTGCCGGATTTTAGATATTTTTATAATTCCTAGATATTTACTATTTTACATATTCATCTTTGACTCCACACCCTATTCCTATCTGTTTCAACGGCACTAATTACTCTGGACTTTCCATCCAATGATATAGGTTTATTTTTTTCGTTTCCATGAATTCAAAATTGTCAACAATTCTTCACAGTTGACTAAATCCGACACACATTACTGAGGAGTTTGTGTCAAATCAGTTCTTGTTGTAATTCAGACGGTCTGAAACTCTTACTGATATTCTGACCAATCAGGTCAATCTTTTCTTGTCAATAAGGAGTTGCCAAATGTAGAGAGCCTTAAATTTAATGTATAAGGCTCTTAAACTTGGCATCATTTAAATGTCTTTAAATCGAGAACTAAATTAGCTTCACTTCCTATCATTCCATCGACTTGTAACTCTTGTTTTTAATTTATTTATTGGTTCACGTGTTATGTAAGTTTTAATTGTCTTGTTTTAACTTTTTAGTGTGTTGTGTCAATAATTTTTTTATTTAGTATTTAAATATGGAAAATAAATAGTTTGTTCTTATAAAGAGTCAAATTATCTGTTGGAGTCTTTGTTAAAGTTTGTTTTTTAAATGTTAAGTCTTACGTAATTATAATTTTTTTTTAGGAATTTAGTTTAATTTTGAGGTCCTTTAAAAGTGAAATGCGTGGGGATAATTCTGTTGTTTAGTTTTAGTTTTATATTTGTTTAATACGTTTTAGTATTTATTTTTAATTTTGTTTTTATGTGTTTATTTTAAAATAAAGTCATTGTATTAGTCTTATGGTGCATTTTCTCTGGAAGTCAATTAAAGAATCCGATGCAGTTCTAAATGAGTTGCAATTTAAGCTGGAGAGGATAACAATGTTTAGTTTATTGGAGTTGTAATTTTTCTATTTTAAGTTTGTGTGATGGGGAGAGGACAATATAGTAACTTCCAACAAAAAAAACATTGCCTACTATGCCTTGATGGATGTCTGTACGTTGCTATAAAGCTCGTATTTTGTTAGGGGCCACACATATGTTGGTATAGGTGAGTTGATCAGGGTGAATATACAGTTGTTTTATTTGATGAAACAATCACAATGTCTTTTGACGATGACCATGTCTTCTGTAAGATACAACTATGATATTCATTTAAAAGATAACATGTTGTATCATTTGGTTGAACACTTGGCATTTATTTACAAAAGTTCATATTTTGGCATTTAAATGTTCCCAAAGTGTAGAAAACAATCCCATTTTGTTAGTATCCTTCAATCACTTCATTCCATGAGATGACATATCTCTAGGGAATTTTATGTTTGGTGGGTAGATGAGCTTAAGAAACCTTCCAATGATACCCAAGATGTTGTAGCGGAAGAGCATCTCCACACTTCTTATAAACGATGCTTCCATCTTTGTGTTCTTATCCATCCGATTCTACTCCCGTTGTACATATTCATCAGCTTTTACAACCGCTTGCACCACTCAGGCACAGAGAGTGGTTTCCTGTTTACATTTGCCAGCATACTCCTCGCCTTGTTTCACCATATGCAACAAACAGGACTCCAACCCAATTAGTTTAAATTTGCCAAAGTACTCCCAACCTGTGGCAAAATATAGAGGAATTTTGTTAGATATAGTTGCAAATGTTTTGATAGACATGTATGCAGAATGTGGAACCTTACATAAAGACATGTGAACTGTTTAGCAAAATGTAACTTATGTTCTTCGCTCAAACATCTATCATAGATCATAGAATATATTTTACATCCAAACCATATTATACACATAAAATTCAAGCCCTCTCCGGCGTAACTTGCAACTCATTTGCAATTGCTAGTTTTATATATATGAAAGTGTATACCGAATTTACTATTATCATTATTTAAAGTACAACTATTTCTTGTAATTTGTCATTATGGAAGGATGGGAAGAAAATATAACCTTACACCTGAAATTAGGAGCAGCCTTGAGATTTGATGACTCTTCTGCTAGCTAGCGTACCAGAACCATCCTAATAAGACTTCTGGTTATGATACAATGAACCCCGACTAGCCTTGTTTGAGAAAGTTTTGACTAAAGGAGCTTGGACTGGATTTGGAATCTGTATTTCAGTTTGCCACAGCTCTAATGCGTCCATGGGTATCAATGTTTTTATGTTTCAACTCTCCTGCATTCAATTTTCGTTGATTCATGTCCAACGATCTACATTTCAGAGCTCCGAGAATCTTCTTTGCTCTGTGTCTTGTGCCTGACCGACATCCTGTTTGCAGCACATAACATAGCTTTAGATAACCCCCTGCTTCCTCCATCTCCTTAACCACTGATGGGGTTTCGCACTTTTTCAAGATTTGCCACAGCGCTCCAATGGCAACCTCTGTGCCCAACTCTGATACACTTGCAATTTTCCGGAAAAGGACAGGGATTCCCTTGGGATGACCACACACACAAGCTCTGCCTTCTGCACTTTGACACAGGATTTCTAACAGTGAAAGATATTTCTCGGCCATGTTTCTTTCTGCTTCGGGAAGAATATCGATCAGTGTAACAGCAACTCCTGCTGCTACCCGCTCTCATTCTGTTTCTCCTCACTGGACTGATAATCATAAGTATTTCCACGGCAGTTTTGGTGCCCATGGCACATCCATCTCGAAGCAACAAACGCAGATTGTGGAAGGCATCTTCATCAGGTCTGAAAACGGCTTTGAAGTTCTGATCTGCAGTTAGAAGCCCATGAAAGACTTGTGCTGCATGGAGCTTGGCATCAAAGCTGCCTTTACAGAAAAACCAGCAGATGGTATCTATGGTTATTGGGCTTTTTCAGATATGTGATGCATTCCTCTTTGGCTTCATGAAGGGGGAGGCTGGCCAGTACTGCTAAGGCTTCTTCCCCAAAAGTAAATTCTGCTTCATTCCTGGTTCTGCACAAAGTAGAAACTAGCACCGATGGGCCTCCTGATGCAGCTATGAAAGCCCTGTTTCTCTCACTTGTCTTACCCAGATCAGCCAGGCTCCTGAGAATCCCTAAATGGGTAGGAGAATTTCTAATGTTGAGCAGCACATGACGAATCTGTATATCAGTGACTGGGTCCTTGGTGGAAATGTTGAGAATACCTGAATTGGAGGAGCACCAAGCTTGAATGAGTCTCTTCAATGTGTGATTGGGGATGAGCTCCAATGTATCTAATGACTGCAGTGTAGATGGGCATGAAAACTGACCCTGGCCTCAAACCATCTCTCAATGCTCTCCCTCTCATAGCTCACTCCAGTGCACAGGGTCACTGGTTCCCTCATTACTTGTAAGGAGATTGGACACTTGAAAAGTGAAGGGATACACATGGCCTCCATATTTTGACAAGACTATAAACCTACCCACAATCAGAATGCCCAACAGTGAATTCTTTGCAATGCCTGTGGAGGGCTTATTATTGTAAAACACAGATTGGGAATGGTGGAGAAGTGAGAGTGGCATTTAAAAGTAAGAAGTACAGAGAAAAAGTCGGATAATCGTGTTGATGTAGACGCTAGTATATAAATAGCAGCAGCTGAGCTATGTAGATATTTTTTACAGGTTCTACGGTCGATGGGTACCTTTTTTGAAACCAGCTTTGGTGAAAAATTTTTTAGTTTTTATTTCCCTCGAGACAATATTTCTGAAGCCAAAGGTTACTTTAGGAAGAATAAAAATACAATTTTGTAGTTTAACAAATGTCCAAGAGCCACCAAAGATATTTTAGAAAGAATACAAGTAAATCGAAATTGAAGCCACGAGCCTAGTTTAAAATTCAAGTCGTCTCCTAACTTCTCCCTATCAATAATTTTAAACTTCAAATTTTGTGATAAAAGTTTAGGGAATTTGATGAATTTTACAAATCAATTTAATCTAAACTATTCATTAACGATATCTAATGGATGGCTGATTAAATAAAAAAAGTATCTAAATCGTTTTCTCTGTGGAGTTAGACCCTCGAGTAACATACATACATACATATATTATATAATGTTTAATATATTTCCTCTCTAAAATTCCTTCATCCACATACTGAATAAAAATAAAAATAAAAGCCATCTAGGTGGAGGATCTTTGACTATAGTGAATATTTCGTAAAATTCTCTTATAAGCACATCTTGGCCGTGTTGGTCAACAAACGTTCATGTATTTTGTTTCCCACCTTTATGCCTTTTCAAAGTATGTTATGATGTTTCATTATGTGGTGGGTCTTTTTAACATTTTTTTGGGAAACAACTTGTGGAGTAGAATGACTACTATTTTTTTTTTTTTTCTAAAAGAGTTCTAATTACGGCTCTAACACAAGTTTTGAATTTGATATGTTAATGCATAAAATTACGCTAAGAGAACATTGAATTAAATTAATAAAAGTGTGTTTTTAATATAATTTGAATTAAATGGAAGTTTGAGATTTGAAAGTTGTTAATTATTTTAAGTTATGAGTTATTTTAACAATGATAAATTATTGATTATGGTATAGAAATTTAATGATTTTATCATGTTTGAAATATGAAGGTTAGATGTTGAATAAAAAATGGAATAGAAAATGTGTAGATGGATAATGATAGTGAGTGTACTTAACGTTTGAAAATGGTAGATATTTTTGGGAACAAATCTATCTATAGTCTATTGGGTTTGAATTTATATCTCAGATCAATTAACTTGTAAATGTAAGTACACACTAAAACACCAAACCGGGGTGCTTGGTAAGACACTTACACATTTTCATGACATATGATAGCCTCTCTCAAGTGGAGGTTTTAGGCTTGTGTGGCATAGGCATGGAAACCACAAACTCTTTTGGGAGTGATTGTGTAGAGCTTAGTTTTTTAGTATAGGTTTGCCTAGTGTATACTTCTGTTTTTTAGTACTAGAACGTTGTCAAAACTCCATGATATAGCTGAATTTTCTTCTTTTTGTCAAACCTAGCTTAGCTTGACTTGAAGATGAAAAACCTCAAAAACGAGTTAGCGTAATTGTCGTGCCCACTTGATTTGACATTTCTGATTTCTTTTACTTGCTCCCATCTACAAGATTCTTAAGATGATCTTGCTATTATTATTGTATAGTATGTATATAGTATTGTGACTTTTATGATGTATTTATGAGTAGCCTAGTTCTAGAATATCTTTTTGATTTTTACAATATAGTTTATTTTCTATAATAATGAAACTATAGTTAGGTGTTCTTATTTATTTTGGAAGCAATAATTTTTTCATCACGTTGAGCCATAGACAAAAACTTACAAATATATCAAAGGACCTTCAATTTTTCTTTCAAACCAAAGTTTATTGTGTTCCATTTTTTAAGAATTATTTTCTCCTCCATGCAATGAATGGAATATATTTTGAGCTTTCATCTCCAAATTGATGTCAATATTTCTAAGGCTTTGTGTAAATGGTAATCTCAGCGTTGAGGCTAGTTTACCTATTGGCACGTATCTTCTTCTTTGAATGTTTGAAATTCTATACTTCCTCATAAAATATGCAATCCATAATCTTAAGAACTAAAACTCAAGGAATGAGTGAGAAAATGGACATTTCCAACTTCATTCTAGATTTCATGTAATGATTTAGAAAATCGACATTTCAAACCACACTTTTTAGGTCATCATCAATATTTATAATGAAGTTCGATCAATCATCCACATTTTAAACCATACAAATCTTTACTTGTTGGCAATCCATAAAGTATCTTGTCGATGGACTACAAAAAGTGTGGCCACAATTAATTCGAAAGTCCTAATACTTGAATATTTATGTTCTTGTCATAGAAAAAAACAACCCAATGTCATAAAACTAATACAAATATATTAAATACATTTATTTGAAAAACACTGATATATATCAATTTCAAGGCTTTTATTTTAGATTTTGTAAGTTACATAATTATTTTCCATAAATAATGATAAAAAAAAAATTATGAAAAAAAGGACCTCAAACTCTATGGTATGACGAAGATATTATTATTTTTTGATGGAATTTCAAAGTTAAAAAAGTTAAAACACTTTTAAGTGATAGTCAAGTAGACAAAATTAATGGTTAGAATTATCTTATGATGATCAAATGGACGTCAAATTTAATATAAAGAATAAAACCTTACACTGGCACACCATCACATACCACTCCATTGGATGCCAAATTTAATATAAAGAATAAAACCTTACATGATCACACAATCTCATACCAATCCCTTCATACTATTGTAGAATGCTTATTGGTGTAATGATTATGAAATATAGAATAAATTCATATTATAAACATGGACATTATCAAACAAGTTAAATTGAATTTGTTAAGAGGTAATTAATGAACACCAGAATAATTTACACAAGCAAAGCACTCAAAGGAAAAGATAATTATCTCACATGACTTATTTGTGAATTTGGCAATACCTATAGAACCTAAAAAGACACATCATCAAATGATGTAAAAGATTTGGAAGCTAGAAGAATGTAAAGACATTCTTGAAATTTTGGGCATACTAAGACCCCTGTGGTATATTTACTGCTAGAATTTGTGAGAGGATTACTAATAGAATTTGTGAGCTCATAAACCCTCCAGACTATTGACTCATGTTCTCCTTCACCTACTTTTAAGGAATTATACATTAGATGTTTGCGATGCTGCAAAAACAATTACTCACACGTCTTCTCTTCCTTTGTATCCCTAACAAGATACTTCAATGAAAGAGGACCTTTGAAAAGGGGTTAATATTGTGGGTTGAACACACTACAACCCTCCTTGATTGTTAAGCATTTTCTTCATGATAGTACTATGAAGAAGCCTCAAACCCAAATAGTTCTCTCTTCTATATGTATGTTTGTATGAATCATAACATAGTTTTTCTTGGGCCATCCTTTGATAAAAACATAAAAATATCTTTTACAAATCCGATTTATTTGTTTATATAGTTTAAAAGTGTTGTTCAAGTAGATATAAATATTAGAAACAAATTAGGAGTTCCTCTTGCTAAGTGATGCTTATCCTTAAAATAATTTTTAAAATTGTGTTACACACACACACACACACACACACACACACAGAGAGAGAGTTGAGAGAGCAGAGAGGAGAGGAGAGAGAGGATGAGAGAGAGAGAGAGAGAGAGAGAGAGAGAGAGAGAAGAGAGAGAGAGAGGAGGAAGAAGAGAGGAGAGAGAGGAGAAGAGAGAAGGAGAGAGAGAGAGAGAGAGAAACGCACGGCACACGCGCAGACGAGAGAGAGGAAGACGTCGCACCGAGACCGAGAGAGAGAAGAGACGAGAGAGACGAGAGAGAGAGAGGAGAGAGAGAGAGGAGGAGAAGAAGAGAGAGAGAGGATAGAGAGAGAGAGAGAGAGAGAGCCAGAGGAGAGAGCACGCACGAGAGAGACAGGAGAGAGAGAGGAAGAGAGAGAGAGAGAGAAGAGAGAGAAGAAGAGAGAGAGGAGAGAGAGAGAGAGAGAGAGAGAGAGAGAGAGAGAGAGAGAGAGAGGAGAGAGAGAGAGAGAGAGAGAGAGAGAGAGAGAGAGAGAGAGAGAGAGAGAGATCATCGGTGAAGACTCGATCTTGCCGCTACCTGAGAGAGACGAGAGGAGAGAGAGAGAGAGAGAGAGAGAGAGATGATGTTAGAATTTGGGACTTATTGACGTGTAAACATCAACTCAACAAAACCTAAAACAACAATGAAGCTAAAACCAAGAGTGCTAGTCTAATCAATTTTATTTGCAATTTATAATCTAATTTCTAACGTTGGTTCTCTCAATCATTTTTAGAGATTCATATAAATTCATAAAGGATCATGTTGATGGACTACTAAAGTGTGGTTGCAATTAATTTGAGAGTCATAATAATTCAATATTTTTGTTCATGTTTTGTCACAAAAAACGCTCCAATGATGGACCACAAAGTGCACTTCTAAATGTCAAATTTTTAGTCATTACTTGCAATTGATCCAAAAGTCTTAATACTTTCAAATATTCTAATATTTTTTATTAAAATGTTCATGAATAGACCCTGTTTATGACCTAGATTTATAGTGTGAGCATTATGACTACATAAATTTGGCAAAAATGTGTGTTATCTTCTCAATCCAAAGTTTGACATCTATTTATGAAATCCCCCAAAAAATATTACAATATAACTGATTTATGTGATTAAATTTTTTACAATATCATATATGTTTTTTTTTAAGTTGGATATATGCCTTGCTACCCCAAATCGCTATCTCTTCAGTACATGTTTCTACAATTTTAAGAATCTTTATACAATTAAAAAATTAATCTTACTAATTGACTTAGTCAACACTAACCTATAGATTTCAATATATCTAATATGACACTAGAATCAAAATGACTCCCTTACTAATATAATGATTGATTGGTTGTAACATATAAATCTTAATTTATCATGATTCTTATGTTAATATAAATGACACCATAATGAACATTCTCCCTTATTTAAATTAGGGTCCTTACTAATATAGTGTTTGATTTTCATTCCTAACTAATATAATGGTTGATAATGTTCATCCACATACTTAGAGTAAAATGAAATAAAAGGGCAAACCATTTAGTTGTCGAAGGTGGCGTATCTTCGACTAAGAGAGTGTTTCGTGAAATTCTCTTATAAACACACCTGCCCGTGTTGGTCAACAAACATTCATGTATTTTGTTTCTTACCTTGGTGCCGTTTCAAATTCTCGTGGCAAATTATGATATCTAATTATGTGTTGACTTTTTTTAACACAAGTACTCAATTTTTTTTTTAAAGCTCTAATATTAAATTAATAAAGCGTAGTTTTAAAATAATTTGAATTAAATTAAAGTTTGAGATTTGAAAGTAGTTGATTATTTTGAGTTATTGATCATTTCAAGAATATTAAAGTATTAATTAGAGTATTGAAATTTAATGATTTAATTATGTTGAAATATGAAGTTTAATGTTGAATACAAATGTGTAGATCATCATTAAAATGTTAGGGAAAATTAGATAGTGATTGTGAGTGCAGTATATGCTTGAAAATGATAGATATATTTGGGAACGAATCCATCTATAGTAGATTGTGTTAGATTTGAATTTATATGGAGACCATAAAATCTTTTAGGAGTGATTGTGCAGAGTTCAACTTTTTGGTATAGGTTCGTCTAGATGTATAATTCTGGTTCTAGCATTAGAATATTATGATAACTCCAGAATATAGTTGAATTGTCTTCTCCTTTGTCAAATCTAGCTTAACACGACTTGAAGATGAAAAACCTCAAAAATGAGGTAGTATAATTATCATGCCCACTTTTGATTTGACATTTATGATTTTTTTACTTGCTCCCATCTATAAGATTCTTGAAATGATCTAGTTAGAGATTTTGTCGCATGTATTATGATATATTATGGATGTAATATTGTTACTTTTATGACGCATTTATGAGTAGCCTAGTTCTATAATATCTTTTTAATATGTTATAATACTTTATTTTCTATAATGATGAAAATATAATTAGGTGTTCTTGTTTTTTATTGCATTGGAACAAATCTTGTTTAACATTGATAATAAGAAATTAATGATTTACAAACAATGAAATTATGAGATCTAAATGAATGTAATATTAATATATATTGACATTATGTGACGATCTATTGTATATAACACTCATGGATAAATGGCAAATTGGTGGTGTGATATTGCATAGATTTTGTAATGTTATGATATGTTTAAACATGTTATATCTACATGTATGAATGGGTCCTTGTGACTTGTGGCATGTGAACGTCTCTTGAAAGGATGAGTGTGATATGTTCTTTGCCTTACGAGATTATATCATTGATTTAATTAATGTAATATTGTATAATTAGATGTATTGATGGGTGCAATGAGTGTGTATGGAACATGTTCAATTAAGAGATAAGAGAGTAGAGGTTTGAGCACACTATTAAGTTGGGCGTAGCTAGCCCAAACTCATAGTGCGACATTAAGCACATTTCGTGTGTAAATTATGAAGCCTAACATAAACACATGCCACCATTAAATAATTAAATACTCCCTAGATCAGAGTATGTATTTTTGTAGGACTTTTACGCGTGTGATTTTAGTCATTAACCAAATGACCTCCATGTGTAGTCATTACTTCAATAACATTTTTTCGTATGTATATTTGTGTAATAATAACAAGGCAAAATGACCCCATTTAGCACACAATCAATGTAAGAATTTGTTAGTAAATGACTTCCCACATTAATAGAATCCACTAGTTAATACTCCTAGGGGCGGAGTGAACATCTAATTAATTAATACTTTGATTGATTAAATATCATAAGTAGATTTTCCATCTTAGAATAAATTAAAATATTTTAGTAAAAAATACAAATTCTAAAATTAAGTGTGTACTTATTAATCCAGCCACCAAATCCCCTTTCTAAGCATATTATGCTTTCACTAGAAGAAAAAACTAAAATTACACCTTGAAAGTGCTTCACATGTTTTTTCAGACTCGAACCAAGTCACTAAAGACAAATAAAAGGTGCTAAGAAGATGCCAAAAGTATTTAACCCAACCTATTTTAGTCTCCAAGAAGTTTGGGGGTAGATTTGATCTTAAAGTGAAAATTAAAGATGCTTGGTCAACAAGAAAATATAATATAATAACAAATGCTTACAATGTTTGTGTGTTAAGTGGATCACATTGCCTTGTAATTGTTATGAAAAATACATGAGGTACAATTTCATTTGGGCAATGAATACTCATGTAGGACATTTGAGTAATGATTAAAAAACCACACGAGTAAAAATACCAAAAAATAATAATAATCTAATAATCTACAAAAATGATACTTAATGGAACCCATATATATACATGGAGGCTTATTTTGGAGGTGCTTAGAGATAAATTAGGGGCTTAGAAATATCTACAAGGGGGTTAGAAATGGAAGCAAGGAGAGAAAGCCAAAAAAGAGAAAACCAAGGGACACATGTCAAACATTGATTGGCTAAAAAATTAGAGACGTTCGTATAAAAATATTCCCTTTAGATAGAGAGGGTATATTTGCACACTAGAGAGGAATGAGGGCTTAAGATCTATGAGGAGCTTGGAGGAAGGGATTATAGGAGAAATATTTAGAGACAAGGAGACAAGGTAAGCTTCCGTCCATGACTTTTTTGTATCTTTATGTAAATTGTGAAATAACTTGTTTAAATTTGATTTTCTTCTTTGTTGGCCCAAGAATGTAATGAATTTAATTGAGAAAATGAGTTTGGTGCAAACCATAATTATATTCAATTAATCAGATAATGATATGTAATTACATATTTATTACATTGAGGACTGACCATTCAATTTATCTCCAGGATGAGTATTCAATTCATCTTCTGATGACTCTATATATTCTAATATAGGACACATGACTACTCCTAATGTTATGTGATGAGCGTTGTTGATACTCACACTTTAATCATCAAATATTTGTCAATACCAGGGTAGTTTCCAAGGCTATTTGCAACAAAGAATGGCTGGAACTGTATTAAGCATGCAACTAAATTAAATGAAGAATAAACAACTACTGTAACTAATAATCTATACTATTTTATCAAAACTTAATGAGAGAAAAACAAATAAAAAAGAATCCTAACTCTATAACTATAAAGAACTACAATATGCAAAAGTAAAATAGAATTTTAAAATGATATAAGCATTGTAATGCTTGAAAATAATCAAACTAATGAATAATAATAAAAAACAAGACTTCCCTTCACATTCGGGAGGAGTGCCCCTTTCTCTTTCCCTATGATCCGGTCGCAATCTATTACTCATAGAAAAACAACTGAATTTAGAATCGTGCCCCTTTTTATTTATCAATAATGTTTCAATACATTTCTTTCCTTTCCAAAATGTGAATCCCCCAATAATCCTAATGTGTATGCCTTATATACCAGGAAAAGTCAATTTCTTCTTTCACGAGAACTTGTTATTATAATATACATGCAAGAGTTGCATGTAGTAGTTAACTGAGCATATCTATATCAGAATGACAATGTAACATGTAATCAATAAGTTGAAGTGCCATCCTGCATGTGACTTGTTGATCACACTCATCTTTTGAATGAAAGTGAAGTTATTGTAAACAACACTTCAACTAATGCTGAAGATCACTGAAGTCTAGAAAACTCAAGTAATCAAGCTCCTCCTATAGTGGAGTTTTTCACAAGACGAGGACTTGTTACTGTTAGTTTAACAATGATGACTAGATGATTTGTATGTTTAAATAGGTATTCACCACATAAATAGTCCAAGCTCCATATAGAATTGATGATGACCAGGTGACTCTACTTGTGAAAATCATATGCTGAATAGGTGAGTTTCACACTCTATTGCATGAGTCATGCACTCCACTGTGTGAGGTTTGTGCTCACTGTGTGAGTCCTATGTTAGACTATGTGAGTCATGTCCTAGACTGTGCGAGTCATGCGCTAGGCTTATGGAAATTATTTCATTCACACTTGTTAGCAAAAAAACCAACTTATATCAATCAATCAAAGGAAAAATATACAAGATAAAAGATAACCAATATTTATGCACAAAACTTCTCTTTAAGTCCATGAAAGTATTATCTACAATAATGCCAATATTCGTTTAATACAAGGCGATAATGATAAAAATGGGGTTTGGAATGGGATTTCAAAATGCTCATCACTCCCCCAGACTTATGGATTAGTAGGTCCGCCTGTTATGGATTCAACCATTGTTATTTTAGGATTCCACAATTCTAGTACAATTATACTTATTGGTAAAAGTAGTCCATGTTTCCAATTCTGGGTTGTGGTATCCACTAAACTCAAGCACTATTTTTCTCCATTTATCATAGCTTGCACCTAGCTGGTCTTGATCATTATGTTATCGCCAAATCACTGCACCCCCCGAATGGCCTGAAGGTGAACAAAAAATTTGATGTGATTGGGTAACATGGGATCACCTCTCAAGTTGTGGGACTTGCAGGCTTGAGATGAACCTCCGGAGAAGGCTGTATACCGCTTCCTAAACTAAACACTACACTACTCCTAATGCAATAAAAATAACTACTTAGACCTATACTAACATTTCAAGGGGATTAGGAAGAGAGATTTGTAAGAAATAAAACCTAAACTAGAAGTGGTGATGCACCAAGAAAGGGTTTTGCTAGAAAAAATTACGGCTTGCCAATGAAGAGAGATGATCACGAGGATGAAGAAGATACATCACATACTCAAGTTACATACAATACTTCATTCTTTGATCAGCACAATGACCTCCAAAACTTGTAAAATAAACATTGGTTGCAAAGTTCACCTGCAAACATGAGAGAGGAAAATAGAAGTAGAAAAAATAATGTGAGGACATATAATTGATCATAAAACATAATCCTCATTACTTCAAGCACTTGCACAGTGCATCATTACAACAGGGAAAGACATAGGCTGCCATTACAATTTTTAGAAGAAAGGCTTGAGAGCCTGCAAATTGACAACAACTCAACTTGTGAAGAGAAGGGAAGCTTGGAACAATGTCTAACTCTTTTGGAATAAGCACCCCTTTTACATTTATAGATATTTCTTGAGTGGGTGATAGAAAGGAAGGAAGAAACCATATAATACTAGGCAATGATTGTAGGAAATAATTAAGTCACTGTTATTTGCCATGTTTACCTCATTAATTGACAACTACAACTTTTGAGGCATTATCGATGGAATGAGGAATAATAGCCTACAATTTATGGACATGTAAAAATTTCTAAAATCTATTTCTTAATTATTCCATTGTGTATCTATCATTGCTCTCCCAGATTTGAACGACCACAAGTTTTTTTTTAAAACGGACAACCAGGGAAGAAGTTATGGCTGTCCTGAGTAAAGGTTACATTTTAGGGCATCCCAGACATTGTGCTTAACGTCAGTTCTCATAAATTCACAGATTTGAATTTATCCATTAAATCCAATGATATTTTAATCATTTATCTCCATTTAAATTAAAAATGCATTTAATATTTTTAGAATGATTTCAAATATGCTTTTGGTTGGACCTATTCTGAGGTGAAATTTTGCATTGAGTAAGGTTATTTAGCATTGAGTAACTTCTGGAAAAATGGCTTGGTAGCCAGCTCCTTTTATTGCCGATGCTGGCTGGAGAGCTACCCTTTATCATTACTAATCAGAGATCTTCTGTAATTTTCCACGCTATGTGGCACACTTTGTGTTGGGCACTCGTTCTTAAATTTCTTCTCACCCCAATGACTCGGTAATGCATTGTTACATCGAACTCACTCAGCATTAACTTCTAACTCCACATGACCGCCACATATGTTGGACTGACTTGGTGGGAATTTTAAAAATGATTGGAGCTATGACTAAGCATATGCACTGAGTTTACTCAGTTTCAGGAACTAGACCTCCCTGAGTCATGTCACTACATTTAATTGCTTTCATTGGATGGCACTCTCATATTTCGAACTAGCCACCCTCACTGACTACTTGTTGACAAGTTAGCTGTGGCGAGCCTTGAACAGTGAGCTAAAAGGATTTATTCAAATCCTGTGTAAGTGATGGTTACTTCGGAATTGAATTTGGCCACAAAATTTTTGACTTGGCAAGCACCATATTATACACTAGTACTGAGTTACATTGGTCAGGTCTAACGATCACCACTGAATCTTATTTTGGAGTCATAATGAGTACACTTCTTTCAGGTTTCTGGGAACTGCAAACTCTCCCTACACTAGCACCATGCTCCAATCACCACAAAACCTCTAAATCTCAAAAATCCTCCAAACTCGCTTCGACATTTTTGAATTTTTAGGTTGAAATATGGGATCATTCCTTCAATGCTTGAGCTGTTACCCAACTCGTTGGGGGGTGAGTTACAAACATAGTATCCATTGACCCATACTATAACATGGGCATCTCTAAAAGTGATCAACCAAACCATCCTTACAACTCACCTCATCCATTGATCGATGCTTACCTGCGATATGATTCACTCCTAAGCTTGACTAATGTAAACGTAAATCTGAGCTCATCTTTTTTGATATCTATTCCCCAAATGCTAGACTGAGCTACATACCACATACTCCCTCGAATTCTTAACCTGACCAGTGATCTGTTATTGATCTTTGAATTAGCATTTCGAACTTAATGCTGAGATTCTATTCTCCGTTGATGTAATTCCACTTGAATCATTTGTGCTGATCAATGGGCTTGAACTCGACCCGTTAATTTGACTTGATCACTCATAAGGATGGATTTCGAGCTATTCAGCCTATGAGCCCACCCTGTTCACTGATTTTCTTGTGTACCCCAATGTTCTAAAGCCATAACAAATATTTTTTTTCATTTTTTCATTAAATCCTAATTCCTCAAGCTCTAATATATTTTACCTAGGATAACACAGTCACAACGTCGATCTATTGACTACTCGGTTCAAACTTGATCCGACTAAGCTTTCTTTCATGCGACTCTCTCGAAGATTGATGCGATCTAATTGGCCCTATGGCTTGAGCATATTGCAATTTTCACTTAATGACCTACAATGAGCCACTAAAAGGATTAGCCCCTCCAAACTCACACATGCCAATCCTGTGAGCTCGATGCTGAGTTATGTCCCTCACTTACGCTTGCCCATGAGCTTGATTCCATCTCTCTTCATAGCCAAACCTCGAGCTCCCTACACGTATAACACAACACCTACCCTCAAGCCATTATCTCAATCGATCATAGCACGATCTTGAGCCAATGATCGAACTTAAGCTTCCATTAGTTGACTCAAGTTTCTGAGTTGGATCCCTTACACAAATTGGCTCAATTTCACCATCTTCCATGAGTATTCACAAACCACTCATGAACTTAGAACTTTTGACTCAAAATAAGCTGCACACTGTATTTTGTGTAGCTCAAATGATGGCTTGAGAACTGAGCAACTTTGTCCCCCTTTTTTTAGCTCAATCCTGAATTTTTATATATTTCAAGCACTCATAGACATGTCCCTTGAAAGTCATTTTCATCTTGAGCTCAAGGTAATTTCTTCCTAATTTGGATACGAAATATAAAGAAGTCAAGCTCACACTTATTTTTGGTCAACTAACACCATTTTCCCCCTTTTGGTGCTTCAATCTGAATTTTTATATATTTTAAGCACTTAAGGTCCCTTGAAAGCATTTCCATCAGATAGGAAATTTCTTCCCCTTTCCAGAAATATAAAGAAGTCCTTCTAACTCCTCATATTTTGCAAATGGCGGGCCGACGGGCCTGGGAAGGATATTTTGCCAAATGCGGGCCGACGGGCCTGGGGAAGAGTTTTTTACCAAATGGGAAGATTGCGGACCGGCGGGGTGGTGGGAGATATTTTGGCATTTTTGCACTTTTTGCAAAAGGCACAAGTTATAATTGCGGGCCCACGAGCCCGGGAAGGATTTCTTTTGCTAAGTGAATATGTTGGGCCACAGAGGAAATTTTTCCACTGAAGTGTAAATTTGGGTGGAAGGTTGTGGGGCATTTTGGAACTTTTGCACTTTTCACAAAATGTGCAAGTTTCAAGCTGCGGGCCCATGAGCCATCAAAAAGAAGATTTTTTTTTTCCAAGTGCAAAGTCATGAAGTTGCAGGGGCCGTGGCCCAAAGGAGGTAGTCTTCTGCCAAAGTGCAAAATTTCGAGCCTGAGGGGTCTTTTCACCAAAAGTGAAATTTGGGGGTAAAGTTCAAAGTCCAAGTGGAACCAAACATGCCATGCAACGGTCGGAACTTCAAAAGGAAAATCTCAAAGTGGAGTTCAGTCCATTAAAAAGTCTAAGGCTAGTGAAAAGGACAACGTGTCCCAGGTCGATAAAAGGAAAGGTGTCGGCCCAAATTGAAAAGTCAAATGAGACCATGGAAGGTCCACGTGTCTCATAGGGTTCAAAAGTAAGCCCAAAATGGGCTGAGAAGGCCAAGGTTAGAATATGGCTAAGTTAGCCCAAAAAAAAGAGTCACAGGAAGTCTGCCACATGTCTCTTTGGCAATAACTTCAAAGGCACTTGAAATGATGGCCCAAAATTGGTAGTCCCCAAATGAGCCATTGAAAAGTCCAAGCCTAGGCAAGGAAGCCTCACGTGTCTCAGAGTCTTTCAAGAGTTAAAATCCAAAAAGTCCCCAAACATGCACCAGGCCTCCACATGCCTCATCCATGCAACTTCAAAGGTAAAATCTTGGGGGCAGTTTCCAAATGAGCGTGAAGCCTCCACATGTCTTGGGTCAGGCATAGTGTCTCCGCCAATAGGAGGGACTCTGGTAGAATACAGAGGAAACCAAGGAGCCCGCAAAAGCCACCACATTTCAGTCTAGCGCAACTTCAAGAGTGAGAGGAAGGGGATGAATCTTCAAAATGCGTAGGGCTACCACGTGGACCTTACACGAATGGACTCTTTTAAATATTGTGAGCCTATGACCCTAATCTTCAGACATCCATATCTTTTGACTGGAAGCTCAGAAATTGAGAGGGAAAGAACATTTTGGAAAGCTCTCAATGCCTGCTACTCACCTGCCACCATTAATGTTTCAGTCTGCCATTTTTTAGGCTATCAAGTCTCCCACCTACCACCATGATGAAGAATGGGCCTCTTTTCTTTCCCAGCAAGGAACAACACATGGAGGCATGGCATGGGTCTTGTTGTAGCGAGAATTTCCATCATTTTTGCAGGTGGAATTCAATGCTCTTGTAGGGGTGGTTGAAGTAGGATTCAAATTTTCCCTCTCTCCTTCTCTCTTTCTTCTATATATTGTAAAGGAGGGGCATTTTTCAAAGGTTGGTCATTATTTTCTCTCCTGCCCCCCTCTCTCTTTCTTCCTTAGGGTAGAATGTGGAGTCTAAGCCTCCTCTCATGGCTCTGTAATGGCATTTTCTTGCCTCTTTCCCACTGATGATGTACTGTGTGAACTCTTGGAGCAATAAAATTTGTTTTGTGATGCATTTTGTCCATCCTTTTCTTATTTTATTGTCTCTTCTTACCTCTCATCATTGCAGGGTATATTGTGCATACTCTGATGTCTATTGCAGGTTCTAGAGAGCTATGTTTAATGGGTTTTGAAGTGGTGTTCTGTGTGAACTTTATCTCTAGTTTGTGATGCATTTGTCCATCCTCTCCATTGCTCACCTCTCTCCATTTCAGGTAGTTGGATTTGTGATCAGCCACTTCCTTTTCTGGTGTATCACTGCTTAGTGTAGGCTCTATTTTTTATGTATTTCTCTCTCTCCCTATCTCCTTGGAAGGTTAGATTAGGATTAGATAGTTTTCCTGCACTAGAGTAGCTTGTGGCAGGTAGTTTAGGAAGAAGAAGTCATCTTTCTCTGGAGGGCCATCTCAAGTCCGCAAGTCCCACATCTTGAGAGATGGTCCCATGTTGTGCAATCACACCAAATGCCCCACTCAGATCTGAGGCCATTCGGGGGTGCTGTGATTTTGCATCAATAGTTTTGGCATGCCATCTTTCCAAGTGGGACAAACACAAATCTTAAGCCAGTTAGAGTTTTCCCATCTTTCCAAGGTGTCTCATTACACAACAAATCATAAGCCACCGTACGACCACACAACAGTTTTGGCACACCCAGTGGGACAGGTCTGAAGCACCTTACCACTTCATTTCATCAAGTTGATGTGTTCTTGGTGAGATTCAGCCTTTTGAGGCACATGCAAAGCACATCTGGTGACTCCATCTGGTCAACAACCCATTCTCTGAGTTGCAGACCTTCTCCCATCCATTTTCATCCATTATTCTTTCCACATATTTCATCTTCTTCCATCCCATGAAGTTGTGCAATCATGACTTCATTCCCATCTTGGAACTCACACTTGCAGCAACAACAGTGCAGTCCACCTCCAATGTATTTCATGACTCCTCCAGATCAACATTATGATCAGATTCAGAATCATTATGCTTACCCATATGAGTAGTTTCAAAGATAGTTTGGCTATGGAGCTTATAAAGAGGGATATGCATATGAAATAACTACATGGAGAATGTTGATTTGTAGGAGAATATTCAAAAATTGGAGGCACGCATGGTGCATTCAAGGGCTACAACACAGATGAAAGCATTTAGGATTGGTTGCAGGGCACCTTGTCCATGGGTCGGCCCTTTTCCAAGACACTACAGCCCGCAGGAGAAGCTTGACTTCATGATTGAGATGTTGCCCCAACTTGTGCAGTGGGATGAGGAGATAGAGGCCTACAAACTTGGTGTCAGACAACCTTGTCAATGGGTAAGTCCTACACCATCATCTAGTAATTTTATCTCCATTCCCCAAGCAGCACCATCTCAACCTGGAGCTTCAATTTCCAAGCTTCCCATCTACTGTCCCAAGTGTTGATTTCCCTTCTCCATCTTCTAATCTTCCATCTCACCTCATTTCCTCTTCCCTTTTCCCTTCCAAACCCAAGTCCCCTCCACAAGAGCCAAAAGCAATACCTTCCCCTCCACCACAGATAAAGAAACAACTAGTGGAGACCCCACCCACCACTCCTCCTACTCTCCCAAGTCCATGTCAGGGAGAGACTCCAAAAACCAATCAAGGAGAGCAACAAGAAGAAGAGCCAGCCAAAGAAGAGATGATCAAAAACTTGGTAAGCTTGGCTCTTAGATTCAGAATTACAAATATTCCCTTGTTGGTTAAGCCTATGGAGGAGGCTGAGGTCAAGCCACAAGTGGTGGAAGCTTCAGCTACAACACAAGTGAGGGAAGAAGGAGCTACTCCAAATCCAAAAGAAGAGGAGTACATTCCAGCTGTGGAGGAGGAACCATGTAGTTTCAGAGGCTCCAAGTGTAGAGCAGGCCACAGAAGAACCTTCAGTTCTTCCTCCCACTTCATCCCCTTCAAGCTCTAATGTCGAAGAAGAGTTTGAGCTTTCAAACTTCATGTTTGAAGATGAGGGAAACCATGGTGAGAAAATTATAGATCCAAAGGACACCATGGAGGAGGTCGAGCACATGCAACAGGACAACAAGGAGGTAGATTATCTGTCTGACTTGGAGGATTGCTTTGATGGAGAGGAGCCCAAGGAGATCACATCATTTTCTCCTCCATCATCCACCTTCCAAGCACATGAGTCTGCTGCCATGGAGGAGAGCATTCAAGGACAACAACTACATCTCATAACAGCCCTCTGGAACCAAGGTTGGAGGATCTTAATCTTCCATGTTCTTCTCAGGAGGAGGAAGGAAAAGAGCACGAGGATCCATCTCTCCCACACCATCCATCCAAGGAAGGTCCGCAGGAAGACTCCATCCTTGGAGTTGAAATTCAGAAACCATGGGCACATCCATCAAATCAGACCATGCCCAATCAGGTACTTGGCTTCATTGGAGCCAAGGGAGAAGCCAAAACCAGTCATGCCCACTTCAGGGCATGAGGATGAGTATCAAAGCACCAAAGATCAGCATTAATGCCTCCAAGATCCAAATACAGCCAGCAACTAAAAGAGGAGGAGTATATCTTTTTTTGATACCTTGATGATTTGGGTGAAAGATTGGCTTATAGTCATTTTTTCACTCATTATAAGACCATGTTCAGTGCCAAATCATTTACATGGCTCCACATTTTTGAGAAATGGAAGCTATTTCTCCCTGCCTATAGCGGGATTTGTTTAGATTTTCTTTGCTTCCGGTTAGCGTAGAGTAAGTATGTTTTCTTTTAGTAAAACAAGTGCTTGTGCACACTCTGCATATCCCACTTGGGGTGTGTATGATTTCCAGTTTTGTACATAGTGTGTTGTGGTGTTTTGTTTCTCATGCACAGTACATTGGAAGTAGCATTTGGTGAGATCAGCTCCAGTTCCAGTGGTGTTCCAAGTGGCTCAGGGATCATATTTTAGAGATTATGATCAGATTTGTGTTTATCAGACTATCATTCATGACTCCATGCCCAATGGATGCTTCAAGGCAACTGATCATTTCACCTAGCAGGCAGGTGATCCCCATGAGTCACCAAATTGTTGACCAAAATAAGCTCACACTTATTTTTGGTCAACTAACACCATTTTCCCCCTTTTTTTGCTTCAATCTAAATTTTTATATATTTTAAGCACTTAAGGTCCCTTGAAAGCATTTCCATCAGATAGGAAATTTCTTCCCCTTTCCAGAAATATAAAGAAGTCCTTCTAACTCCTCATATTTTGCAAATGGCGGGCCGGCGGGCCTGGGAAGGATATTTTGCCAAATGGGCCGGCGGGCCTAGGGAAGAATTTTTTCACCAAATGGGAAGATTGCAGGACTGACGGGGCTAGGGAGATATTTTGGCATTTTTGCACTTTTCACAAAAGGCACAAGTTTATAATTGTGGGCCGGGCCCATGTGAGCCTGGGGATGGATTTTCTTTTGCTGAATATGTGGGGCCAAAGGAAAATTTTTCCCAAGTGTAAATTCAAATGCGGGGCATTTTGGAACTTTTGCCTTTTCAAAATGGCATAGTTTTCAAGTTGCAGGCCCGTGGCCTGGGTGGCAATCTTTTGCTAAGTGCAAAGTGGGAAAGTTGCGGGCCGTTGGAGAGGTTTTTCTGTAAAGTTTTGAAGCCTGAGGGTTGTTTTGCCTCAAAGGCGTAAAGTATCAAACAAGCGCCAGCTCCGCCACATGTCCCAGAGGGAAAAAAATAGTCCATCATGTTGAAAAGTTTAAGGTAGTGCGGCCCTCCACGTGTCAACAGCACAAAAAAAGGGCAGACCCAAATGGAGGACCCAAATTAGCGCCAACCTCCACATGTGGTCAAGTCCAACAAAAGTCAAAAGCAAATTTAGGCTTCCAGTTAGGAAAAAGGCCCTTTGAAAACAAGCCCAGGTGGCTCCAGTGGAAGCCTCCACATGTGCTCATCGACACAACTTCAAAGGTAAAATCAAGAGGACAGAGCGTAGCGTTGAGCTCTCCACATGTCTAGGGTCAGAATATGTCCCCGCCAAACAAAATGGACTTAGCCAAAACACAAAGAAATGAAAAGCCATGGGAAGCCACATGTCTCAATCGACGCAACTTCAAAGGTAGAACCCAAAAGGGTAGTCCCCAAATGAGTGCAGGCTCGCCACTGGTCAAAGTCCAAAAAGGTAAGGTCGGCCATTGTTGAAAAAGTACCAAAAGCCTGGCTAGGCCTCCACGTGTCTCATCCTGCAACTTCAAAAGATAAAATGTGGGGGCAGTTTCCAAATGAGCGTGAAGCCTCCACGTGTCTCGAGTCAAGCATAGTGTCTTTGCCAATAGGAGGGACTCAGGAAGAATACACAAGGAAACATGAGGAGGCCCGTAGACGAAGCCATGTGTCAGTTCGGCGTAATTTCAATAGTGAGAGGAGGGGGCTGAATCTTCAAAACACATGGGACTGCCACGTGGGTCTTGTACGAATGGACTCTTTTAAATATTGTGAGCCCACGAAACACCTGACCCTGATCTTCAGACAGCCATATATTTCAACTGGAGCTCAGTTTTGAGTGAGAAAGGACATTTTTGGAAAGCTCTCGGCCTACTTCTCACCCACCACCATTATGTTTTAGTCCACCATTTTTGAGGCTGTCAAGTCTTCCACTTGCCACCATAATGAAGAATGGGTTTCCTTTCTTGCCCAGTAAGGAATAACACATGAGGCATGGGTCTTGTATAGTAAATCCCATCATTGTTGTAGGTGGAATTCAATGCTCTTGCCAGGGTGGTTGAAGTAGGATTCGAATTTTCCCTCTCTCCTTCTCTATTTCTTCTATATATTGTAAAGGAGGGGCATTTTTAAAAGGTTGGTCATTGTTTTCTCTCCTGCCCCCCTCTCTCTTTCTTCCTTAGGGTAGAATGTGGAGTCTAAGCCTCCTCTCATGGCTCTGTAATGGCATTTTCTTGCCTCTTGCCCACTGATGATGTACTGTGTGAACTCTTGGAGCAATAAAATCTGTTTTGTGATGCATTTTGTCCATCCTTTGCTTATTTTATTGTCTCTTCTTGCCTCTCATCATTGCAGGGTATATTGTGCATACTCTGATGTCTATTGCAGGTTTTGGGAGCTGTGTTTAATGGGTTTTGAAGTGGTGTTCTGTGTGACATTTATGTTTGGTCTGTGATGTATCTGTCCATCCTCTCCATTGCTCACCTCTCCCTATTTCAGGCAGTTGGATTTGTGATCAGCCACTTCCTTTTCTGGTGTATCACCACTTAGTGTAGGCTCTATTTTTATGCATTTCTCTCTCTCCCTGTCTCCTTGGAAGGTTAGATTAGGATTAGATAGTTTTCCTGCACTAGAGTAGCTTGTGGTAGGTAGTTTAGGAAGAAGAAGTCGGCTTTCTCCAGAGGGCCATCTCAAGTCCGCAAGTCCCACAACTTGAGAGATGGTCCCATGTTGTGCGAAATTAAAAAGTACTTCAAGTCCACAAACTCAGGCTCAATATCATCAAGATATGGTAGCCAAACCACCCTTTAACAGACTATACATAGTTCCAAAGTAAAAGTATGAAGGGCCTTGCATAACCTATTTAAGCTTTCTTTGTTGGCTCACACTTTGAACCATCTAATGCTTGAATTCCTTAGTAACTCATAGGTCAAGATGGATTCAAAAATTGTAATCTCATTTAGATGAATCAACTTCATGAATAGATCCATGAATAACTTTCCCAATTCCAAGGTGTAATTTACCAACGTCGTTCATTTTTCCCAAGTGGGCAAAAATGGATAACATTTTTGGAAACCTCTTGGGGATGCTTTCCTGCTAAGCATGATTCCAGTATCCTTTGGCATCCATTTGGCATGGAGTCATTGTTATTCCCAAAACTGACCCCGAACATGAAGTAGACCATTTGATATTGTCCTAGAATCAAGTTTGGGATATCATGGAACTCTATTAAATCTAGATTTCCCTCCTTCTTCTAAAAATTACACTTCTAAAACGATGTGCAATAGAAATTAAAAACCACAAAACACACAAAAATTGAAAATCATACATTCTTTAAATGAAACATGTAGAGTGTTCTAGAGACTTATTCTACTGGAATCAAACCTATTCCTATCCTACACTAACCAGAAGCACATGTGAACTAAACAAACCCTGTAACTGGTTGTGTAAAATATCTTCCCTTTCTCACCATGGGAAGCCATACAAAGTATGTGATGATGGACATGAATGAGAGTGAGAGTGAAAAATTAAGAAAAGCCCAATTATTCACTTGGTTCCCCAAGGCATAAACTGTAAAGAGAAATTATCCTTTCATTTTGTACAGAGATAAAAACTGATCCTTGGGACTATCAAATTCATCCTCACATTCCAAAGTGAACGTGACTGGTTGTGAATTATCTTTTGACTCAAAAGAAGCAAAATACCTTATGGGACATGGTATAATCCTCTGAATATCAATTTTACTCTAATATTCAACTTTGATAAGGAAGTGTCCCTGAATGTATGAAAAGTGTTGAAGTGACGTCCTTTCCCTCTTATTTCCCATTTACAAATAATTGATCTTCCTCATGGATGAGTGGCACCAAAGTGATGTTCCCTTCATTTCCTTTCCCTTCTTTGGTAACAAGAAATTATTCCACAAAATGCAGCTCTTTATCATTGCATGTAGTCTCTAATGACGTCACTAGAAAATCACTGCAAGTGTTTGAAGTGTACTGCTCATATAAGAGTTCCAATTTCATCTGAAAACAAAGTTTTTCTACATTTATAACCTCCTCATTCCACATGAAACCTATAAGTTCAAATTCATCCAACTGTTTCTTTTGAGGATTGTTAGGATCAGCAAGATCTTAAAGAATATTTTCCTGCCTCACAGGTTCACTAACCAAATCATGCCCAATAGTTGGGAACAAGAAACCTCCAATGATTTCATTTACATTCCAGGTTCCCGAATCTGAGTTGGCATCTTCTGTGTGCTCATTTTATTCTTCATTTGGTGAGTCATATAGAAGATTCAATTCCTCCAATTTGTGCTTCTTATTCCGTATGCAAAACCGCTGAGTCTGCATTGCTTTCCTTCATAACATGACCCTCTTTGTGGCTGATTTCAAAATCCAATGAAGCTCTTGGCAAACTGCTGCAATGTTCCATAAATGTTGAAATTTCTTGACATGCAAGACAATTAGGATCACTACAATGACTTGAAACATCTTGCATGTTTGAGAATTTTTCTTCATTTGTTTTCACATGTTCTTCCTCTTCTTGTGGATTTGAAACCAAATCTTGCTTTTCTATAACAAAATTTGCAACCCAAGGTAAATTAGTAGCTTTCATGAACACAGTTCCAATATGTATTCTACATTATGAACAGGAAAATTGTTGGTCCTCATTCACTTGTACTTTCCCTTATTTTCTAGTATCTTTAACCATATCCTCCTCTTCTTTGCTATATCATATTTTTGGTCCTCTCAAAATGGGTTCAGGATTACAAGAGGAGAGGTGGGTTGGGGCTAAACTATTTCCTCCATTGTTCGAGGAGGTAGAAGAGGTGCAACTTCCTATCTTGATGGCCTTTGTAGAAAAGAAGGAATTTTAGAAGGATGAGGAACAAATGATTCATGGTGGAACGAGAAGGTAGGAGATGAAGAAACAAAAATCTCAACATGGGAAATAAGTGGAAAGCTTGGAATTTGAGGTTTAGACTGAAATTATATTGGCTTGGAAATGGAAAGAGGAATCTGAGCTGGTGGTGGAGGACTTACCCATTGATAAGGCTACCTAGCATTACATCCATAAGCTTCTCACCTCTTAATCCATTTTATAATCTCAAGCAATGTTGTAAGCATCCAATTAAGTTTTTTGTTAGGGTTAAACTCACCTGGTATAGGGCCATTCTAGCGGTATGGAATCCTAAAACCAATCTGGGATGAATTTCTCAATTCTTTAATCCTTATTTGTACCATGTTATGCTCCAAATCTCGAACCCTTCTCTATAAGTGGTCCTCTTCAAATGTAGGATAACCTCCAGAATCTGCACACCCTTTCTATTAAACAACTCCAAATTTTAGTGGATGACCAAACTGATATGCATCTTGCTTATGTGGACATGCATGCTCAAGCTTATATTCATCATCATAGAATTGGTTTGGAGGTCGGTTAAAATAGCCCAAAGATGGAAAGTAATGTTGTTGCTACAAGTGATAATTCCACGGTGGGAATGAAGCCATGATTGCATAGCTTCATGAATGGAAGAAAATGAAAAGAGGTGAAAGAAAAATGGATGGAAATGGGTAAAAAATGAAATTCTTAAACTCAGAGAATGGGTTACTAAGACCAATGGAGTCACAAGTTGTGCTTGGGTATACCTACTAAGGCTGAAATTTTACTAAGAGCACAACAACTCAATGAAATAAAGTGAACACAAATACACACACCTATAAAAAATGTGACTCTTGTTGTCCCACTGGGCATGCCAAAAACTGTTAGTGTTGGTAGCATGGTGGCTAAGATATTACAATGGGATACCTATGAAATGTAGAGCTTTCACCTAATGTCCCACCGAGCATGCTAAAAATGGTTATCGAAAAATTACTACACTCCCCCGAATGGCCTAAAGGTTAACATGACATTCTATATGATTTGGTAACATGGGATCACCTCTCAAGTTGTTGGACTTGTGGGCTTGAGGTGAACCTCCAAAGAAGGTTAGATTCCTCTTCCTAAAATAAGCACTACACTACTCCTAATGCAATAAAAACAACTACCTAGACCTATACTAACATTTTAAGGGGATTAGGGAGAGAGATTTGCAAGAAATAAAACTTAAAATAGAAGTGGTGATGCACCAAGAAATGGTTTTGCTAGACAAAATTCTGGCTTGCCAATGAAGAGATATGATCATGAGGAGGACGAAGATACATCACATACTCAATTTAAATATAATAATTTATTCCTTAATAAGCACAATGACCTCCAAATCTTGTAAAAGAAACACTCGTTGCACAATTCACCTGCTAACATGAGAGAGGAAAATAGAGGTAGAAAAAATAATGTAAGGACATATAATTAATAAAAAAAGATAATCCTCATTACTTCAAGCAATTTCATAGTGCATCATTACAGTAAGGTAAGGCATAGGCTGCCATTAAAATTTTTAGAAGAAAGGCTTAAGAGCCATCAAATTCACAACAGCTCTGCTTGTGAAGAGAAGGGAAACTTGGAAAAATGTCTAACTCTTTTGGAATAAGCACCCCTTTTACATTTATAGACATTGCCTAAGTTGTTGAGAGAAATAAGGAAGAGTCCTAAAAACTAGGAAATATTATAGCAGAACATGTCAACCATGCTTGCCTCATTAATTGAAACTTCACCTTTCGAGGCACTATTTAAGTAATGATGAAATATTGTAATTTATGAACACCAAAACCTCTGAAAATCCATTTGTTGATGATTCCATCACACAGTTCTTGCTCTCCTAATTCCAACTACTATAATTTTATGGAAAACAAATGATCGGGGAGGAATTTATGGCTTGTTGAGAAAAAAACATTTTTTTGGTATCCCGTGCATTGTAATCCATCAGATCTCATAAATTCAAAAATTTGAATTTATCCATTAAAAATGATATTTTAATAATTTTCTTCCATTTAAATTAAAAATACATTTAATATTTTTAAATGATTTCAAATATGCATTTGGTGGAGCTATCCCGAGTGTAATATTGTATTTCGGGTTATTTAGATGAGCAACTTCTAAAATAGCTCATTCAAGCTCCTTTCATTGCCATGTTGGACACTATTATTTTCAACTCATCGGGATCTTCTTTATTGATCGAGTTATGCAACACACTTTCTTGTTGTTTACTCCACTTAAATTCCATTGAACCCCAACGACTTGGTTTGCATTGTCACATCATTCGCCGCGATAACTATAACTCCACCTGACCACCACGCCTTTAACTCCTTGTGCCAAATCGGACTTTGGATTCCGACTAAGCTAGCCCTTTCTTGTTTCAGGAACCAGACCTCTTTGAGCATGCCATACTCCAACTACCATTGGACCTCTGAATCACACAAATCTGAAACTCCAAATTTTTAGATTTTTTCTGTTTTTGGGCTTCAGGCTCCTCATTGTAATTTTCATCAACTCAATGAGGTGAGCCCCAAAATCAAAACATCCCAAAAAATAAAACTGTTCACTTTGGAAATGAACTCCTTCTGAGCTCTAAAATTCTAGCATCGAGCCAACTTCTGAAATGTCTTTGATCTCTCTTTGCCTTTTGGCTCAGCTCTTCCTTCTTCATTCTCTGTGTTTGCGAACTATTCTTCACTACCTCAATTCGATGGGCCATTATTTAACTCTTTCTTCTAAACTCTCTTCCACATTCATGACCTTCTAACTCGAAATATATCATTCCTTCCATGCTTGAGCCATTACCTAACACCATGATTTTCCATGAACTAGTTCACCCAGCTAAACACGAGCTCACTCGCTCAACCCTACCATGTTTACAAATACTCCATCCATCACCAAGCTTACCTATGACATGATTCATTCTTGAGTTTTCCCAATCTAAACTAGATCTAAGCTTGGCCCACTTCATGTGAACCCCGAATGCTTCCTGAGCTACATAGAACAAAGTCCCTTGATCAGTAACCTGACCCAACAACATTTCGATGTTTGACCAAGATTTGAACTTATGTTGAGTTTCTATTTGGCTCGTGACTGAGCCTAAACCACACTGCTTTGACTTGATATAAAGAAATATGCAATCACCCAATGCCTTGAGCACACACCGAACTCAAACGCTATCACCCCAATACAAGCCATTCGACAATGCCAATGTTCATTTCTCCTGAGCCTGAGCTCAAGCTATTCTTCCTTCATGCCATAGTCTAAACCAACACTAACACTTCACATTAACCGATTGATCTCATCATGAAAGCTCTAAATATTTCTCCATCTAATTTTCCTTATGGCTTGACCCATTGCAATTTTCACTTGATGCCCTAATGGATGAGTTGGCCCCTTCACTTTATCATGCCAATCGTGAGCTTGATGTTGAGATATTTTCCACTTACGTTTCCCAACCTGTTCCATTATGAATATCCAACGCTCTCCTACAAAGACGATTCAACCCAAACTGCCATTTCCAAGCTTGGGGCATGATTTTGAGCCAATCATCGAACTTACCCTTCCATTTCCTGACCGCCTCCATGTTTGATTCTTCAACCTGGATTGATCTAAGCTTTGTCATGAATATTATGAGCCATCAAGAGCTTGGAACCTTTCCCTCCTTGTGTTGTAATGTTTTCATATAGCTCGGATGATGGCCTGAGGACCGAGCATCTCGGTCTCCTTATTCAAGTTCTTTGCTATTGTATTACCTCATCCCCATAGACCCAGTTGAGAGTTCTTCCACCTTGATCTCAAGGTATAAAGCTAATTTGGATACACAACTACCAATCTCTAAATTACTTACTTGAGCTATACCTCATTGTGCTTCGACTCGACGAGCCTTGTCAAATCAAGTTACTTTTGGACCTATCATTCCCATGGACACATGTCAGCTTGCAGAGTTGCTCGGCGAGCTATTTTTTGATCAACACCATAACCCTGGGCCTGTCACATAAAGGAACACTTGCTGACATAGTGTTTATGTAATTAAGTTTTTCTCTATTATTCTGTGACGGCTAATACTTCTTGTCTTGGGAAATGCTTCTTCAATTGTCACAAGTGGTGCCTGTAAAGTCTGAAAAAAAAATTCAATGGGAAGGTTATGCATGTAACCTTGTTTTCTAATTGAAACTAAAAAGTACTTTGAATCTAAAAACTCAAGCTCAATATCATTGAGATATGGTAGCCAAAACACCCTTTAGCCGACTATACACAGTTCCAAAGTAAAAATATGGAGGGCCTTGCATAACATATTTAAGTTGTCTCTGTTGACTCACTCTCTAAACCTTCTGATGTTTGATTTCTTTAGTAACTCATAGGTCAAGATGGATTAAAAAATTGCAACCTCATTCGATGAATCAACTTCAAGAATTGCTCCATGAATAAATTTCTCGGTTCTAAGGTGTAATTTACCAACGTTGTCCATTTTTCCCAAGTAGGCAAAAATGGGTAACATTTTTGGTGACCTCTCAAGGATACTTGTCTGCTAAGCATGATTCCAGTGGCCTTTAGCATCGATTAGGCATGGATTCATTATTATTCCCAAAACTGATCCTGAACATAAAGTAAACTATTTGACATTGTTGCAGAATCAAGTTTGGGATATTATGGAACTCTATTAAATCCAAATTTCCCTCCTAAAAATTCCACTTTTGAAACATTATGCAAGAGAAATGACAAAACAAAACACACACAATAATTGAAAATCATACATGCTTCAAATGAAATATGCAGAGTGTGCCAGGAACTTATTCTACTGGAATCAAACCTATTCCTATCCTACACTAATCTGAAGCACAAGTGAAATAAACAAACCTTGTAACTGGTTGTGTAAAATAACTTCCCTTTCTCACAATGGGCAGCCATGTAGATGATGTGATAATGAAAAACTTAAAAAATCCCAATTATCCACTTGGTTCACCAAGGAATCAACCGGAAAGAGAAAGTATCCCTCTTTTAGTTTCTCTGCATTTGTTTTGTACAGGGATAACAACTGATCCTTGGGGCTATCAAATTAATCCTCACATTTTGAAGTGAACATGGCTGGCTGTGACTTCTCTTTTGGCTAAAAAGAAGCCAAATACCTTATGGGACATGGTCTAACCCTCTGAATACCCATTTTACTCTAAGATTCAACTTCGATAAGGAAGTGTCCCTGAAGACATCCCTACATGAAAAGTGTTGAAGTGACGTCCTTTCCCTCTTATTGCCCATTTATAAACAATTTATCTTCTTCATGGATAAGTGGAACTGAAGTGATGTTCCCTTCATTTCCTTTCCCTTCTTTGGTAACAAGAAATTATTCCACAAAATGCAACTCTTTATCATTGCATGTAGTCTCTAATGAAGTCACTGGAAAATCACTGCAAGTGTTTGAAGCATACTTCTCATATAGGAGTTCCACTTTCATAGGAAAACATAGTTTTTATGCATTTATATCCTCCTCATTCCACATGAAACCTAAAAGGTTAGATTCATCCACCTGTTCAATATCTTAAAGAATATTTTCCTCCATCATAGGTTCACTAACCAAATCAGGCCCCATAGTTGGGAGTAAGAAACCTCCAATGATGTCATTTACATTCCAGGTTCCCAAATCTAAGTTGGCCTCTTCTGTGTGCTCATTTTATTCTTCATTTGGTGAGTCATATGGAAGATCCACCTCCTAAAATCTTAGCTTAAGAATATTTTTACGAGAAATAGGGGGTTCCTGAACATTTCCTTGCAAAGCACTAGACAATTTGTATTGAAGGATAGATAATGGAGTAGTAGAAATGAGTATTTCCATATGTTCCTTCTCATCTAAAAATTCCTCAAAATATGACAGATAGCTTGTCTCTTCATTACCTAGCTGTGCCAAAGGTTCAACTTATTTTCCCATTGTTTTCTCCAGATTGGCAATTTGTTCACCCTTATATTCTTCATTCTCAAGCATGAAATCTGCAAGATCAAATTCATCTAAGAAATCAGATTTTTTAAAGAATGAAGGAGAGGAAGGATTTGAAACCTCGTGCGCTTCCTGTTCTATATGAAAAACCATTGATTCTACATTTATTTCCTTCACAACATGACCCTCTTTGTGGCTGATTTCAACATCCAATGAAGCTCTTGGCAAACTGCTGCAATGTTCCTTAAATGTTGCAATTTCTTGACATGTAAGACAGTTAGGATCACTGCACTCTCTTGAAGCATCTTGCACATTTGATAATTTTTTTTCATTTTTTTGGACATGCTCTTCCTCTTCTTGTGGATTTGAAACTAACTCTTGCTCTTCTATAATGCACTTTACAACCCAAGGTAAATTAGTAGCTTTCACAAACACAGTTCCAACATGTATGCTACATTAAAAACATGTAGATTGTTGGTCCTCATTCACTTATACTTTCCCTTCTTTACTAGTCTCTTTAACCATATCCTCCTCTTCTTTGCTATTATACTATTTTTGGTCCTCCCAAAATGGGTTTGGGATTATAAGAGGAGAGGTGGGTTGGGGTTGAACTGTTTCCTCCATTGTTCGAGGAGGTAGAAGAGGTGCTACTTCATGTCTTGAGGAACTTTGTAGAAAAGAAGGAATTTTAGAACTATGAGGAACAAATGATTCATGGTGGAATAGGAAGGTAGGAGATGAAGAAAAAAAAATCTCAACATGGGCAGTAGGTGGAAACCTTGGAATTTGAGGTTTAGACTGAAATGTCATTGGTTGGGAAATGGAAAGAGGGCTATGAGATGGTGGTGTAGGACTTACCCATTGAAAATGCTTCCTAGCATTACATTTATAAGCTTCTCACCTCTTAATCCATTTTATAATCTCAGGCAATGTTGTAACCATCCAATTGAGTTTTTTCTTAGGATTAAACTCACATGGTATAGTTCCAGTCTAGGGGTATGGAATCCTAAAACCAATATGGGCTGCCTTTCTCACTTATTTAATCATTATTTGCACCATGTTATGCTCCAACTCTTGAACCCTTCTCTAAAATTTGTCCTCTTCAGATGTAGGATAACCTCCAGAATCTACATACCCTTGCTCTTGAACAACTCCAAATTTTTGTGGATGACCAAACTAATCTACATCTTGCTCATGTGGACATGCATACTCAAAGTGATATTCATCATAGAATTGGTTTGGAGTTGGGTTAAAATAGACGCAAGATGGAAAGTATTTTTGTTGCTACAAGTGAGAATTCTATGGTGGGAATGAAGCCATGATTTCATAGCTTCATGAATGGAAGAAAATGAAAAGAGGTAGAAGAAAATGGATGGAAATGGGTAAAATACGAAAGTCTACAACTCAGAGAGTGGGTTACTAAGAGCAATGGAGTCACCAGTTGTGCTTGTGTATATCTCCAAAGGTTGCGATTTCACTAAGAGAACAATGACTCAATGAAATAAAGTGAACATAAATACACACACCTATAAAAAATGTGAATCTTGTTGTCCCACCGGGCATGGAAAAGACTATTAGTGTTGGTAGCACAGTGGCTAACATAATACAATAAGATACCTATGAAATGTAGAGCTTTCACCTACTGTCCCACCGGGCTTACCAAAAACTGTTATCGCCAAATCACTGCATACCCCCGAATGGCCTGAAGTTGAACACAACATTCAGTGTGATTGGGTAACATGTGATCACCTCTCAAGCTATGGGACTTGCGGCCTTGAGGTGAACCTCTGAAGAAGGCCGGCTTCCTCTTCATAATCTAAGCACTACACTACTCATAATGCAATAAAAACAACTACCTAAACCTATACTAACATTTCAAGGGGATTAGGGAGAGATATTTGAAATAAATAAAACATAAACAAGAAGTAGTGATGCACTAAGAAATAGTTTTGATATAAAAAATTCTGGCTTGCAAATTAAGAGAGATGATCATGAGGAGGACGAAGATACATCACATACTCAATTTACATACAATACTTCATTCCTTGATAAGCAAAATGACCTCATAAACTTGTAAACACTGGTGGAACAATTCACCTGCAAACATGAGAGAGGAAAATAGAAGTAGCAAAAATAATGTAAGGACATATAATTGATCACAAAACATAATCCTCATTACTTCAATCACTTGTACAGTGCATCATTACAACAGGGAAATGTATAAGTTGTCATTACAATTTTAAGAAGAAAGGCTTGAGAGCTTGCAAATTCACAACAACTCAACTTGTGAAGAGAAGGGAAGCTTGGAAAAATGTTAACTCTTTTGGAATAAGCACCCATTTTACATTTATAGACATTTCCTATACTGTTGAGAAAAAGAAGGAAGAGTCCTAAAAACTAGGCAATAATGTAGCAGAACAAGTCAACCATGCTTGCCTCATTAATTCAAACTTCACCTTTTGAGGAACTATTTAAGTAATGATGAAATATTGTAATTTTAGAACACCAAAACCTCAAAAAAAACATTTCTTGATTAATCCATCACGCAGCTCTCGCTCTCCCAATTCCAATGACTACAATTTTATGGAAAACGAAAAATCGGGGAGGATGTTATGGCTTGTTGAGCAAAAGTCACTTTTCGGGTATCCTAGGCTTAGATCTCATAAATTCATGAATGTGAATTTATCCATTAAAAATGATATTTTAATAATTTTCCTCCATTTAAATTAACAATACATTTAATATTTTAAAATGATTTCAAATATGCCTTTGGTGGAGCTATCCTGAGTGCAATATTGCATTTCGGGTTATTTAGATGAGAAAATTCTAAAATAGCTCGTTCGAGCTCCTTTCATTGCCATCTTAGCCAAGATTATTTTCAACTCGTCGAGATCTTCTTTGTTAACCGAGCTATGCGGCACACTTTGTGTTGGCCACTCCACTTAACTTCTGTGGAACCTCAACGACTCGGTTTGCATTGTCATGTCATTCATCGCGATAACTCTAACTCCATCCGATTACCACACATTTAACTCCTTGTGCCTACTTCGAATTTGGAGCCCAACTAAGCTCACCCTTTCATGTTTTGGGAACCAGACCTCTCTGAGCACACCATGCTCCAACCGCCACTGCACCTCTAAATATAAAAAATCTAAAACTCCAACTTTTCAGAGTTTTAGGTTTTCGGGCTTTGGGCTCATCATTGTAATTTTTGCCAACTCAGCGAGGCAATCCCCGAACTCAAAACATCCCAAATCCTGAAACTAGTCACTTCAGAAATGAACTCCTTCTAAGCTCCGAAATGTCAGCACTGAGCCAACTTCTGAAATGTCTTCGATCTCTCTTTGACTTTTTACTTGGCTCATCCTTCTTCATTCTATGTGTCTACGAACTATTCTTCACTAGCTCTATTGGATGAGCCATTCTCTAACTTGGTCTTCCAAACTCACTTCTATGTTCATAACCTACTAACTGGAAATCTATTATTTTCTTTCCATGCTCGAGCTATTATCCAGCACCATGACTTTCCACGAACAGGTTCAACCAGCTAAACACAGGCTCATTCGTTCAACCCTACCACGTTTACAACTACTCCATCCATCATTGATCTTACCTGTGACATGATTCATTCACAAGCTTGACCAATCTAAACTAGATCCGAGCTCAACCCGCTTCATGCAAATCCCCAAATTCTTCCTGAGCTACATACAAAAAAATCCCTCGATCCTTAACCTGACTTGAAAACATTTCGATGTTTGACCAAGATTCAAACTTATGCTGAGTTTCTATTCTCCACTGCGACATTGACTTGAACCATTTGGCTCTTCATTGAGCTTGAACCACACTTCTGTGGCTTGATACGAAGAAATATGTAATCACCCACTGCCTCGAGAACACACCGAAATCAAATGCTATCACCCTGATATAAGCCATTCAACCATGCTAATGTTCATTTCTCCTGAGCTCGAGCTCTTGCTATTATTCCTTCATGCCATTTCTAACCCAACACTGATGCTTCACATTAGTGGATGAGCTCACCATGCAAGCTCCAAAAATTTCTCCATCTAATTGGCCCTGTGGCTTGACCCATTGCAATTTTCACTTGATGCCCTAATGGCTGAGTCGGCCCCTTCACTTTTTCACACCAATCATGAGCTCAATGTTGAGATATTATCCACTTACATTACCCAAGTCGCTCCATTATGCATATTCAACTCTCACCTCCAAAGATGATTCACTCCAAACTACCATTTCCAAGCTCGAGGCATGATTTTGAGCCGATCATCAAACTTACCCTTCCGTTTGCTGACCACCTCCGTGTTGGATTATTCAACCTAGCTCAATTTCAGCTTTACCATGAATATCATGAGTCATCAAGAGCTTGGAATGTTTCCCTCCTCATGCTGCAATGTTTTCATGTAGCTCAAATGATGGCTTGAGGAACGAGAAACTTGGTCTCCTTATTTGAGCTTTTTCCTAGTGTATTACCTCAACCCATAGACCCATTTAAGAATTCTTCCACCTTGAGCTCAAGGCATCAAGATAATTTGGATACACAACTACTGAGCTCTAAATGAATTCCTCGAGCTATACCTCATTGTGCATCGGCTCGACGAGCCTTACCAAACTGAGTTACTTTTGGACCTCTCATTCCCATGGTTGCATGCCATCTTGGTGATCTATTTTTTTCTCAACACCATAGCCCGTCTGTCACATAAAGGAACACTTGCTGACATAGTGTTTATGCAATTAAGTTTTGATCTATAATCTCATGATAGTCAATACTTCTTGTATCAATAAATGCTTCTTCAATCGTCACAAATGTTGCCGGTAAAGTCTGAAAATGATTCTCAATGGGAAGGTTATGCACATAACCTCATTTTCTACTTGAAACTTAAAATTACTTTGAATCCAAAAACTCAGGCACAATATCACTGAGATATGGTAGCCAAAACACCCTTTAACAGACTATACATAGTTCCGAAGTGAAAGTATGGAGGGCCTTGCATAACTTATTTAAGCTTTCTTCATTGAATCACTCTCTGAACCATGAAATGCTTGATTTCTTCAGTAACTCATAGGTCAAAATGGATTCAAAAATTACAACCTCATTCGATGAATCAAATTCACGAATTGCTCCATGAAGAACTTTCCTAGTTCCAAGGTGTAATTTACCAACGTTGTCCATTTTTCCCAAGTGGGAAAAAATGGATAACACATTATTCCACCAAGGGACTAGTGTCAATATCAGTGGTGGTATAAACCACATACCCACCCAATCTTGCTCCATACCTTACATAATTCTACCTATTTATTTGGCCCTTCTTAATGACCACCGAAGGTCTGTAGGAGAAATTACCTCCTTCTTTTTGTAAGTTTTCGTGATGTTGTCCCACCTCTATCGGAAGGAAAATAATGACATATTAAAATATTGTAAAAAATATGCTCTAAAGTTGTCTACACGTATAAATTCTTTCTTTATACCATTCCATAACCTGAAGACTGTAAATATAGGTCTTATAATGTTTTAAGAATCTTTTAGTTGCTGGAAGATCACGTCTCATGAGAATTCCTGAATTATTCTCCTCTCTTGTAGAATTCCCTCTCTGATCCCTCTCAATTTTCTAATGCCGGAGTGTGAAGACAAATGATATTAGTTGAACTCCTCCTACATATAGATTTATTGGAATATGTACTTCTTCAGGTAATAGATATTTGTGGACATAAAACTCACACAAAAAATTCCTCCCAGTTGTATCTGAGGCTGCATATGTGTCCATGAACTATCTATTAGTTTAAAATTATAAGGACTCATTGGATTGAACCCTATAGATTTTCCATTTATAAAACCATTCCTTCAAAAATAGAGCACAAAAGTTTTATGGTGACATGCAAGCAAGAGTTTTCTCATATAATTGGCATATTAATGCCAGATTATTTTCTAGAACATATTTATGTTCCTTCAAGATTTTATTTTCTTCTTCTAGTTTTTTTTAACTCATAACAATGACTCATTCATTCTACCATTCCTTTCAATACCACAATCTGGGGAAAAATAATATCTGTCTAAGATATTTTCTCCGTGGCGCTTATGATTTCTTTTTACTTCTTCTCAGACTTTAGGGCCAAAAGTTTTACAGTCAAATCGTCGGTATCGTGTTGAGTTTCTTGAATGATATGGTCTTTACCTTCCAAATCCTATTGGATTTGTTGAATGTGCAAGTATTTTTAAGTTATTAATTGGGAAATGCATTTATCTTTTCATTAGAGCACAAGTTGCAAATTTTGTAACATTTCTTTTATATGTTGTAGCTCAAATTCTATTTTAGAGAGGGCTAACATTTGAGGAGTAAGGGATCCTCATCAAGGGGTGAGCTAGGCTCACCTTTAAACACATGCATTTTCCATTTATCTTCTAACAAGGAGTCTTTAATGATGGAAATTGGCTCAATAACATGTTCCTCCAGAATAAGGTTTGGAGGAGATGGAGCTGTAAATGGGGAAGCCTGAGGTGTGGGTTTCATTACCCTAATTATGGTTTTTACTTCCTATTCTTCCATTGAGGGGACATCCTATATCTGATTCTTAACACTTGTACTATAGGCCCTTAATTTCATTTTGGGTCTTTCTTTTATCATAGAATCTATTTTAGGAGTTTTACATTTGGGTTGAATTTCAGCCTCCAGGGCATATTTCTTTTATAATTTGAGTTTTTTCTTCATCCCATTGCATTTTTTAATGAAGTGGTGTTTGTAAATTAGATGAATCAACCACTGAAATTTTAAATATTTATCTACCCAATAGATTTTTTTGTGGAGGAGGAGACAAAGTCATTCAATAAATGGGGAAGGTCATTTTTTTATTTTCCTTGGCCTCTCCATGGCACAAGTGTATGAGGATTTTCATTACAAGACCAATAATTATTTCATATTGACCTTCAGAGGTGAAATATTTTATAACCCATTTTGTAATAGAGCCCCATGGTTCTAGAAAACTAGATCTTTTAATACCTTTTCTCTTGCCAATATTGTCAAAAACTAATTCTAATTTCTCCTTCTTCCACACAGAAAATATATTTATCATCTCAGAGTATGGAGCTATAAAATTTACTAATTTCCCTATTTGAGGAATGTTATAAATTTCACTAGTAATTGAGGTAATGAATATAATTTTATAACTTTTATCCGTGAATATTCGTCATTGAGATTTTGGAAAACTCCTTTGTCATTGTTGGATTGCATTCTTCGTACACGAGCACAAGATCCACCCATCCCACCTTTTCAAAAAAAGTAACATACTTGGCATATGCTAATAAATCCATAGAGTTTATTGGTTCAGGATGAACTCTAACACCCATTCTAGCATAGGAATAGAAGTGACAATGGTGCATGAATGGAAGTGATAAGGGCACATGGATGGAGGTGATTAGTAGTATTACAAAGGTTAAAAATGACATGAGGAAGTAATTAAGTCGGTGGATTCGATATGGAGGAAAAAGACTTGCTATAATTATGAAGGGAATGTGGAATTTATGGGAACATGTGAGTGGTAATTGGGAAGTGTGTGAGAGGTAATGGAGAAGTGTGTGAACAGCACCTTGAATCGACTAACAATTAGTACTATCATAATTAAAAATTTTGGTAACTTAAAAAGGAGTGTTGGCACATACCTTGTCACCTTTCACTTGTCACATGTTCCCTCAATGTTAGATGCTAAGCTATTGTTCTGGTACAACTCTACATGGCATAATTTTATAACGAGGTGACCACCATCTCTAGTTTTCAACCATCCATTCATAGGAATATGGCCGCCATTTTTGTTTTTCAACCATCCCCCTTTTATCGACATTTATCGAGAAATAATCTAACTTTGGATTAACTTGGACAAGGAGACCCCATCCAAGCAATTCAAAGCTAAGTGGCTTACAACATCATTTTAAATTCTTCTCAAGATGTTAGTTTCTGGTATAAACATAGTCTATGAACATTAACAAGCATTCCCCCCCTTTCACCATCAATTAGAACAAGTTGCACAACACCATTATTGTAGACTTATTCTATTTGATATGGGCCCATCCATTTTGTTTGTAGCTTCCCCTTAAAAAAATTATATTTTGAGTCAAAAAATAGAGCCCAATCTCCTCTTTGAAACTTCCTCTATTTGATGTGTTGGTCATGCCATAACTACCTTTGATGTTGGACTAGCTCAATTTGATGCAATGATTTTAGTCTCATCTCATCTGACTCATTTAACTGGGTAATTCTTGTTTTTTGTGCCTCTAATACTCGAATTCCTACTTCGATAGTTGTTTTTAATGTTTGTATCTCATATTTTATGGGAATTATATGTTTCTTCCCATATACCATCTCATAACGAGTAAATCATGTACTTACTTTCTAAGTTGTATTATAAGTCCATATTGTTTCAGGAAATTTTTGCACCCAATTCCTTCTTGAAACATCCACTAATTTGGTAAATATGTTTTCTAGTTCCCTATTGGTCACCTCAACGTGACCATTAAACTAGGGGTGGTAAGGGGATGACTTCTTGTGTCTCACTTGATATGTTTAAAAAAATAACTAATCGTGTTTGACATGAATTGAGGTCATTGATCTGAAATAATTTACCTTGGTGCTACAAATCTCTGAAAAATATGGTCATATAGGAAAATTTCCACCTTTTCATCTCTAGCATACTATAGAGCTTTTACTTCAACCCATTTTGTTACATAGGCTATGAATACCAAGATATATTAGTTCCCTTGAGAAGGTAGATCAATTAGTCCTATGAAATCCAATCCCCACTTCTTAAATGGTTTTATAACTATCTAGGGTTGAAGAGACATTTCATTTGACAATGTCAGTTTCCCCTTACGTTGGCACTTATCACATTACCACTCATATTTCTTGTCATCCTTGTGCATTTAAGGCGAATAATACCTAACTCCTAAAACTTTATGAATTGTTCTTTTGATTGAATAATTCCCTCTGGATGGTCCATCATGGTAGGCTCTAAGCATGTCAAATATTTCATCTTCAGTTATACACCTGAGTAAGATATAATCAGGTCCAAATTTAAAAAGCATTCAATCAAACCACTTATACATTACACTCGGTTTGATTAACTATTTTCTTTGTTTTGGTGTAAGAAAAGATGAAAAATTCCCCATGGCCAAATAATTAGCCATATCAACAAACCAAGGAGAGTTGGTGGAAACAAAAAATAAGTGCTCATCTAGGAAATCATCATTCACTTGCTCATTTGTACCTAAAATAGTTATTATTGAAATACAATCATCTACCACATTTGCTTTACGAGGTTTAGCAACAATTTTAACATTGAATTATTGCAATAATAACAACCACTTAACAATTATACCTTAAACCAAGGGTTTGTTCATTAAATATCTAATTGAAGAGTGGTCTGTATGAATGATCACTTCATACCTTTGATGTAGTGGAGACATCTATTGATTGCATAAACAACTGCAAGAAATTATTTTTCAGTGGTAGTCTAGTTCCTTTCAATCAGAGAGATATTTTTACTAATGTAATAAATTTCATGCATTGCCTCTCCCTCTTCTTATTGACCCAAAACATCCCCAAATTCCTCAGTGGAAACATAGTTTTAATATGAAAGAGAAGATTCTAATTTTCTACCCTAAGAACTGGAGTATTAGTTAGTTTCACTTTTATGATGTCAAAATTTTTACAAGCTTTTGTCCACTAGAATTTAGAATCCTTAATTAAAAGTGAAAACAGTGGAGAGTCTATTTTTCTAAAATCAGAGATAAATCTCCTATAATAACCTGCATGTCCTAAGAAACTTCATACCTCAGTCTTACTCATAGGTGATGGGATTTGTACAATGATATTAATTTTTTCTGGATCCAATTTGATTCCTTCTATTAAAATATGGTGTCCCAAACTATCCCTTATTCCATCATAAAAAGACACTTCTCATGATTGAGAGATATTTAATGTTTTTCACATCTGGAGATAACTTTATCCAAGTTGTTCTTTGCCTCCTAGAACATAGTTTTATATAATGTAATATCATCTATATAAATTTCCATATAGTCATGAGTAAAATCAGAAAACATTACTAGCATTGCTCTCTGGCAGATGGTAGGAGCATTACATAGACCAAAAGGAAATTCCCTATAAGTAAATGTCCCCCATGGGCAAGTGAATGTGTTTTTTTCCTGGTCTTCTGGTGTTACCATTATTTGGTTGTATCTACTAAAGCCATCCAAAAATGAAAACTATACTTTCCCTAATAGGTTGTCCAAAACTTAGTCAATGAAGGGTAAAGGGAATTAGTCTTTATGAGTAGCTTTGTTAAATTATATATAGTCAACACAGACCCTCCATTTTCTCGGGTACTATGACCAATGGAGACACCCAATGACTGTTTGAGATTGGATAAATAATTTCCACCTGGAGTAGTTTCTCAATTCCAGTATTCACAATATCTCTCAAGGTAAGGTTTATCCTCCTCTATGGTTGTCTAACTGGTCTAGAATTAGTGGTGTGTATGTGATGTGTGAAAATTTTAGGATGAATACCATTCATATCACTGTATTCCAAAGAAAAATCTTGAGGATGAGAGCATAACAATTTAAACAGGGAATTCTCCTATGGATTAGTGAGCTAACTATTAATTGTCAATGCCTTCCCTGGAAATATAGGTAACTGTTTAGTATTTGGGTGGAGTGAACTTACCATAAGATATTCTCTTAAAAGTGAGTTCAAGGAGAATTACAACCTGTAACAACCTGTGGATTTCATAGATGTTATGAAAAACACACTTATTAAGGTCAATGTTTCGAGTAAAAGGGAAGATTAATGGCTGCATGTTTTCATCTAAGATATCTCCTTTCTTTCCCTCTAATGCTTGTGAATGAAGTTCAAAGGAATCCTAGTCCTAAACCTACTCTGATTTTTCTCGTATTATTACAAAAAAAATAAGGACACAACATCCTTAGTCTCTTCTGAGTCAGTAATACACCATTGTCTACATGAAATGGATTTTTTTGTAGCTAGGTACAAATATATTTTATTTGCATCATGTCATTAGTGATTTTCATATCTCCTGTCGTACAGTCAATAAGTGCTATAATAGTGGCTAGCCATGGGAGTCCTAAGATTAAGGGATATCCAATTTTCTTATTCTTAGTCATAATAACCACAAAGTCTATGGAGTAATCCCATGATTAAATTGTGATTGTTACATCTTCTATGACTCTTTTGGGTTTAGCTAAAGATTGATCGACCATTTGCAAGAACACTGGAGTTTCTTGTAAATCAGGAAGAGATAGTCTTGAAAAGGTATATGTAGTCATTACATTAATTGTATCTCTTAAGTCAGTCAAAACATTTGGAATTTATACATTTACAATACAAACAGTGACTTCAAGATTCCCATGATCACCATATTTGGGAGGAATCATCTTTCCTTCCAATACACTAGCCAATTTACCATCAACTTGTATGGTTGGTTAGTTCCTCTCCTTCCTAGAGTTTTGACACAGTTGCTTGATTGTTTTGTTTAATTCTGGGATATCTCTAAGATATTTCAAAAAAGGGATTCCAATACTTAATTTATTCAATCCCTAAATCAAATCTGATTTATGCCCCTCCTGGTTTGGGCTATTGTTTTTACTTAAGAACTTGGATGGGAATGATATTTTTGGAAGTGAGTCAGATGAATTTTCAAAAGTAGTTTTAGGTTGTGTCTCTTCTTATCCTCCATTTTCTTCTAAAACTTATTCTATTATTAGTGAAGAGGGTTTGGAAGTAATCTTTCCTGAGCATAACAATATGTTATCACAGTTAATGGAATTTGTTCCAGGTATTTTTTTGGTTTCAACAATATACGCTTGATTTCCCTTCCTAACATTATTTGGGTTAACAATAGTTTGAGCTGGGATTTGTGTCTAGACCAGTTGTCTAGCTGGGGTAAGTGGTTAGTCTAGTTAACAAGGATTATTGTTGTCCATGTGGTCTCCGTCGATTATAAAATAGTTGACCAAATCCTTGAGAATCATTCTATTAATGTTGATATTGAGGATTAAATTGTTGGAATGATGGTGAAATTTGTTGGTTTGGAGTTCACGGTTGTTGATAAAACATTGGTTGTACATTCCAATGTGGACCCCATTCTTGTGAAACTTGTTGATTCTAAGATTGAGGATAGGACTATGGTGTTTTCCATTAATTAGGAAACCATTGATTTGAAGAAAAATTACCTCCTTGCTTTTGAGCTACATAGTTAATTTCTAGTTCAATCGGTGTATTTTGTTGTGTCAAATCATTATTTCTTGTCATTTTAGTGTAAAATAATCACATCTTATTTGCACATTTGAAATTTGTGCACATATTCACATCTAGATGTTAGAATTGAGGTTTTAGAGTTTTCCCTTTTGTATTTGGGTCACCATAGTGAGTTAGGCCTAAAGGTTTTCTTATTGAAACTTTCCTTATCCACCCATAATGATTCTCTTTGTACTATTATCTCTAGGGAGGATCAATGCATCAGTGGTCACACCACATGTAACTATCTCTAACCATTTTTTCCCTTTATTTCATATTTATTATTATGTATATGGTTAACCATTAGTTTTTATTTATTAGAGTATATGTGTGTTTTATTTAGTATATTGTTTTGTCTTATTTATGTTATGCCCCTTGGATTTATCCACCTTTTGACCTATCTATATTATGAATCCTTGTAAGATACCTCTCTTTACTTTATGTATATGCCTTTGAAGCTTATGACCATCTTACAATTAGGGTTCTATCCTTTAGAATTGTGACCCTTATGCTCCTTGAGCATATTTGGTATCTAAATATTCTGTGTGGTCCTAGATTTGATCCTCAATAGTATAAAATATGTGAGGGTCCATCTTAGCCCATCATACATTTTTGTAAACTTGAAGTGCTTCTTACTCTACCATAGATCAAATTAGAATCACTCTAATTTTTTATTTATCTTCTTTTTGTCTACATTTCCTATGCAATCGACCATTGTGTAAATTTATTTATACAGCTGTTATTGTTTACGCCTCAATTTTCCTAAACTTACACCATTTTGTCTACATTTCCTATGTGATCAACCATTGTGTAAATTTATTTATACATTCCTCATCCTATTTTTGATATAGAAGAGAAAGGTGAACATGAAGATATTCTTGGTTACAATTATCCTTCTTCCATTCTAAAATTTCATTGAAAATTCCTTGAGTTTATAGAAGAAGTACCTGATGCGCTACAAAACCACATTGAATATTATTTTTTTGGAATATTAGACTCAAATGTTAATATCACAAAGCCTCCTATACGTGTATAAAATGAGGAATTTACCAAAAACACTACCACTTCTTCACCCAATGATCCTACTCAGCTAATCATCCCACTTATTGAATTCTTAAGCCAACAAAAAACTATAATGACCAATAAAATTTTAAACATTTGAAAAAACTTGGCCCAACTCACTAATCAACCAAAAAAGGCCTCTTGGGGCACAATAAACCAATGTAATTCCCACCATTTTCAATCGGTATAACTGAATCACCCATTACCCATCCAACTGTACATGACACATTCCATCAAGTTATTCAATGAGAACCTCTTACTCTCTACATTGCTTCCATGGATATGGGAGGATTCACACCTTTCATTTCTTATGATGCCTCTACTAATCCCACCCTTTATATCAAATATTTTGGTAACCTTTACAAGGATTGGCTCAAAGCTTATTCTTATGTAACGATTAACCTCTTGGAAAAAAAATATCATAAGAGATGCTTTGGATTGGTATCACTCTTTTGGATAACTCCATTGCATTACAAAATTTTGACTAGTTAAATTCATAATTTAAGTTGGCAATAAGTCACATTTAGTTATTGAATATGGCTTTTTCAAATTACAACTAGGTACGCTAAATTCAAATTTAAATTTGTGAAAAATGACTTAACAATAGTTGGTGTGTGTGAATTACCTCGACATCACTCGACGTCTTGTCCAACTCACATGGTGAGTCATCTCACTCAGGTGAGATCATAGGTGATATGAGTGATATGACACATGGCATATTTTTTTATAAAAGTTGTCATTGTCATATACTTTAGTGGCGTCATAGGAGTTACATTCCATTTGGAAATCATAACTCCTCTTTCCCTCATGGAGGGAATGATTAAACAAGTGTGGGAGTTACACATCATTCCCATATGTAACCTTCTTTTGATCTATGAGAATGAGTATACCTATTTTTTCATGTATCAATTTCCTTGTGCTCAATTTTTTCTTGCTAATTACTTGGAGATTTCATGTCAACATTGGAGTACAACCTCTTAAATGTGAAAGAGATTTGTCTTATTCCTCGTGGAATAAACTCACATGGTATCAGATTGGTTTTTTTTTTTTTTGGCAAATAGTTTTTTGAAAGGGACTATACCCTTGAGAACAAAAGAGGGCCTAGAAGCCAGAATAGGAATGAGAACCAGAACATAAAGGATCAAAATCCAGATGGGACAATGAAGCCCAAAGTAGCCAAAGAGTAGCTACCCCCATCAAAACAAAAACAATATGAACACTACAGAAAAGCAACAAAAAGACAACAAAAAATAGCAATAATTACAAAGAAGTGCAGCAAAAGCACCCACAATTACTTCTTTCGGCCTTTGTCGATGCTGGATTTGATAATCTGCCAAGATTTGAACATAGCCAAAGTCGTCATGTGGTCCTTTTTATTTCCTTATCAGTGCCCCAAAGGGTTGCCGGAACCCCGCTGAGATTGGGGACACTACGGACATGCTGCTCAATGAACTCTTCAATTGCATTAAAAATGGCCATATTATAATCATGGTGAGTCTTGTCCTTCCCTAAACGGGAGTCTAAGGAGTTCAGCTTCTTGTAAATATCTTCAATCTGGCTATTATTCATAGCCACCTCCTCCTCCTTCCTCTTACCTTTTTGTTTTGCCAAGTTTTTGACCTCTTCCTTCAACAACTTCATGTCAGCTTCTAAGGCTTCCAGCCTTTTTGTGGAGCTCTCCATATGTGCTTCCTGAAAACTAGCCCTGCTAATATTGAGGAGGTTATGGGAAATTTCAATCTCTTGAGGACCCTTCCCCACAACAGGGGTATCAAGGTTCAATTTCTTGAGGTATCATGGTATCAGATTGGTTATTTGGTAAATGTGTGCTCGTTTTTATTTTGGCTATTAATTACTTCTGGTTTCGTTATTCGTGCTTCTCGTACAAGTTTTTGATCATTTTTGGAATCTTGCTAACCGGTTTTAACAATTTCATTTTTTGGAGTTTGTATTGTCTTGGATTTTATGCATGTGTAGTTTCAGTAATTATTTTTCTAGATTTAGCTAGTTGCAACTAAATTTGGAGGAAAAATAGTTTAGAGGTATTTTTTTCATGTTTGCTAGTTTTATCAGATTTATTAATTCAAATTTAAGGTTTTTTAAGTTTTCTTATTTTGGTTCCTTACCTTTTCTCTGCACCCCTACCTATCCCTATTTTTTCTCTCCTCATCCTGCCCAAACTAGCCAAGCTCTGTCTAGCTCGTCAAGCTCTATTCTGGGATCTCCCTTTTTCCCACTCTACTCGGTGATTTGAGTTCTTGGTGGCAAGTTGGGTTATTTTTTCTTTGACTACGTTTGTCTCCTCTAATTTGTAGGGTTTCTCTACTTTGAATGTGAATCATTTTACGTTAAGCATTTGTGTTCTGAGATCTACACGTATTAGTTACCTTGGCCTATCCAACTCATTTTCCTTACCCTGGATTTGGTTTCTTGTTTGGTGGGTTCTCTTTCTTGTTTCTTAGCTCAGGAATTTTTTCCTAGCTCAACAAAACCTTCAACTCACTCATCCCTTGATTCCTATCTCAGCTCTTGGCTCTTCATGTTTGGCTCGGCCAAACATCTCTCTGCCATGTTCCCTAGTCTCAACCCTGGCTCGCCCTTTTCTCTCTCAGACTTTGGCTCCTTGTTGTCATCTTGTCTTCCTAGTTTATTATGTGGATTGCCTTGTGTTTGAATTTGACCCTTGACTTGCCTTGGCCCCTCACCCTGCTCCTACATCGAGACTTGTTACATGCGTGTCGACCTGCTTGTGCATTACCTCTACCGAAGGCTTTCCCCTTGACGTTACCTCAACCTCCTCTGCAAGTGTTTCAACCCACTACCAACTTATCCTTGAGCCCAATGCCCAACCCACGTGGCTTCGACCTACCCTTCCTCCCTTTCGACCCTTTGAACCATCCCTTTTCCCTCCTTTTCCTTAGTTTAAAATCCCGCTCCCTTTTAATTTTATTTTTTGAACTTGTCATTGTTTGATAAGCTTATTTAAATATTAAAGCTTAGACTAGTATTTTTAGTCTATCCTTTTTAAAAATCTAAGTAGGGGATCTTTTTATTATTAAAGAAGGTAATACATTAAAGGTTGGTAAACTATTTTTAGGAGGTTAATCTAATTAAAAGGCTATATTTTAAGTTATTTTTCATTTTATTTAAAATCCTTTTAATTTTTAAAATTAAATTAAATGGGAGAATTAAAAGTATGAAAATTAGCGTTATTAGAGGTTTCCAGTCGCTGACATTTTGTTGAAGTGTGTAGTGCATTCTAGAATTTTTTTTGCTTATGGGCAATTTTCTTGCATCCTGGAGGCTTATAGACTTGTTTTGAGTCCCATTTTGCATTGTATCACTCCTTTTATTACTTACGGGCTAGTGAGTGCATCCACCACAAACTTATGGTGAGGGGGTTTCTGCTGCAACATGAGACACTATTTATCACACATTACTTATTTTCTCTCCCATTCTCTTGTTTTTATCATCATTTTGTGCTTACTTGCAGTGTTGAACTATCGTGATTGCTGAAACTTTATTTTGGTCTCAACACTTATGTGTTATTACGTTGATTGCAAGGTGAGTGACTGACTATTTTACAATGCACATTCACACTTGATTGTAATAAATGCCCTAAACTATAAAGTTCCGTAAACAAGAGTGACGTTATTGTTCTTAGGTGGTTATTCTTATTTATTCCTTTATGCATTTATTATTTTTCTCTCTTTGTGATGGATGCTTTTTTATTTCCTTTGCTTATGCTATTTAATTTATTTGGATGGAGATTGAAGATGATTATTAAACTAAGACGTAAAGGGTTGTTTCGCATTACCATGGGAGTAGATATTGAACTTGATGATGAGCCTGAAAAATATAAGTGGTTAAACCAATGTGATGAGGCCTCGGGTATTCTTTGTATGTCAAATTATAATGAATTTCTCTTCCAAATTGAGTCTTCCGATACACCCGATGTATCTTGGAAAAATCTTGAGGAGATGTTCTGAAAAAAAGATGACATGAGAGCACACGATCAGCCAATTTTGACTTCGCAAAATTAATAAAAAAATGGAAATTTTGAAATTTTTCAAAAGTGTTACTTTGCGTGGTTTATCACTCTCATCACGACCGTCTCATTTTTGTGATCATTCCAGTCTTCGTTTCATCCATTTCAAGCAAGAACTCCTTCCGCCAGGTCTTAAACTGTGTTAACTATTAACTAATTAATATTTAATTAATTAATTACTCTTTGTTTGATAAAATTAATTTTTAATAACTTTGGAGTATTTAATTAAATAAATATTAATTAAAATTCATTCGACAAGTTTTTTCCAGGAAAAATAAGCATCCGCTTCCCATTGTCAAGAATGCCAAATTGGCTTCCCAGGCCCAGATTTCCCCTTTCCTGGAAAAATTGTTTTAAATCCCTGCTTGTGGGATTTCTTCCCCCAATTGCCAATTAATAAATTTGCAAACGGGAAAAAAATCTCCCGATTTCCCACATGGGGAAATTAAATGGGGATTATCAGCCCACTTTGCCATTTCCATTGGCAATTGGCCGTTGCTTTCCCCATTTCCCCCTGGCAATTAATTCCACTACCCGGAAGAGGGGAAGTTGGGTTAACCCTCATAAATTCCTTCGTCGAACTCATTAGAAAGAGTCGTGTGAATCTTTCTAAATTGCTTCTTATTTCTTATAAGAATCATAATAATATTTTTATCACATCCCTCAAACAATACTAGTCTGTGAACGCCATTGTGAAGGAGAAATACAAGTGAAGGAGGACATTCCAAGCAAAGGCCATAGCAAAGGATAAAACCAGTCCCAAAACACCAACACAGGAGAGGAGGACTTTGATAGAAATTTCAATCATTACCATTGGGAAAGGAGGTGAAAAAAAAGCATTTTTTCCATGCATTTGTCAAAGGAAGAACAATCCAAAAAAACCCAGGAGAAAGAACAACACAGCTTTTCCATGCATGAGGAAAGGGAACCACTGACAGTCCAAGATCAAAGCCATTCCAGAAAAGATACACAGCCCAAGGGAAATAAAATAATATTGTAGAAGTATTTGAGTTTCAACGCAGGTCAAAGAAAATAATTTGCATGCAATATTTCATGCACTCAGCAAGGGAAAAAATACATGCACAAAGGAATAGTCCACAAAGGCAGGGAAAAACCAGGAAAAAAGTTCATGCATTAGTTAAAGTTTTCTCACACATTCCCAACAATCAGGCTTCATCCATGAAAAGAAATAGAATATCCAAAGAAGGATCCCACGCATTCATTAGAAGCAAAGACAACATTCAAAGTCCGATGCATAGTCAAGGTTAGAGGAGAAAGGTGAAAGCACAGGGCACGTGGGAAAGCAAAAAAAAAGACAGACCAAAAATAAAAGGCCATGCATTACCAAAATAGCCACAAGAAGGAGAAAAGTCCAACGCATGAGCAAAAAAATGCAGCAAAAGAAGAGTCCAAGGCCACACAATGAGAAAAATATTATCCATGTGACTAAAGAAAATAATTGTTTCAAGGCCACATTTGCAAAAATTGAGTCTAAAATAGAACCACCACACATTCACCAAATCCCACGCCAAAACCAAAGGATAATTCAGCAGTTGTTCACGTTGGAGGAAAGGCAGAATTCACCATAAATTTTGCCATGCGATTCCACGCATTTACAAGGTAATAGTTTCAACTTTCATTGAAGAGAAGTTACCATTCACACGTAAGGAAATTTAAGGTCCAAGCCAAAACAATGCATGAAAAGGAGAAATTCACGTCAAGGTGGAGAAATAAATTAAAAATATTAAAATTGGTCCTGCATAAAATCAATATAATCAGGAGAATTTAAAAAAAATAAATATTATTGTTGCCCGATCTCAATTCGAGCTTAGTCTCGATATTTTTGTTTGTATTCACATTTTAAAAATTTGTAATTCGGATCAATTATTATTATTATTGTTTTAAAATAATAATAATAATATTAAAATGAGCTATATTTTCCTTGCATTGACAGGGGTTTCAGAGACTGAGACCCGACCCCGCTTGCATTGTTTTACATGTGCCTGAGTCATTCTTCTCTGAAATTCATAATGGCCGAGAAATCTAAAAAAATCCATAGGAAGATCGAGGAAGCCATTGGAGAAATCAAATAAGTCCACACTCAAGTACAAATTCCAAGGAATCATCCCTCCCAGTTCCATTAAGTCAGCATATGACAATATCACTGATACAAATCTGGGTCACATCAATGTGCAACAATTCTATGAACGGGTGAAAACTGAAGGCAAAACCATATTCTCGGATAGGCTTTACCATAGTGGTCTACCTCAAGCAGCAACATTTCCTGTCTCGGTGCAGTGTCCAGAACTGGTTATCACTTGTGTGGAGCATTATGATCCTGAGAGGTGAGGAATTTTTAAAGATAATCGCGAGCCTTTCCTCTTAATCACACCAGAGCACATTGAGGAATTACTCGGCATACCTGAATTTCCTGAGAATGCGGATATCACTCGCCAGTCAGCACAAGAATTTTGGGATGAAGAACCCCTGAGATGGAGCAAGATGGTTAATAACAACTGGTTAGTGACCAAGAGGCCTCGAATTGACCGGCTTCCCAAAGAACTGTACCGCATTGAGTTTGTGGAAGAAATCGGGGACATGATTACTCTCCTAAGGTGAGTTTTCGGTTTACCCTCTGCTAGGATTTTCCACCCATGGATGTATCAGTTTATCTGTATCATCCTTGCCAAGAAAGAGTTTGTGGATTGGGCCACCATCATCAGTAATACCCTTCACAAACAATTGATAGAAGTTAAGATGACTGGATGCTTCTACATGACATCATATCTGACTTATGTAGTAGCAAGAAGAAAGCTATTTTCTGGACTCGAAACAAGAGGAGTCATGGGGCCATCAAATAGTGTCTTCCATTACTATCCACAACTAAGTTTCAAAAATAGCTCTCACCATTTTAGAAGAGTCAACGATGCATTCACCTTCCGTGATTCAGAACCTGAATCAGAATACAGAGGAAATATTTTCTAAAGAAGCCATGAATGTCATTTCCTAATGGGGAACATGGTTTATTCAATTTTCATCCTTTTCCTACATTCGCGTGAGTGGCTTTTCTGGTACTCCATGGAAGCTTCCTAAGTACGTCAGTGACAGATGGGCATTAATGGAGCTTGCGCGACAACTATTCCAAGTTCACTGTCTTCTCAGTGACAAGCACCGTTCAGGAATTCATTTCCCAATCCAAATCAGGGAATACCAATGTCCAAATATTTTCAGTGCACAACTCATGGAAAAAGAGTTCCCTCATCACAATTCATCCATATGTGAAGAGAGCCCAGTTTGATATCAATGGATATATGTAGAAGATTCTTGGAGAAAAGTATCAACATAACCCTACCATGGAAGATTTCTGGGCTTCCTGTTCAGACGAACATGAAGTAAGAAGACGAGAGTTTTCTCGCCTAACACTTGCTCAGATCAAGGCCTTTCACATCAAGAACCCTCCTGATTCATTCGTAAATGATGATGAAGATGTTATTGATCCCTCATATGATGCAGTTGCTTTTACCCCATTGCCTCAAATTGACTGGACCAAAAGAGATGAATTTTCTCTTGATAGCAAGAATCAACCGATTCTTGAAAGAAGCATATCTTGGTACAACAGAGAACTTGCCAAGTTACAATCAATTCAAGATCATACTTCAGGATCACAAAAATTGCCAACACGAGGAGGTCTTCATTCAACCAAAGCCCCTTCTCGATCAACCTCTGTACCATCCAATCATACACAACAAGCAAGAAAGGAGTGGTTTCCAAAATCCACTTCACCAAGTAATGTGCCACGAGGAGAAAAATCTAAAGACCCTAGCCCCGGTGAAGGAAGAGAGCGTGTATCAGGATTTTCTACTTCAAGTAGAGATTCTTCTACCCACATTGTTAATAGTGCTCAGAAGCTCGTGACAAATGATCCTCAGCCATGCTTTGCACAAGCGTCCACTCAGGTGCAGGTAGTCCAAATATCAAACACTTCGGAACATGCAGTTAATGAAGAAATTTCCCAAAATCTCCTGAATGATCAGGAGGTGGATATTGAGGTTATTTCTCCTCAAATCAAGGTCATGGATAGGATTCTTGTAGGATCTCATGATGTTGAGAACAATGAGAATATTGCTTCAAGCTCTAGGATTTTGTATGTGGAAATAGTGAATGATACTCCTTCCTGGGTTGATTCCGAGGTTAAGAAAAGGAAGAGGGTTGTCAAGGCAATTGACATTGATTTTGATGCCCTTTTCAAACTTTCAAATGACATCATTCCCAAGAAGCCTAAGGTGCTTTCTCAAATAATGGTGGATAATGACAGAAAAATATTTGCAGATCTTGCCATCCCACAAGTTGATAAGGAGCGTGATGCCATGACACCTGCTGATTATGAAGTTTCTAGACTTGGACTTGGGAGGTCCACATTAGAAAGTGACATGGCAATGGCTCGAGATTCAATTGATATCGTGCTAAAGAGACTTGAGAAATATAAGTCTCAGAACTCTCAGCTCAAGGCCGAAAAGAATCAATTGGTGGAATATGTTCAACATCTGATAAATCCCATATCATCCACTTTCCTAGTACCTGATGCAGTGGCTGCCCCTGATGAAGAAACTCTCAATTTGTCAAAAGAAATAAACACATTGGGCCATGTCACTAAAACTTGGCTTTCAGAGATTCTCATTTTAGGCCAAGGGACGATCAAAACAACAGTTAAGCTCCATGAAGATGTCAGTGCGTATCTTGATCCAATTCTTTCTTTCAAGGAAAATTTTGTTTCTAATATATCAAATTTGGATGAGATATTACCCAGTCTGCAGGAGATGACGAGTATGGAATCCTCAGTTTTAGCCATTGAAGGAATTCTCAAATTTGAACATCGAGGGACACATTTTCTTTGGTGTCTGCATCTCAAATCAAGGAAGACGCTTCTCAAGGATTCTATGATCCATTATGAGAGCATATGCAATGAAGCCTTCACTTCACTCACCTTGATTCAAGAATTCATAGCTGAGATCCCTTGCAACCTCGTAAATGAGCATAATCAAAGGTGTTCATCGGAACAGGTGGAAGAGAAATTTTCACAATTGTTTAAGGACATGTACACTCCCGCCAATAATTTCTCATCAGTTTCAATGGAGCGGTGCATCAAATTAAAGAACTTATTTGAGAATGCTCAATCAAAGATTATTAATTTAAATGATATGCCAAGTAGGATTCTTGAATTGCAGGTATTTTGTGAGGCTATTCTTCGACCAAATGAACCTCCAGAAGAAGAAAAGATGTTTGAAACTTTGGGAAGGTTTAGATCCTTTCAACTAGCAAAAGCGACAGATCCTAATTTCACCAGCGGTTCAGGGAGATAATTTTCTTGGTATCTAACGAAGTGGGAGAGTCCATTTCTCATACGCTTGAGATAGGCGGACCCCATTTCAATGGATAAGGCACTGGTTATTATTGTATATTTTAAAAAGTGGATTTTTAAGAAAAGGATGTTGTTATTTGATTTTGGGAAACTGTGGATAACTTAAGTGATTTCTATTTTTAGTTGTTTTTAATAAAGTTGGTTAGAAAAATTCAAAGGTCACTTAAGTGCCTTATTTAATGATCATGTAAAACCCTAACTACTTTGTAACCAACTTTTGGGTTATAAAAGGAAGTGAGGGGCTCATTTGTAAAGGGTGACTTTGAGAGAGGAGAAGAAAATACTTTTGTGTGCAAGCTTTGTTTCAGGAAGAAACTTTGTGTTCTTTTGTGAAAACATTTTGGAATTAATGAAATATGAACTTTGTGTCTCATTCATTGTCTCTTGTAACATTTGATGTTCTTATGTTCATTAGATGTTAGATGTTTGAATCTTGCATGCAAATATTGTCTTTGATCTTATTGTCAACATTATTAATTGTTGTTCTAGTTCACAGTGATCAAGCTCTGATTATCTACTTGCTCACGTGTGTTCCCTTTTACATATTCTTGTTTAGCTAACTCAAACTCCATTTTATTTGTGTTAGTTATTCATCTTTCCTCTTTGTGCAATATTAGGCTCTGTTTTTACCTAACTCTTGCATGTTCTTTCAACTCATTCCATTCCACTCTTTTCCTTCATTCCATTCCATCTCCCTCATTCAATTTTCTTTCCATTGATGTTCCAAAACACCCCCCACATACAATTTTGAATGTACAGATGTAAATACAGTTTTGGTTTTCAATAAAGGTAGCCTCACCTTCATTGAGGAGGGACTTCATTCCCACACTGTTGCATGTCATTTGCATGCGTGCAAATCCATATGCTAATAGTTTTTGGTGACTCTACTGGGGATTCAGAATCGTTAACCAGTGCTTGGTTAAATCTTTATGACTATCCCCTCTGCACAAGCTCCAGTTCTTCAACCGAACCTTGTGCCTGAAGAATATTTTCAAGGAGACATTGCTGCCAACCTTCGAACAGTAGCTTGGGAAAACCATGAAAGTTTGCAGCAATTTTTGGCTGTTGATAGAGCCATTGACAGAGAAATCTACATTGAAGACCTTAGAAGAAGAGCACCCACACTTGTGGCCAGAAGACCTCCTGGACACGTGTTGATCATTGTTCACCGACGCGGTCCTCTTCCACCAAGGTAATAATTTGTATGACTATTACAGGTAACCCACCTATCTTGCAACCAAATCTTGTTTTTGTAGATACTCAAGAAGACATATCATCATATTTGAGGCAAGCTATTTGGGAAAAGTGCATGAAATAACTATCATTTTCATCTCGCCGCATCAGTACTAGATAACGAAGAAGAGAAAGCTGCGAGAGTTGCTAGAGTTATTCAGGTGCAAATAGCTCAAGAAAGAGAGTGAAGAGAAAAGGCTAGAGCTGATCAGAACATGCCAGTGATCCCTTCACAATAAAGATTTCAAACTGGAAGGAAAGAGGTTTACGTGAGGAGAAAAAGCTAAAGGTCGATCTGATCCCATTTTTGACTTTCAAGGAAAGTTTGGTTTCAAGTTATCTCCTCCAAAGAAGAACACACCTCGTAGATCTGCAAGCCTTCCATCAAGTCCTGAAAGAGCAAGCAAGGAAGGAATCACTACCAGTCAAGCACTTGTCCTTGCTCACGTTGTTTTACCTTCGCATACCACCTTTCCCAAAATGGCAGTCAACGTACCATGGGGAAATGCCATAGGCCCATTGGCCTTACCAGCTCGACATGAACTCCCACGAGGATCGAGAAAGATTCTTCCCAAGTTCGATGGAGATGGGAAGACATCACCAGATGACCACATTTCTACTTTCTTTGCTGCATGTGTAGTTTTTTCAGTGGAATATGAAGATGTTGCTATTCGCCTCTTCATTGAAACATTGCATGATGTTGCTGCAGATTGGTTTCATCATCTACCCAATGGATGCATTACGAATTGGAATGATATGAAAACTAAGTTTGAAGATCGATTCAAAATGGCAGAAGATGAACATGCTCTTCTTTCCCAACTATCTCAGGTGAAGAAAGAGCCAACAAAACCCATGAGGAATTTCATGGCTAAATTCAACAAAATGGTGAATAAAGTTCCTGTCAGGATTCACCTGAATCCTGACAGACAAAAATGTTTCTTTATTAACGCACAACAACCAGAAGTGTGCTATCAGCTGAGAAGGGCTAGAGTGGCTACTTTGGAACTTTCTCAATCCTTGGCCATAGAAATTGAGGATGACTTAATCATGGCAGGAAAATTCAAGAAAACTTCCCTCAAGGGAAAGAGTCAAGAAACTCCCAATGCTTCAGAAGCTATACTTACTAAGTTAGCTAATGATGTGCTAGCTTTGAAAAAGCAAGTTGCTCAGAGTAGTAAACCCTCTCCTTACAAAGACATTCCAAGGAAAGGCTACGTTCCCAACAAAGCCAGGATTGTAGGTCCTCCGACGAGGCTTGCTATTGAAGCAGCTCCCGCAACTAACTCAAAATGTGATGTCATTGAAGAAAGTGACGATGAAGTTGAAGTCATCGAGGTTGATGAGGAAGAGCCAGATTCTGGAGCATCTGAACCTGAAGTTGAAGATCCTGAGGGAGAAATTAATAATCATTTCTTCAAGTACCATTCAGAAGAAGAAGATGAATACGAAGAAATTATAGAAGATATGAATAGCCAGTCTTTCATTGTCTTCACACGCTCTCAGAAAAAGGAGCAAAATACCACTAAGGTGGGAGATAAAGAGGTTTCCAAGGAAGTTCCTAAAGAATCCAAAATTAAAGAAGCTTCCAAAGAATCAAAGATAGCTGAGACTCCTAAGGTCAAAACTATCTTAAAGAAAGGAGAACCTTTGCCGAGTCAATCCATAGATAAATCAGCTACGAAGAAAGTTTCTTCTTCTACATCAGTATCAACCAAGCCCGAAGCAAAGGTCAAAAGTGTGCCATCATCAAGTTCAAAAGAACTAGTATCTGAGACATCAAGTACGATTACTTTGCCCAAATTTGATATCATTGATCATATCAATAAAACAAAAATTTCCATGTCACAGGTAGAGTACTTGAAGTCCAATAAGGATCAACTCGAGAAATTGGTCCAGTTTATCAAAGGTGACTCTACTGTTCATTCCTCCAAAGGAATTCTGAAAACTCCCAAAGATGGGAAAACTCAAAATATTGTGGCGGCCACTACACCTTCAAATGAAAAGATTGAACCTTTCTTTGTGTCCTTTCTGATCAACGGATGCAAATTAAGTAATTGCATTATAGACTCTGGAGCCTCGGATAATGTGATGCCGGCAAAAGTAGCACATGCTCTTGGTTTGACTTGTACGAGAACATTTGGATCGTGTTACTCCATGGAAACCAAACAAGTTCCTTTGATTGGTTAGATTAAAGATGCCCAAATGGTTTTAGCCCAGTTCCCTCAAAAGTGAGTTAAGGTAACTATTTTAGTTGCTGACATTCCCACTTCGTATGGTATGTTGTTGAGCAGGAAATTTTGCAGAGATCTAGGTGGAGAGATTCAAATGGATTGGTCTCATGCCATGATCCCTATCAATGGAGAAATGAAGAAGCTAATGCCAGAAGCTCAGGAAAAGTTCACGGTAACTAAAACCGAAGATCCTCACACACAGATCCTTTTCCAAGGCTCAAGTATGGGTAATTATATGATGACTGCAGAAATTCATACCCCTGAGATCACTTGCCAAGATTCCAATGAGATCTGGACTCTTGAGTTTGATGGAAGTTGTTGCTCGACGGGTTCTGGTGCAGGAGTGGTGCTCATATCTCCAAATGGTAAAATATTTCCTTTTTCCTACAAACTTGAATTTTCAAATACTAATAACACTGCAGAATATGAGGCATTAATCCTTGGCCTCCAAGTTGCAGAGGAGAAAGGGATAAAAAATTTGGAAGTCTTTGGAGATGCGGAATTGATCGTGAAACAAGTAAGAAATCAGTTCCAAGTAAAGAATGATCATTTGAGACACTACAGAAATAAAGTGTGGGATGCAATAGAAGTCTTTGATGCTTTTTCCATAAAATCTATCCCTCATGAAAAGAATGACAAAGTAGATTCTCTAGCAGTCTCAGCTTCATTAATGATTCCTCATTCAGAGTTTGATCAAGACAAATACACCATTGAAATGGTTTTTAGGCCAAGTGTTCCTGACAATGCAGAAAATTGGCAAGTATTCAATGATGATCAACAAATTATTGCTTTCTTGGAAAAGAGGGATAATTTTGAACAATTGTACTTTGAGGGAAGTGATTCTTCATTTCGTGAATCAACTACCTCACCCATTCAGGAAGGAGTTGAGAACGAAGATCCTGGTGATGGCATCATTCAACTCAAAGGAAATAAAATTCCCAAAGGATTGGTTTCACTTGAAGAACTTTTTGATAAACATGACAGGTTTATCAAAGAGAAAGAGCAGGCAGGACCTGCGAATTCTGCTAACTATGAGCAAGTTAACATTGGTACCAAGGATAAACCTCACCTGGTCAATATTGGTAAGTGTTGCTCACCTGAGGAGCGCAAGAAATTCATAAGCCTCCTTACCAAATATTCTGACATTTTGGCTTACTCATATGAAGACTTGAAGTCTTTCCAACCCAGGGAAATGGAGCATGCCATACCCTTGAAGCCTGGTGCAGTTCCTTTCAGGAAAAAGCAAAGACAATATAATCCCAAGATTGTAGGGACAATATTTCATGAAGTTCAAAAGATGTTAGATGCACAGATAGTGTTTCCTATTTGACATTCGACCTGGATAGCTAATATTGTACCGGTTCACAAGAAAAATGGAGAAATTAGGATTTGTGTGGATTTCCACAATCTTAATCAAGCTTCCTTGAAGGATAACTACCCACTGCCAGTCATGGACCATATTCTACAGGCAGTAACTGGATCAGAAATGCTATCTATGCTAGATGGTTTCTCTGGTTATAATCAGATTGAAGTGGCTAGAGAAGATCAACATAAAACCACATTCACCACCCCCTGGGGTACGTTCACATATAGAAGAATGCCTTTTGGTTTGATCAATGCCAGCACTACTTTTCAAAGGGCTATGGATATGGCATTCACAGATTATAAAGACAAGATCATCATGATATACCTAGATGACTTGACAGTGTTCTCAAAGAAGCGAGAAGATCACCTAAGAGATTTAGAGAAAATATTGCAAAGGTGTAGACTTCATAAGATCTCTCTGAATCCAAAAAAGTCTGTGTTCGGAGTTACGGAAGGGAAACTCCTAGGTCATATTGTTTCTAAGGAAGGAACTAAGATCAATCCTGAGCTGTGTTCAAGCTATCAAGAATCTTTCCTTGCCTACAAGTAAGCCTGGGGTCCACTCATTCTTTGGGAAGGTGAATTTTTTGAGAAGGTTCATGCCAGATTTTTTCGAGCTGACTAAAGAAATCACTAATATGATGAAAGGAAAAGAATCCTTAAAATGGTCAAAGGAAGGTAGAGAATCATTTGAAAAGATCAAGGGCACTATTGCAAAAGCCCCTACATTGGTGTGTCCTGATTTTAAAAAGGATTTCATAATCTATTGTTATGCTTCACCGCACACAATCTCTGCCATCCTGACTCAACACAATCAAGAGGGAATCAAATCTCCTATTGCATTCATGAGTTCTGGGTTCAAGAAACATGAACTCAATTACACTCCCCTTGAGAGGCATGCATACGTGGTGGTGAGAGCCTTGAAACACTTCAGGTACTATGTGTTGAATTCTCACACCAAAGTCTTAGTTCCAGACACCGCAGTTAAATCAATGCTGACACAACAGGAACCAGGATCTAAAAGAGGTAATTGGGTCTCTAAGATCTAGGAATATGATTTGGATATCAAGCCTACCAAGTTGGTTTGAGGAAGAGGACTCTGCCAACTCATCGCAGAGAATGAACCACGAGATGACTTTGAAGAAGAACCAGTTGAGGAAAATTTACCACTGGTAGTTTTTGTCAGTACCACAGACGAATGGTATTCTGATATAGCCTACTTTCTCACATATGGTGAGTGTCCAGAGAATCTGACAGCTAAGGAAAAATGAGCTATCAAACTAAGAGCTGCCAGGTACGTCATTTGGGACAACACTTTGTTCAAGAAAGGAGTTGACGACATGTTCCTCAGATGTGTTGATAAAGAGCAACAACCTAGGTTGTTGGAAGCCTTTCACAATCATGCTTGCGGTGGTCATTTCTCTGGCCCAGTGACATGGCTCATAAAATTTTGTGAGCACATTATTACTGGCCCACTATGTTTTCCGATGCTCAGAAATGGGTGACAAAATGTGAAGCTTGTCAGCAATTTGTTGGAAGACCAAAATTGGCAGCTTTGCCTTTGAAGCCAGTTGTCATTGAAGAACCCTTTCAATAATGGGGTTTAGATTTCATTGGGGTTCTGAATCCTAATTCTAGTGCTGGTCATACTCACGTGCTCACCGCAACTGACTACTTTACAAAGTGGGTAGAAGCTATACCAGTGAAACAAACATCTACTGCGGTAATCTGTGACTTCATCAAAGAAAATATATTGGTTCGTTATGGAATTCCACACAAGATCGTGACAGACAATGCCTCAAATTTTTCTTCTGCAGAGATGATAGGTTTTTGTTATGGGTATGGGATATCTTTGTCTCATTCGTCAGATTACTACCCTCAGGGAAATGGTCAGGCAAAATCCAGTAACAAGAACATCATTACTATCGTGCGCAAGTTAGTAGAAGAAAATCAAAGAACTTGGCACAAAAAGTTATATGATGCATTGTGGGCTGACCGCATAACTCCCAAAAGAGCAATCAGGATGTCTCCATTTCAAATTTTGTATGGAACCGATGCTCGAATTCCCATCACACTGGAGTTACCAACATTACGATTAGCTCAAGCAGTTGATGATGAATGCTTCACCAATGCATTAGATAAAAGGATCATGTTCCTAAGAAAGCTTGAGGAACAAAGAAGTCAAGTGGAAAACAGGATCGAGGAACATCAATCCAAGGTAAAGAGGTTGTTTGACAGGAAAACCAAAGAGAGGCAATTCCAAATCAATGACTTGGTTCTTCTCTGGGACAAGAGACGTGAACCGAAAGGAAAGCATGGGAAGTTTGATTCGTTGTGGCTAGGCCCTTTCAAAATCAGACATTTCTGTGGAGATAGCACCTATTACTTGGCGTATCTTGATGGAACTCATTTTCCTTTGCCCTACAGTGGGCAATATCTCAAGCACTATCAAAATTGAAAACGGGTTGTTCCCCGTATGTACATAAGTAATTAGGATTTTGGTTTGTTTCTTTTCCCCGTCTTTCGGTCTCCTCTTTTGTATCACCCCATTTTTGTGCCCCATCATTTTGAGATCATGTTCATGAATATTTTGGTCTGGGTTCATTGCTGCATCCATGAAGTCCTTGTCTCCAATTAGAGCCAGCTGTTATCAGCCAATTTTGACTTCGCAAAATTAATAAAAACCCATAAAAAAAAAAAATGGAAATTTTGTAATTTTTCAAAAGTGTTACTTTGCATGGTTTATCACTCTCATCATGACCGTCTCATTTTTGTGATCGTTCCGGTCTTCGTTTCATCCTTTTCAGGAAAGAAATCCTTCCGCCAGGTCTCGAGTCGCGTTAAATATTAATTAATTAATAATTAATTAATTAATTACTCTTTGTTTGATAAAATTAAATTTTAATAACTTTGGAGTATTTAATTAAATAAATATTAATTAAAATTCATTTGACAAGTTTTATTTTAATTTCTGAGGGAAAAATAAGCTTCCGCTTCCCATTGTTGGGAATGCCAAATTGGCTTCCCGGGCCCAGATTTCCCCTTTCCTGGAAAAATTGTTTTAAATCCCCGCTTGTGGGATTTCTTCCCCCGATTTCCAAATTAATGAATTGGCAAATGGGAAAAAAATCTCCCGATTTCCCACATGGGGAAATTAAATGGGGATTGCCAGCCCACCTTGCCATTTCCGTTGGCAATTGGCCGTTGCTTTCCCCATTTCCCCCTGGCAATTAATTCCACTACCCGGGAAGAAGGGAAGTTGGGTTAATCCTCATAAATTCCTCCATCAAACTCATTGGAAAGAGTCGTGCGAAGCTTTCCAAATTGCTTCTTATTTCTTGTAAAGGAACATAATAATATTTGTATCACATCCCTCAAACAATACTAGTTTGTGAATGCTGTGAATGTTTGTGAAGGAGAAATACATGCAAGAGGAGGTCCAAGCAAAGGCATGCATTGTTCAAACCAGTCCCAAAACACTCAGAAAGCCAACACATGGGAGCAAGGATTTTCATAGACGTCAAGGTATGAAAACTTCAAAGATAGTAGTTAAAGTAAATCTTTTTTCTGCGCATTTTTCATAGGAGGACAGGAAAACAGTATTCAGCCAGGGTAAAGAACAAAACAAGCCCACGCATGAGGAAAGGGAACCACTCACATTCCAAACAAAGGCCAAAACAGTCCAAGCATAATTGATCTACGCATTCAAAGGATGACATTCATAGAAATTCCATGCAGCAAGTTTTAGGATAGTCAAAGAAAATATCAAGTTTTCATTCATTAAAGCAAGGCTCTACAACATTCATAAGATAAATCTCCACGCATAGTCATTAGGGAAGGGAAGCACAAAGAAAGCACAGGACATGTGGGAAAGAAGAAAGGAAATCCACACATTTTCAAAACAGTACCAAAATGCCACGTTCCATCAATAAAGCTAGGTGAATTAGAAAGGATCATTCTTTAACTAGATCCAGGGAAAGAAAAAAAGACAGTCCAAATAAACATACAAAGCCATGCAGGTTTTTAAGTAAAGGAAACAAACAAGAGCCCATGTGCTGGAGGATTAGAGGAAACAAATCTCTGCCCCATGCATTACCAAAAGAAAGGAGGATCTCACACAAAACAATAAAAAGAACCAAACATAGGCCACATATGCATATAGATACCACGTGCCAAGGAGAAGCTATCTAGGAAATAAACTAGGCAGAGAAATTTTTTTTCCACGCAAGCCAAAGGAAGACAAGGTTTGTTTCAACGCATTTACAAAATTTGGTCTACCAAATTCAGTCCACGCATGTCACCAAAAGCCATGCCAAACAATTCAAAAGTTATCAGCTGTTCAAGTTGGAGTAAATAGGCAGAAATAGGAATAATAATTTCATGTGCCAAGAAGAATAAGAGGTTTACACGTGAAAGATAAAGACTGTTAACACATTACAAGTAGATTCATCCATACATAAGGGGAAAACACCAGGATTCCACACATTTACCTAGGTAATAGTTGCAAGCAGTTCATTAAAGAAGTTCACCATTCATTCTTGTAGAGGTAATTTAATTCATTAACTATCGAAAGGAAAGGATTCAGATTATGCGTGTCAGGTGGAGAAATAAATGGTGAATTAAAAAGATTAAAATTGGTCCGTGCATAAAATCAATATAATCGGGAGATTTTAATTAAAAATAAATATCATTGTTGCCCGATCTAGAATTCGAGCTTAGTCTCGATATTTTTGTTTGTATTCACATTTTAAAAATTTATAATTCAGGATCAATTATTATTATTATTTTTAAAATAATAATAATAATAATATAATATTAAAGCGAGTCATATTTTTCTTGCATTGACAAGGGTTTCAGAGACTGAGACCCAACCCTGCTTGCGTTGTTTTGCGTGCCTGAGTCATTTTTCTGTGAAATTCATAATGGCCGAAAAATATAATAATTCTGTAGGAAGATCAAAGAATCCAGTGGAGAAATCGAACAAATCTGCACTTGAGTATAAATTCCAAAGAATCATCCCTCCTAGTTCCATTAAGTCAGCATATGACAATATCACTGATACAAATCTGGGTCACATCAATGTGCAAAAATTTTGTGAACAGGTGAAAACTGAAGGCAAAACCATATTCTCAGATAGGCTTTACCATAGTGGTCTACCTCAAGCAGCAGCATTTCCTGTCTGGGTGTAGTGTCCAGAACTGGTTATCACTTGTGTGGAGCATTATGATCTTGAGAGATGAGGAATTTTTAAAGATAATCACGAGCCTTTCCTCTTAATCACACCAGAGCACATTGAGGAATTGCTCAGCATACCTGACTTTCCTGAGAATGCGGATATCACTCGCCAGTCAGCATAAGAATTTTGGGATGAAGAACCCATGAGATGGAGCAAGATGGTTAATAACAAATGGTTAGTGACCAAGAGTCCTCAAATTGGCTGACTTCCCAAAGAACTGTACCGCGTTGAGTTCGTGGAAGAAATTGGGGACATGATTACTCTCCTAAGTCAAGTTTTTGGTTTACCCTCTGCTAGGATTTTCCACCCATGGATGTATCAGTTTATCTTGTATCATCCTTGCCAAGAAAGAGTTTGTGGATTGGGCCACCATTATCAGTAATACCCTTCACAAACAATTGATAGAAGTTAAGATGACTGGATGCTTCTACATGACATCGTATCTGACTTATGCAGTAGCAAGAAGAAAGCTATTTTCTGGACTCGAAACAAGAGGAGTCATGGGGCTATCAAATAGTGTCTTCCATTACTATCCGCAACTAAGTTTCAAAAATAGCTCTCACCATTTTAGAAGAGTCAACGATGCATTCACCTTCCGCGTGATTCGGAACCTGAATCAGAATATAGAGGAAAGATTTTCTAAAGAAGCCATGAATGTCATTTCCCAATGGGCAACCTAGTTTATTCAATTTTCATCCTTTTCCTACATAAACGTGAGTGGCTTTGCGAGTACTCCATGGAATATTCCTAAGTACGTCAGTGATAGATGGGCATTAATGGAGCTTGCATGATAACTATTCCAAGTTCACTGTCTTCTCAGTGACAAGCATTGTTCAAGAATTCATTTCCCAATCCAAATTGGGGAATACCAATGTCCAAATATTTTCAGTGCACAACTCATGGAAAAAGAGTTCGCCCTTATCACAATTCATCCATATGTGAAGAGAGCCCAGTTTGATATCAATGGATATATGCAGAATATTCTTGGAGCAAAGTATCAACATAACCCTACCATGAAAGATTTCTGGGCTGCTTGTTCGGACGAACATGAAGTAAGAAGATGAGAGTTTTCTCGCCTAACACTTGCTCAGATCAAGGCCTTTTGCATCAAGAACCATCCTGATTCATTCGTAAATGATGATGAAGATGTTATTGATGCCTCATAGGATGCAGTTGCTTTTATCCCGTTGCCTTGAATTGACTGGACCAAAAGAGATGAATTTTCTCTTGATAGCAAGAATCAACCGATTCTTGAAAGAAGCATATCTTGGTACAACAGAGAACTTGCCAAGTTACAATCAATTCAAGATCATACTTCAGGATCACAAAAATTGCCAACACGAGGAGGTATTCATTCAACCGAAGCCCCGTCACGATCAACCTTTGTACCATCCAATCATACACAACAAATAAGAAATGATTGGTTGCCAAAATCCACTTCACTGAATAATGTGCCACGAGGAGAAAAATATAAAGACCCTAGCCCCGGTGAAGGAAGAGAGCGTGTATCAGGATTTTATACTTCAAGTAGAGATTCTTCTATTCACATTATTAATAGTTCTTAGAAGCTTGTGACAAATGATCCTCAGCCATGCTATACACAAGTGTCCACTCAGGTGCAGGTAGTCCAAATATCAAACACTTCGGAGCATGCAGTTAATGAAGAAATTTCCCAAAATCTCCCGAATGATCAGGAGGTGGATATTGAGGTTATTTCTCCTTAAATTGAGTTCATGGATAGGATTCTTGTAGGATCTCATGATGTCCAGAACAATGAGAATATTGCTTTGAGCTCTAGGATTTTGTATGCAGAAATAGTGAATGATACTCCTTCCTAGGTTAATTCTGAGGTTAAGAAAAGGAAGAGGGTTGCCAAGGAAATTGATATTTATTTTGATGCCCTTTTCAAAATTTCAAATGATGTCATTCCCAAGAAGGCTAAGGTGCTTTCTCGAATAATGGTGGATAATGACAAAAATAGATCTGCAGATCTTGCCATCCCACAAGTTGATAAGGAGTGTGTTGCCATGACACCTGCTGATTATGAAGTTTCCAGACTTGGACTTGGGAGGTCCACATTATAAAGTGACATGGAAATGGTTCGAGATTAAATTAATATCGTGCTAAAGAGACTTGAGAAATATAATTCTCAGAACTCTTAGCTCAAGGCCGAAAAGAATCAATTGGTGGAATATGTTCAACATCTGATAAGTCCCATATCACCCACTTTCCCAGTACCTGATGCAGTGGCTGCCCTTGATGAAGAAACTCTCAATTTTTCAAAAGAAATAAACACATTGGGCCATGTCACTAAAACTTGGCTTTCAGAAATTCTCGTTTTAGGCCAAGGGACGATCAAAACAGTGGTTAAGTTCCATGAAGATGTCAGTGCGTATCTTGATCCAATTCTTTCTTTCAAGGAAACTTTTGTTTCTAATATATCAAATTTGGATGAGATATTGCCTAGCTTGCAAGAGATGACGAGTATGGAATCCTCAGTTTTAGCCATTGAAGGAATTCTCGAATTTGAAAATTGAGGGACACGTTTTCTTTGATGTCTGCATCTCAAATCAAGGAAGATGCTTCTCAAGGATTCTATGATCCATTATGAGAGCATATGCAATGATGCCTTCACTTCACTCGCCTTGATTCAAGAATTCATAGCTGAGATCCCTTGCAACCTCGTAAATGAACATAATCAAAGGTGTTAATCGAAACATGTGGAAGAGAAATTTTCACAATTGTTTAAGGACATGTACACTCCCGCCAATAATTTCTCATCAGTTTCAATGGAGCGGTGCATCAAATTAAAGAACTTATTTGAGAACGTTCAATCAAAGATTATTAATTTAAATAATATGCCAAATAGGATTCTTGAATTGCAGGTATTTTTTGAGGCTATTTTTCGACCACATGAACCTCCAGAAAAAGAAAATATGTTTGAAACTTTGGGAGGGTTTAGATCCTTTCTACTAGAAAAAGCAACAGATCCTAATTTCACCGACGGTTCAGGGAGATAGTTTTCTTGGTATCTAATGAAGTGGGAGATTCCATTTCTCATACGTTTGAGATAGGCGGACCCCATTTCAATGGATAAGGCACTGGATATTATTGTATATTTTTAAAAAGTGGTTTTTTAAGAAAAGGATGTTGTTATTTTATTTCGGGAAGCTGTGGGTAACTTAAGTGATTTCTATTTTTATCTGTTTTTAATAAAGTTGGTTAGAAAAAGTCAAAGGTCACTTAAGTTCCTTATTTAATGATCATGTAAAACCCTAACTACTTTGTAACCAACTTTTGGGTTATAAAAGGAAGTGAGGGGCTCATTTGTAAGGGTGACTTTGAGAGAGGAGAAGAAAATACTTTTGTGTGCAAGATTTTTTTCAGGAAGAAACTTTGTGTTATTTTGTGAAAACATTTTGGAGTTAATGAAATATGAACTTTGTGTCTTATTCATTGTCTCTTATAACATTTGATGTTCTTATGTTCATTAGACGTTAGATGTTTGAATCTTGCATGCAAATATTGTCTTTGATCTTATTGTCAATGTTATTAATCTATTGTTATAGTTCACAGTGATCAAGCTCTGATTATCTACTTGCTCATGTGTGTTCCCTTTACACATTCTTGTTTAGCTATCTCAAAATCCGTTTTATTTGTGCTAGTTATTCATATTTCCTCTTCGTGCAATATTTCAACTCATTCCATTACACTCTTTTCCTTCATTCCATTCCATCTCCTTCATTCACTTTTCTTTCCATTGATGTTCCAAAACACCCCCCACATACAATTTTGAATGTATAAATGTAAATATAGTTTTGGTTTTCTATAAAGTCAGCCTCACCTTCATTAATGAGGGACTTCGTTCCCACATTATTGCATGTCATTTGCGTGCATCATAATCCATATGCTAACACATTCAAATGGTGAATATCAAATCCAAGTCACATGCACTTCTAGCAACTACTGGTAAGGGAAAGGAAAAGAAATAAAAGAAAGATAAAAAGGACCAACCTAAGAAGGAAACCAAGACCAACCAGACCCAAACTAAACCCATCACTAACACTTATTCTTTTGAGCCCAAAAAAAAAAAGGGAAAGTGTAAGTGATATTATTACAAGAAGACTGGAAATGAAGAACATCAATGTATGAGAAAAAAAATATCACCTAACTCATTTACTTGTGAAAAGTAACATAGGTGTTCCTAAGTTGACCAAAAACATTGCTCTGAAGGTCGAATCTTCCAAACCAAAGGAGTAAAAAATATGAGAAGAAGAAAAGAAAGGCCCTTGTAGCTAGAGTGGTTCCTTCATCGACGTGGATTATTGATTTTGGTGACTCACACTATGTGGTCTCTTTACATGTTGAGTTCTCCAACATCGATCCATGTGGCATGCCCTTAATCACGTTGGGTGATGATATTATGGTATCATTTTCTAGTAGTGGATCGCTAGAGATGGACGTTGGATCATTTAACCAAGTGTTGAGTGTTCCTAATATCTCTACCAATATCCTATCGGTTTACCAAATCACTCACCTTGGTGGAGAAATATGAGTGGTATTTGGTCATAACTCGGTGATTATATGTGAGCTTCACTCTAACTTCATCATGGTTGAGGGAAAGGCAGATCACCGTTTACAGCTCTATACATTTTTCCACTTTACTTATGATTTGATGCCCACTTCATTTCTCATGAAAATGAGGTTAACAAGCTATGACATGAGCGTTTTGGCCATTTTAACTATCGTTATCTTGAGAAGTTCAGCCAAAATGATATGGTTAATGGATTTCCCTGCATAAAAATTTCTAAGGGTCTTTGTGAGGGTTGTGCCCTTGGAAATCACCCCAATGAAATATTTGGAAAATGAAAATCTTGGAGAGCTACTCGTCTTTTGGATCTTGTTCATAGTGAAATTTCTGGCCCTTTCCCATCTCCTTCATTTACCAGAGCTCTATATATACTTACCTTCATTGATGAATTTTTGAGTTACACTTGGGTGTATTTTCTCAAACATAAGTATAAAGTTTTTGAGAAGTTTTGAGACTTCAAGGATCTTGATGAGAAACAAGATGAAAGATCTATCAAGGTTCTTTGAACTAACAATGGAGGCAGTTACATGAGGAACATGTTTGATGAATTCTATACCTCCAAAGGGATTTCTTTGCAACACACAATTACTTATAGCCCTTCGCAAAATGGATTTTCAGAACAAAATAACTGAATGCATAAGGAGATGACCACTTATATGGTTCACTTGAAATATCTTCCTCCAAATTATTGGGATGAAGAAGTGAACTGTACTTTCTTCATTTAGAATCATGTTCCACACAAGGCTGTAAGAGGGATGGTACCCTTTGAAGAATAGTTTGGATGCAAACATGATGTTGAGCACTTTCGTATCTTTGGATGCCTAGATTATCAAAAAGAGGCGTAAGGATATGGAACCATAATGCACTCCTTGCATCTTTTTAGGTTATCTTGATGGCATGAAGGGATATCAATTGTTGAACCCTACTCCTAATTAGTTGTATATTGAGAGAAGTGTGAAGTTTAATGAGTCATCTTCGACTTCCACTTCCTCTTTTCTTGAGGTCCTTTTCCCCTCTCTGATTCTTATTTTGATTCTAATTATTCTGATGATGAGTATGATATCCCTCTCCTCTGTTTGATCCTCCTTTCCCTTATGCACCTCTCGACCCTCATGTTTCATAATCTTCTTATTCTTATAGTAGTGAAGATGACTACTATGTCCCATCTCACTCAAGTAAAGAATCTACAGATTCTAATCCTAACCCTCTTCCTAGCCCTTTTTGGGCTAGGCAGACCTTACAGAGTGTTGGAGAGTGGATGGGGGATCCTTTAGATGAGAGATGGACTTGCTCAGATTTTTCTAGACCTCACTCCTTTGCTTCCATTTCCGACCCTCGGTCTTTCCGGGAGGCTTCTGGAAACCTGAGTGGGATTTTTCCATGGATGAGGAGTATTCCTTACTCATGAAGAACTATACTTAGGATCTCACACCTATTCTGAAAGGAAGAAAATTTTTTCAGTGTAAGTGGTTTTACCGATAAAATTATGGTGCCAATGGGAACATCAATAAGTTTAAAGCGTGACTTGTGGATAAGGTTTTCTCCCAAGTAGTTGGGGTTGATTATTTAGAGATATTTTCTCATGTTACGAAGATGAATTCCATTCAACTGACCTTGGCCATTTCTGCCACAAAAAGATGGACGTTAAGAGTGCTTTCCTCTATGGGGACCTAAAGGAAGAGATCTACATAAAACAACCTCTAGGTTATGTCCATGATCCCTCCATCATTAAAAAATTAAAGAAGTATCTCTACGACATTAAACAAGCCCCTTGATATTGGTATGCCATGATGGAATACTTTCTACTTGCATCCAAGTTCACCCGGTGTCACTCTGACCCTAATGTTTACATTCTTTGGAAGGATGACTCCATGCTCATCCTCGTTTTGTATGTTGATGACTTGTTGAGCATGGGGAACTCTTCCTCGATCATTTGTTTTGTGAATATTTCCTTAGCCAATAAGTTCTCCATGCCTGACTTACGATAACTTCATTACTTCCTTGGGATTCAAATTTCACAATATGACTCAGGAATTGTGATTTCACAGCCTAAGCACTCCCTTGTTTTGCTAGCTCAGTTTCACATGTCTAATTGTAATCCTTCTCTTACTCCTTTCCTTTCTGGGGTTAAGTTGGTTGTTGATTGCTATACTCCCAAAGTTGATGGTACCTTTTATCGATAATTGATGGGGAGATTTATTTACCTAACTCACACTCGTTTGGATCTTTCATATTCTATTGGGATCATGTCTAGATTTATATAGGAGCCTCCTGAGTTATATTGGAAATCAGAAAAACAAATACTTCACCATGTTTGTGGCACTCATACTGATGGCATTCATTACTTAAGAGGGACAAATATTGATGTGGTTGGATATATAGACTCTGATTGAACCGGTGATCTAGATAATTGGAAATATACCACATGATACAATTTCTCTCTTAGTTTGGGTCGTGTAATTTGGTCTAGAAAAAACCATAATACAATTTCCATATCATCTATAGAGGTAGAGTACAAAGGAGTATTCAACGCTACCACAAAAATTGTTTGGTTATAGGGAATCTTGATAGAGTTTGGTATTCACTTTCGACGACCTACTATCATCTACTGACAACATGAGAACCATATCAATTTTCTAAAATCCAATTCAACATCAGCTGCTGAAACACATTGATATCCGCATGCATTTCATACAAGAACTAATTCATGGAGACATCATCAACTTGTAGTATTGTCATACGTCTTATTAGGTTGCAGATATTTTCACCAAACCCTTCACTAAGGTGAATTTTCTTAACTTGCGGTCTCTTCTTGGGGAGTGTTGTTATGCCTTCACATATGATTTCATTCATTTCTTACACCAAGCTAGCCACATCCAGTATTTTACTTTTCTTTATTACCAACCAACATCTATACATTCCTAGATCAATTGGACTTCATCTTTGGAAGAGGATACAAAGCTGAGGAGATAACAAGAACATTTCACCTTTGGGAAGCTACCAAAATACAATAGTAACTGGGTTGGGGTTGTACTTAAATTATTTGAAGCTTTGAATAATTGTTATTTTTTGTTATTACGAAGAAGTTGTGCATTTATATTAAAATAAGCAGAAGATTCCATCATTTCCTGAAAACATTTGTTTTATTTTGAGTATTACTTTAAAAATATTTCTTACATAAATATTCCCTTGATACATTCTTCTTGTATTATCCATGTGGATCTTCTCGGAAAATTAGTTGGAGGAAGAAGTGAAGAAATCCCCGCACTTCTTTATTATTTATTTATTTCAATTGATTTAGATCTACTAGGGAAAGTTCATACGAAAAAGAGGAAATTGATTTTGAGAAGATTATCCCTTACTAGAAAACTTGATGCAGAAGATTTTCTAGAAGAATTTTATTTTATGTTATTCATATTAATAACTTTTGAATACATTCTTTTAGAATAAAATTGTCAGAAAACCCTGCAACAGAGGAATAGCCACATCTGACTACTCCTTGTTTTAGTTTATTTTATTAGTAGTAGTAGTGTTTTGTTTTAATTTATTTAATGTGTCTATAGAATTGCTTATTTTTAATTTTATTTAAATTCTGGAAAATAAAAAAATATTAGTTGTTTAGTTACTTTCTTTCAATTTCGCTTCTTTTAAAATCTGGTTAGAATAGAAAGAAATAGAGTAGACGGTTTACTGTTTTTTATTTAATTAATTGGGAATGAATATAATTAATTAATTAATTGGTTTATCTTTTTTAATTTAATTAATTCAGAATGAATCTAATTAATTAAAATATTAAATATACTTGTCTTTTATTTAAACTAATTTTATCTCCTTCATTTATTTAAAACGAAGATTCAACGTAGTTTAGAAACCATATCAAAACAAGTAATCAAACCATAGGGAATTCATGCTACCCAATCTTAGCCACTATGTATCCCTTCAACCAAGTCAACTATTAGGATTTCAAGCTACCATTTCATAGCCCATGAACTTCCTTTAGTTACTTATCAATTATTCATCCAATCTCACACACTTTGGTTATCTCAACACGACTCGGGAATTCAAGTGTATTTGAAATCATGTGTTGATTTTTAGGTGTACAAGCACCTTATCATGCCTTTAGTTTTTGGGCTCTATTTGACACGTCTTTCTTAGTTTTCTAGGGGATTTATCTTTCTATTTATGACTTTCCATGACCTCTACCCCAACTTCGATGAAGGGGGGTGTTAGTGTGTGTGAATTTCCTCGTCATCACTTGGTGTCTTGTCTACCTCACATGGTAAGTCATATCACTTCGGTGAGATCATAGGTAAGAGGAGTTATATGTCACATGGAATATTCCCTCATAGAATTTGTCATTTTCATATGTGTTTGTTGTGTCATAGGAGTTACATTCCATTTTGGAATCATAAATCCACTTTCCCTCATGGAGGGAATGATTTTCCAGGCATAAGAGTTGCACATCGCTTCCATATGTACCCTTCTTTTGATATATGAGAATGATTAGACCTATTATTTCATACATGATTTTCCTTGTGTTCTATTTTTTCTTGTTGATTACTTGGAGCTTTCACGTCACTGTTAGAGTGCAACCTCTTTTATGTGCACGGGCTTCCGTCTTGTTTGTTAGGGAACAATCTCACAATGAAGACTTTAACTGTGGCTTTAAATGACATAAATTAGATTTCCACATTAAATATACTCTAATGTACCCTTTTAAGACATCCTAATTTCACCATAGTATGACATTATGTGGACATTAAGATGACTTAACAAGGAATGTTAGAGTGTCTTTAAAGGCATCTTTAATTGAGTCTTCGAATGCGATGTTATGGTGATTTTAAATATAACTTAATCAATAAATTAAGTCATAACTTAAATATAAATTAATCAATGACTTAGGTCATGAATTAAACGTGACTTAATTTATGACTTCATGTAGATCTTTATACTCATATTTACAAAGACCTTGTGTATGAATTTAAAAGTGGCACTGTTTGTGACTTAAAATCAAACTATAATTTTGACACTACATCAAACTTTAAATGGGACACTATATGCGACTTAACTTGTGACATTATATCCAACTTAGATTACAACACTAGTTAAGACTTTGATTTCACAATTACTTGCGACTTAAATGGTGACACTATGTCTAACTTAAATTTTCACACTAACCGTGACTTAAATGGCAATTTTTTTGGTCTATAAATGTGACTTAGTTTCGTCATTATTTACAACAATATTTTTGGTCTTGATTTTATTTAATTGTATTATTATATTATATAATTTTAGTTATAAAATTTTATTTTAATGTCAATTTTAACGATATACATAGTAAACGAAAATTATGTTAAAGTAGAAAATTATATTGGAGCATAATTACAAATATAAAAGACATTGAATACAAATGGAAAAAACTTTAACAAAACAATGATAAATTAAATATTATAAGAAAACCACTCAATGTTTATTTAACAGACATGATAATATAATAATATAAAAATTAGATTTAGAGTCACGATTGACCCATAAAATATTAGGGTCAATATCCATAATTTAAAGTCATAATATTCAATGTTGACCCCAGACATTAGGGTCCTCATATTTAGGTTTCCCATAGTTCTTATTCCTACCATACTCATGAATAACATCATCGTCAATGATAGTATCATCAAAACCTCAAGAACCCTATCCAACCTCTAAATCCCCACTAGCTCCACTATCTAAAGCAACTGCTAAATGATAACCCCAGTAGTCAAATGGCTCTCATTCATTATTCGATGCATTTTTCCACTTACTTTTAGGGATGTTACTGTGTTTCCCCTTCATCAAAGAAAAATAAACCATTATTAACATCACATAATAATTGATAAAACATACAAATAATTTTAAAATCTATTTTACAATGAATTTATACAACACACATGTAATGATTGGACTCCATTGGTGACTATTTCCTTGTACAAATTTAACATATCCATATCTACAGATATGATCCTTATGCCAATAATCAATAATCTTATCATAGTCCTCTTGATGGAAAATACAAATATAATAGTAATTTATTTTGTAATAAAAAAATAAAACTTAAACACTTGTTATTAGAAGCTAATTTAAACTACGATATGTAAAAATTGATCCCATACTCCAATGAAGCACATAAGACCAATAGTATTTGTGACCTTTTTTCCTTTTTCTAATATGAAATTTACATGTAGTTGTTATTGACTTGGTTGTACTAAATCCTGACTATCCCAATATTCAATCAATCGACACCATGGATCAGGTTTGTACTTAGTAGGTATGCAAATATTTTATAAGTACACTTGATTATCACAATGAGTAAAACTAATTATGAAATTAACCACATTTATAAAAAATAAAATTAAATATGACTCAGACATCAAAATTTACCTTCCAGTTGATTTCCAATCATCATGGTCATAATGCATCTTCATATTTATTTTTAAATAATCTCTCTCATAGCAATCTTTTTGCATCATATCTATGAAACATGTCTATGTTATAAAATATAAGTTAAAAAACAAAACACAATATAATATTAATCATTATTCAAATAATTACAATCAATAAATATACTTGCCTTCATCTAACAATGGACCATGCATTTTAAAATTTCTTTCAACACCTAATTTTTACACCTTTTCAGGAAATTGAGATAGAAGACATCACAATAATCTTTGGTTGCCTTTTTGGCTAGCTCGCTAATGGGTTTTTTGCAATGTCTACATCATAACAATTTTCCTCATTTTCTGCTTGTAATTACAAACCATAATAAAAATCAATTAATAAATTGCAACTAAAATACATTTTTAGTTAAAAAAATATGAATATACCTTCCATTCATGTCAGGGTAGATATCCCCAAAAATATCTATGAATATAGTCATGTTCTTATTACTAGAACAAGATCTCTTATCCCTCTCTTTTAGTAAACCATGAGGTGCAACATATGGTCCTGTACTAGAGTGTGGGAAAGTAGGTGTAGACACTCATTTGATAATTCATGTCTTGCAACAATGAAAATTGTTCAACACTTTTGTACTAGCCCACACTTGCTCAATTTGGCCAATTATGTTATCCCTAGCTATATCTCACTCATTCTTACTTGCACACATAACCTATTTGTTTGAATAATGGTCATATTAATTCATAAAATCAAACTATACCCTCGCATTTACAATTCTAATTTCTAAATTACTCGTACATGCATTTGGGACCATAACATCCAGAAAGGGCCATAACATCCATATGCTATGGACCGACCTGGATGCTTTCATCACTTTCCCTCCAAATTTTTTTTTTCTTAGTTTGAGCTTCATTGTTACAATCCTAATTAGCTTTACCTAAGTTTTCGAGATCTAGAACATGTATCTAATAAATTTATTCATTTCTCATTAAGGAGAGGAGGGAATTTTCCATCTAATTGGCACCTAACATTCTAATGATAAAATACTAAGAGAAATCACAAGAAGAAGCTACTCCAAGACTCTGTTAAGCTATATTATACTCTGCGTATTCATTTAGATCAGTCCTCTGCTCATATTTGCAAGCACAAAAAACACATTATCTCAAGTCAAAGTACAGAAATGGTAAATTACAATCACATTGTTGAAAGCTCGTGGTTATTAATTTGGTTGCATACAATATAGATATCACATAATAGACAAGAATGATGTGTGGTTTGATCCTTCTTCAAAGTAGGGGAAATTTTGGTGATGCATGGGGGTTCCCAAAACACAACTAATGTTTATTTTGCAAGACTCTCCCATCATCTAGGGTTTTTAATATTCAATTAGTTACACAACGAACATCACATAGTGTTGAAGGTACAAATTTCATATACAAACAAATAAAGGAGTAGTGCATAGAACCATGAAGTTTTAGAAGTTGAAAGCATAAAGGGAAAATTCCATACAAAAGGCCCATAATTTTTGTACACCTTGGTCCATGCCATTTACCTTGGTCTAGGTAGTTCTGCAAGACAAATTTTAAGAGATAAAACTTTACCAGATTAGTTCCGACCTTTTTCAGTCATAAAATTGATCCAGATCAACACACAATCCAAAATATCAGCTAAGTAAGTCACTCTCTATTTCCTATTGTTAGTACTTTGTTTCATTATCCATCACTTTTTATCTTTTTTTATGTATTACCCTCCCATTACTACAATTATCTTTTGAAACTAATTGACTAGGATAATATACCATTAGTTACTCTATTAAAAATTTAACCATTTTGCTTAAATCATTTGGTGAACCCGAGTATTGTATGTTGCGTATTAGATCTATCTTCTTCTATTCTCTTGAACCCTAGTGGCCTTAGGTATTGCATTTTATGCATAATACATATAGTGGTTGATTTGGTTCTCAACAATATATTGAACTCTTGCCTCCTAATTGTAAGCATTATAAATTCATGGCCTCCTTTGTACCCATGAATGAAAACCCTATATTCGATTATATTAAAGTTCCCATAGAAGACAAATAATTATGATTTTGAGCATTCCTTTGATGAAGATACTAATATTAATAAAAAATAACTTGACGCTCTCTCTCGTTTCCATGCTAATTTACAAGATAATCCAAATGATGTGTAACCAATCCTTGAAGTTCTCTTAGATTCCAAAATTTCTCATGATAAGGCCTCTCATGAGAGCATTCTTCAAAGATTAGGATCTTATTCTATTAACACATCTTTCTTTCCACTTTGTATTCCCCCACATATATGGGGCATCTTGTATTAATGTCTCCATTCTCATGGCTACTACTCATCTTTATTCTCCTCTTATTTCTCATATTTAGCTTAATTCTTCTTCTAGAACTCATGCCTTAAATTATTTGGTTCTTGATCTACAAGCCCAATTTCTTTAATTACAATGAGATACCACTTCTTCTTCTTCTTCTTCTTCTTTTATGGATTCCTCACTTTTTTCTGCACAGTCCTCTCACACCCGAGGTTGCACCTTATCATCTTCCCCCTAGTTTTGTCCCACCTAAAATTCCTCTTTTCAATGATAAGGAATATCTACAAGAACATATTATATCATTTCATGTTTCTTTCTTAGATTATGATTTTGATGATACATTATTAAAAAAATTGTTTCTTAGAAGTTTACAAGATTATGCATTGTCATAGTTCTATGACTTTCTTGTTCATTCTGTATGATATTTTACTCCATTAACTAATATTTTTTGGAACATTTTTCTATTAATATCGGTACTAAAATATCCTATTCACAAATGGCTAAAATTAAACAAGGATATAATGAGAACCTTAGTGACTATGTTATGCACTATAAGACTAATATTACCAAAATGAACAATCTTCAAACTAGTTCTTAATTACAAGATCTATTTTTAGAAAACCTTTTTCCTACTATCTAAGAGTTTGTCATATTTGACACCATTTTTTCCTTTGATCACTTATCTGATATCCTTAAGGACCACAAAGGAAAGCTAATTTATATGGGAAAACTCAAATAGAATGACCAAGCTTTTAGTTATTCTAATGCTAAATTCCAAAATAAATATAATTTCAATATTAAAGCTACTGATCCCCAAGATGGGGTCAAATCCACTGTTAATGCAGTGTCCCAAACAACAAAGCTCTAAATTTATACTCCTCGACAATATTTTACTAAATTACCAGTACCACCTCGTGAAATGCTGCAAAAACTACTTGATATTAACCTTATATCTCTTCCTCCACTGCTCGAGTTGGACTCTAGTCATCCTCAAGGAAAGAACTTTGACGAAAAAGCATACTGTTAATATCACTGATGCAATGGGAACTCTACAAATAGATGCTTCAATATTAAAAATGTGATTCAATACTTAATCAATTTTAATGTGATTGAATAGGTTGAGCCTACTTGTCTAAACCTATAAATGATAATGATAAGCTTAAGATATTCAATGACCCACTTTCTAAACACAAAAAGGTTGCATATGAGGAAACTGCTAATCATGCTCACCATGCGGTTCCACCTCCATAATATGTCAATACTCCTCTAAAATTTCTTGTTCGTGCTACTACTTCTTTACCACCAATCATCAATTTTACTGATGTGGACTTCCATACTTCTTTCACATCTTATATACTTCACATTGTTACATTTATTGACAATCAAGATCTTAATAATATAATGATCAGTCCTAATTTTAAGCATAACACATGCTCACTCCCCCTCTTATGTTCTATTGGATTTTCATAATCCCAAATAAAACATAAGTCACCTACCTCCTATGGGTGTGTAATTCTTCCCATTATAGTTGGAACCCTTACTATCTATATTCCATTTTTTGTAGCATCAGGAATCTAACATTGTGAAATGATCATAGGTCTTCCTTGGCTAAAGGCTATTGGGGTTGTTCCATATATTGTGCACCAATGAGTCAAATTAATACACGAGTGTCAAGTCATCAGTATTCAAGGTATCTCACCTCGAACCCCTTTACCTATTATTTATCATGCTTCGCATGCACCTACAACTAGTGCACCTCCCACTCCATTTAAAGTTATTCCTAGTCCACCCACTACTGCAGTTACTCATACATCTATCAAGGATGGTCTTATGGTTTTTTCACACACTCCTAGTGCTAGTCCTATACTTTCACCACTGACTACTAGCCCATGTAGGTCTCCTTGGCTTTCAGTCCCTATCATTACCTCCTGACATATCTTTAGGTCTCATATTCTGTCACATAGGACTAGGACGTCACACATGGTTCATGGTACACACCACACATCTAGGTCTTCTTAGTGGTATATTTCACCTTATACATGGTATAAATCCTTGGGACACAACTTTCTTACACACACAATATCACATGACACTAGTCTCTTGATTCATAATCACACGGGGAGATAATGGGCCCTAACTTAACATACTCATTGGATAGTTCATACATTACTCACACACTAGGGAACATCCCATTCCCCATCGCTACTCGATGACACACTTTGTTTATAAGTTCATTCTCTATAAGAAGTGAAAGATGCTATTATTTTTTATAAAATAAACTAACGATTTTAATGGTGTTTTGAATTGTAAACTAACCTTCTTCTCTAGAATGGACAAAGACTTTGTGCTCATTTTTCATTGAGTACAATTGGAATTTTTGCACCTTGTAAGTCATATAATTCATCATAGTATAAATCTAAAACAAAATTTGTGCATGAAATTGTAGTAATTTTTGTTAGAGACACTGTAATTCAAGTTAATTCTTTTTATAAGTACGTACACCACTCATATTGTTGTCCACTAAGTGAAAAAATCACATATATAATATCCCACAAATGAATTTCTACTGGTTAACCCTAAAAAACTATTTTTCCTTGAAATAATTCAACCATGTCTTGTAGAAATGTGTGTGATATACTTTGAACTTAAAATCCCCATTTTAAATGACTAGCATTAGCTATAAAGAAATGAAATTGAAACAAAAATAAAAAATATTGAATAAAAATAATGAGGTGAAATCTTACCACATAAGGTACATATGTCTATAAGCCATAGTGAGAATCCAAGTACTTTTGTCATCATATATTAATAAGGATTTTATTGTCAAAGGGTTAACATTTTTATGTGGTACCTTGTCAAACAACGGATATCTTGAGGAGACATTCCTACCAAAAATGTTTGGTTTCCGATGGTAAAGTTGAACTTTGATTCACTGGTTTCATACTTGGAAAATAGAAAGTTAAGAAAAGTGGTGTCTCTATCATACCGATGCATGTAAATTAGACCTTAAAAACTACATTTCTCAACCCATTTATTGTATATTTTTTAAGTTCAATTATTTTTATGATATGTGGGCACGCCATGTTTTTGGTATGTGAATTATTCATTGTACATATGTTGTTGAAGAAGGAATTGTTACAATAGGAAATTTCATTTTTGTGGTGGGTAGGTGTGGGAAGGGTTGTTAGGTCTTGGAATGAAGATTTTGTAGGAAATAAATGAAGAGAAATGTGCTAAAAACAATCTTTATCTATATTTGTATGCATGTTTAAATTAAGACTAAGTTATTGAAAAGAACCTAACGCCAAGTAGAGTCATAACATAGTTAATTTAAGAAAAAATATCATGATAAAGTATAAAGGAAAGCTTGACTAAATTCATAAAACATTAAACTCAACATTAAATGTAAACCTTCTTTGATTATTGGATGTGTTTTTAGATTGTAGATATTTCCTTTACGATAAAAATGCAACTATGTATGATCAAAGGATTTCTCTAAGGAAGAGGAAGAGATCTCACCAATATGTCTTGATTTTTATTTTTGGTTCTTCTCTTACTATTCTTAGCCAAGTATAAAATGGGAGAGTTTACTTTATTTAATAAGCCTTCCAACATGAAATGCTCTTCTCAAGTGTAAATATCTTACAAGGACATGGTGTAAGAAATGTGTAAGATTAATAGGAAGCTACTAGGCTTCTTATATAACTTTTCAATTTGGGAGAAGCTTGCAACATAGTGAATGTGGGATAAAGGGAATGTAGAATTAGAAAGGGATAAGTATGATTAGAAGATATTAATTAGATATTAGTAAATCACAGGTGTTGGGGGCGATTTAATTAATCAACTAGGATTACTTAATAGACCAAGTTAAGCTTATAGAATCCATTTGGAGATGATTTATAAGGGAATTAGTATAATTTGAAGGGTTTGAGAGGGGATTTTTTATCAGCAATAAAGAAGGGTCAAGGGGACCCTACCATGTATAATCTAGATAGTTAAAAATATGAAACCATGGCCAAGGGTATACCCGTTGAAGATATAAAAACACAACCATGTACAAAATAACAACATTCATACCAAAATAACACATTCCTACCAAAAATTCTAGATAGCCATACTAACAACAAATCACAAATAGCATACAACCCAAAAAAATCCAAAAACTAATAACACATATTCAGTCCTTGATAATTTATTATATTGAATGCATGTAGTCATTCCATTCTTTTACCAGCTCTGTAATAATCACCCTCCATTTTTCATAGTCCATTTCGACCATTTACGTTTTGTTAGGCTATTACATTCCTTCTCCATTTGTGTGGGGCACACCCACGCCCGTTACGCGTTCAAGTCCTGTGTGTTCCCCCTTTCCCCACCACGTCGGGACGCTTCCCTCTGGATACCAGCGCACGGTCTGCCTCGGCTCGCTCGGCCGTGTGATGAGAAATCATGTTAAGGATTTAAGACCACGTATGTATTTATTTGTCTTTAGGGATTTGTGTTGATAATATCCAGTACCGTTTGTCAGTGAGGTATGCGTAATATATGCAGCCACCTAGTTATGATGGTACTGAGTGTGAGAAGTCAATGACTAGTCCTGTGTCACATTATTTCAATCAACGTTCCGATTAGTAGTTCCAAGTTTGGCAAGTTACAGTTATGCATTTCGGCAAAATTCATCTCCAATTTGGCCAACAAATAGAGCAAGGTTAATGTTTTTAGTTACAATGTCTTGTTGGATAACTAAGAGCATGTTATGTTTGTATGTTAAGTGTCACGCCTAAGAGCGATCAATCTACTGTAGGACCGTATATGGCTTAGATGATATGAGAATTTGAAGACTATGTATGACTGGCTAAAACTGTCTAAAAGGTCAAAGTTGATAGACTAAAGGTAGAATTTGGGTGTAGTCATGCGATGTGTGTAGGAGAGATGTGCTATGCCTATGGTGTATTATGTGGGGTTAATGCGGTATTCAGCCCTCAATCGTGAAGGGTGAAAGAAGCACAGAGTGTGTCATCGGGTCGTGAGTATGATAAAAACAAATACCAACGGATATGCCAGATGAGATGATCCTAAGATGAGGTATGCAGACAACATTCTATAGGTGGGATGTAGTATTATGTAATGGTGTGCTATATGAATTGGGGGAGTGTATAAGACTATTGCCCCCTAGTGGGTGAGAGAGGAGGAGGTGTCATGTATGTCATCCTTAAAAGCTCATGCGACTTCTCAGGATCAAAGTTGAATAGTATTAAGCTAGTTAAGTGAATTGAAACATATGTATTTGGTGATCGGTTAAGAAGAATTGAGCGTAAGTTGTTAGACATCCCATACCATATACTCATCGTGAATGGAGGAAGTGGGCAACGTGTGCAACGACGAGTGAGATTTTGTGTGTATCCTGGGAAAGAGCTATTGCAGATGAAAGAATCACGTCCAAAAGGCATAGAATAAGAAAATATATATATGAACCAAGGACTAGAGTTCCCCCATATAATCAAGTCGGGCTATGTCTAATATAAGTGTGAAGAGCGATGAGTATGTTATGATGAACTGTTAAAATGAAAGAAATGTAAACCCATAAGCATCGGTAATAGTGATGAAGCCCATAATAGAGATGAGAGAATATAGTGTAGGATAAAGTCCTCAAAGCTAAATCCTAAGTGAGTTAGGACTCTCATGTGTACCACTATAGGTTCATCGCAGGGGATCTAATGGAATAGTTCCCCCCCCAATGCATTCATATGAAGGAGCATCAAATAAAATGGTGGGTGTATATAGGGCGTTGTAAGGAAACAATATGTGGGATAATATAATGACGTTCATGGACTGGGATCAAGCCCCGTGATATGGAAGTCATAGCAGTAGTAGCAGTAGGTGGCAAAAAAGGAAACGACTCTATCACACAAATGGGTACCGTCAATGGTGGCAGTGTGTGGTTCTTCCCTAGGTTGGGGCTCATCTGTAAGTCCTATGTGTGGAATAGAAAGACCAATATTAGGATCCTGGTCACAATAAGTGGAATGATCATGGTCATGAAAAATGGTGTAATCGATGTCTTCATGTAAGAATTTACACAATTATGTACAATAGAGGTAACACCTTGTATGGCATGAAGAATGGCCCTATCAAGTAAGATAGTTGTTGGCTTACCTTGAATAACAACAACAAAATAGTAGGACAGTCTTGGGACAAACAGTGATATGGAACATGTAATGTGACTGAGCATGGTGGATATACCATCATTAAGAACGCAGTGAAATACAGTAGGACTACTGTCACCTGAGCGAAAAGAACTAAAAACTTCAGGAATGATGATGGACACAAGGTAAGTTCGGTCCATTATCAATCAAAGTACGCTTAACACATACATATGAACACACCATATGATATGCAAAGGTGGGTCATTGTCAAAAGTATGAACACAACCGGGAAAGATAGAATTAAACTATTGTGTAAAGAGAATTTGCATCGACAAATGTTGATAGGACCGAATTTGGATGATTTCATCACGAATGCAAAAAGTAGTAGCAAGAAGAGTTGATCTATTTAGTAAATCAGGATTGCAAGCAAATTAACATGGATTGAGATATTCATGATGACCAAACCTAGATGAGAAAAATGAAATGAAGAACCTAAAAGAGTGAATGATCGAATCGGGTTCACAAATGATTGATTGACATGGGTTATAGCAATAGTTAATTTGATTTAGGAGGACATAGTAAAGACAGTAAATAAATGCAAATAAAGAAGTATGTAAAATGGACCCAAGTTAAACTAATTAATGAAATATTAGAAGCCTAATGTGTAAAAAGAGAAGAGGAAAGGAAAGAAACTCAGCTGAAATAGAGATGCTCGTTGGATTGTGTCATATAAGTGAGAAGAAAATAAGAAGTAGGAACCGCTATGCAGCGACCCAACAAGGATGGAGTTGGACTGATTCTCTGGACTGGGCACTGTGGGCACTCTGGTTATAGAATCTTATGCACTGGTATGTGTAAAAACCCTGAAACTGATTTACAGGTTCGTAAGGGGTGATTGAACCCTCATTGGTGTTTGTGTTGCTTCAGATTATTTATTACTGAGTCATGTGTAGTTGTTAAGCTAAAATGGAAAATAGAGGACTTGCAAAACCCTAACAGCATCAATTCCTAAAAAGTAAAAATGCATATAATAGGGTTGGATGACCTCATTCTTGCACAATAGTTGACTACTACGAGTTGCATACATTCCAGACCCAAATGTAGTTTTTTGTGTATGTTTGTGAAACCTGTTCAGGTTGTTCGTGTCAGTGCACTTTGTGATTTGTAGGCGAGTTAATATGTGTTAGAGAAATGTAATATAATGGTGGATGGAAGATAATAGAATCCTTCTATTATGATTGTGTGATGCAAATATCCTAGCCTATGCCTGTGAGGGATCTATGTGGATGCAAGATCTCCCATGCATTTATA